>CAWUFW010003681.1:1200000-1749333 GCA_963921515.1 Calotriton arnoldi
CCCCCAGGGCTCCTCCCTCAGCCCGACGCTCTTCAACGTCTACATGGCTCCACTCGCCTCCATCGTCAGAACCTACGGACTCAACATCGTGTCATACGCAGACGACACCCAGCTCATCCTCTCCCTATCCAATGAGCCCAACACCGCCAGACGCAACTTTCGAGAAGGCATGGAAGCCGTCGCCAAATGGATGAAAAACAGCTGCCTACAACTAAACACCAACAAAACAGAAGTACTCATCATGGGCCCAAACCCCGATGCCTGGAGTGACACCTGGTGGCCCCCCGGCCTCGGAAACCCGCCAACCCCCACGGACCACGCACGCAACCTGGGAATCATCCTGGACTCCGAGCTCAAAATGGACCGCCAGATCAACTCTGTCTCGTCTTCCTGCTTCCACACCCTCCGCCTCCTTCGTAAGACCTTCAAATGGATCCCCCTCGAACACCGAAAGACCGTCACTCACGCCCTGGTCACTAGCAGACTCGACTACGGCAACGCACTCTACGCCGGAATAAACAAAAACATCACCCGCAAGCTACAGAACATCCAGAACGCCGCCGCAAGACTGGTCCTCAACCTGCCAAAACACTGCCACATCTTCCAGCACCTGCGCACACTCCACTGGCTCCCTGTCGAGGCGAGAATCACCTTCAAGACGCTCACCCACGCACACAAGGCCCTCCACGGCACCGGACCAGCATACCTGAACAGCCGACTCAAATTCCACGCACCCCAAAGGACCCTACGATCAGCCCAGCTCTCCTACGCCATGGTCCCCCGCACCAGAAAGACCAGATCGGGAGGCCGCTCCTTCTCCTTCCTCGCGGCCAAAGCATGGAACGCCCTTCCGCTCCACCTCAGACAGACAACATTGCTCCCCATCTTCGCAAGAAACCTCAAAACCTGGCTCTTCGACAGACCCCCTCCTTGATGGATGGAACCTGCACCCCCCCCCCTAGCGCCTTGAGACCCTTACGGGTGAGTAGTTGCGCTTTAACAAACCCCTGATTGATTGATAGATGTGTATGTGCAGTTCTTCTTCCTGTTCTAATCACTTGGGGGTGAGTGTATGAAGTAACATTATTTAGCGTGATTCACTTTGTCTTAATGTTTGCTCTCTGTCACCTCCCCTTTCAGATTTTTCACCTGATCAATTGCACAGAATTTGAGGGTTTCCCAAATGCTTTGATGGCATTGTTCGATGTGTTTGGCCATTGTGTTGCTCCTGTCTCTGTTGAATATTGCCCTTATGTGTTCCAAGATTAATTTTTTTATTGGGCAGATAATATTGCAGACGTACTTGAGCCCACATGGACATTCGATGACAAACAATAAATTTGCTTTCGCACGTGATGTGCTGTTTGATTTTCCATTTCTGTCCACTTGATGTTTGAAATTCTTGCATGTTTTTTTTATTTTTATTGATTTTCCAGTAAAAACAGTTAACAACATAACTGAGTCATACCACATTTTTCAGTCATATTATACATCACATATCTTACAGTTATCTTTCTTTACACCATATTACGTATCTGCACAATCTTCACCTCCCAGGTTACTAAATGGTTGTGTGGCGTCTGAGTTCAGAATGTTTGGATGTTCCAATAGGTACGCTGCAAGTGGTTTCCAGAAGTCTTTGGATCGTGACGCTTTAGGCAAGTCTTCCTCATACGTCTTCAATATATCTCTACCGTACACCATGTCCTTTATCCATTTCCAGTAGGTGGGGCTTATTTTGCTGTCCCAGTATATTGATACCCTCCGCTTAGCTATCAACAGTCCTATTGCCACCAACTTTCGCTTTGCCGGCGGTATCTGATTTAATAATCCTAGCAAACATATTCTTACTGAACATTCTAAATCCCAGTCCGTAATATTTCATAACATCTTCATGACTTGTTCCCAATACTCCCTGACCCTCTTACAGTTCCACGCTAAATGCGCAAAGTCCGCATCTTGTGCACCACATCTATGACAATTTGCATCTGCCCGTAAACTATACCTACATAACCTCATAGGCATGTGATATATTTGGTGCAAGTATTTATAGTGTATGATTAATAGATTTCCATTCGGGGTCAACATTTTCATTAATTTACAACAGAATTGCCATTCGTCTTTATTAAGGGGTGTGTCTAGTATATGGTGCCAGCGCTCTTGTGCCTTGGTGTTGTTTTGTGTCATCTCTATTTGCATTGCTCTGTATAATTTGGCAACCATGTGTTTGTTTGTGTTTTCCCGATTATCATTTGCAGCGGCGCCAGTGTAGGTGGTTCTGCTGGAAAGTTTGGATATAGCACTGTAATTGCTACCCTTAACCTATGATATCTGAATTGGAATAGTAGTGTTTGGTTATTTACAGAGTTCAGGTCGGTAGCCTCTAGGAATTTCCCTTCTATATATATGTCCCCCATTGTGTTCATCCCCACCTGGCGTTGCATTATTATACTTCCTTTATCTTGTCTTACTGATAATGATGGATGGTTCGCCAGAGGCAGTGCTGGTGCATATAGTGGTAATTTCTGCGCCATATTCCCCATTTTGAAATTCTTGCATGTTGACTGCAATTTTGCGCGCTTTACAATGCATGCATTTCCAGAAGCCTGGTTTTGACATCCAAGTCTTTTTTTGTTTCTTTTGATTTGAAATGGCTATGCACCAGTTTATCCTTGAGATTGTGTGTTCGTCTGAAAGTAATTTCTGGATGATCTCCAATTACATTGTTCTTTGTGGAATCCAGTTTGAGTGTTCCCCAGTGTTTCCTCAGAATTTGACATAATTTGTTGGATTCCAAAGAGAATGTGGTTCTCAGTCTGATTGGATTTTTCCCGTATCCTCCTTTTTCTATTTGTCAATTAGGTTTCAGAACTACTGATTGATTTAATTTTTCGAAGACTTGTGATGATGACTTTTTGGGACATTTTCTCTTTTGAAATCTTTTGCGCCTGTCAATGCTGTGTTTCTCTAGTTCCATATCCTGTTAACAGTTCCTTTTTAATCCTCAAAATTTCCCAATAGGAAATGCTCTATTTCAGGCATGGTAGGTGGAAGCTTTTAGCATGTAGCACAGAATTGGTGGCAGTTATTTCCCTGTGTAATGTTTTGTATACCATATTCTCATTTAGGTGTATTCCTGTGTCTAGAAAGATGACTTTGGTACTACTTATTTCATAAGTGAGTTTGATATTGGATGTGTTTTTGTTCAAAATGCTGTGATATTCCACAAACTCTGCTGTTATACCATCCCAAATAGCGAATATGTCATCTATAAAATGAAGCCACATCACTACTTTACTCATGTAGATGTCATTCTCAGGTATCTATGCATGTTCTGCTTCCAGCAGCCCCCTGCTAGATTCGAATAGCTTGGTAAAAATTAAAACCCATGGGAGCCCCTTTGTGTGCCTATACATTTCTTAATTGAACAGAAATACATTATTAAATAAGCATGTTTTAATCATTTCAATAAGCATTTGAATATAGTAGTGAATCTTTCTTCTTTTCAAAAAGTATTCACAGCTTTTATTCCAATATTTTTTTTTTTAAGTATCTTTATTGGCATTTTGCAGGTGTTGTAATACAGTTCGTATATGGAAGCAAAACAATCTTAAATTCAAATAATTCAAAGGCAGCAACAATACAGTACTGAAATTAACCCTGGGCAAAGCACTACGCTACGCTCGCGTAGTTTGCGAAGTTTGCGCTACTTCGCACAACGCGAATTGCACGTAGCACAGTGCAAACACGCGTAGCGTAGTGCAGCGGTCATTTTTTGCTTGCTCGCGGTCCTCAACGTCAAGTTGGCGACCGCGAGCAAGCAAAATGACATCCCGGCGAGACTTTTTCCTCGTTCGCGATCAGCAACATCAAGTTGCCGATCGCGAGCGTGGAAAATAAACCTCCCGGCGAGATTCTCAACGCGGGGAGGTCAGGTTTCTCATTGCGAGTGGTCGCGTATGCTCGCGACCGCTCGCGATGAGAAACTACCAGTCCGCGTTGAGAAGCTGCCGCTCGAGTAAAAATCTACTCGAGCGGCAGTAAAAGACAGCTCGCACTGTGCAAGATGCCGTTTTCAATGATTGCACAGTGCGGACAAGCATCCGGCACTGTGCAATCATTGCGAACAGCGCACTACGCAGTTCACGTAGTGCTACGCGTAGCTCGCGTAGTGCGAACTGCACTTTGCGTAGCTTCGCGTAGCGCTACTTCGCAAACTACGCCCAGGCTTAACTGAAATACATCTTTCAGCGTCCATATAAATGATCAAAGAAGAGAATCTGATTAACAATATACATTTCGTTGGACCCAGAGGGGTGCTGCCTAGTCAATATTCCAGCAGAAATCTGTCACCTCCAGATTTCTCAGTACATGCTTCACAATAGTTTGTGCTCGATAATACACATTGTGAGAGCACCCACCAACAGATCAAGGTACCAATATAACATCTTTGATTTTCAAAATGCTACTCCAATTGTCTAAAAACAATTCCAACAAAATGAAAAAACAAAAACAATTAACCCAATTTAAACAAAAAAAGGAAAAGCAAAGAAAGACCTTATGCAGAGGGGGGAAAGATATCGTAAACATCAGTACAAGCGTGTGGTGAAGGCACAATATAATGAAGTGTCACAGAGGGAGGCAAGCGGTACAACACGGGGAAGGGGTCCACCTCTACAGGTAAAGCTGCCCCATCCCGGCCGCAAATGGCCAGCAAGTAATCCCCCATATATTATTTTGACAACAGGAAATGCCGGCTCCCCAAACTCGCCAAAGATGCAATAGATGGTGCAGTCTAAGTCCCTTCTGGGCATTGACCTGGGCCTGAATCTGAGTCTGAACCCATCTCACCCGTCCCCTGCCCCTCAGGGTTCTCCCAGGTCACCAGCACTTCCCTCCACTGGCCTGCAATGTGGAGCTTCCTCATACCTTTAGATTCCTCCCAGCTGAGTGCTCTACCTTTCGCCCCAGCCCACACAATGACATCTCTGTGCCAGGTCTCAAATTGTGGTCCCCTATTAGATTTCCATTCCATAGCAATGTGGCGTTTCGCTAATCCCAGCGCCAGGTCTCTGAGACTATGCCCTACCTTGCGCTTCGGCGGCCTGGGAAAAAGACCCAGAATGCACGTCTGTAGTGTGAAAGATAAGTCTCTGCCCAGCACTGCTGCTAGCTTACCAAGCACCGCCTCCCAAAAAGGCAGCAGAACTCCACAATCCCAAACCATATGGCCAAAGTCCGCGTCCAGGTGGGAGCATCGGGGACAGGAATGAACCTCCCCTCCATATGTCACATTGAGACGATGTGGAGTCATGTAAGCCATATGTGTGTAGTTAAACTGTATATATTTAAGACGTGAATTACGAGAGATTTTCTTGGGGTAGTGCAAAACCCTCCGCCATTCCGCGTCCGTTAAAACCCTGCCCCCAGTCTCCTCCCATTTGGCACGCAGCTGAACCAAGGAACGCACCAAAGCCTCCTGAAGGGCCACATAAAACCACTTCACTAGATGCCCCGCTGTCCCAAGCGTGAACAAGGCATGGAGCACCGGGTGTGTCTCCGGTTCGTTTCTACCGGCATCCCATAGCTGCGCAAAAATACGAGTCAGGGCCTTATAATGCAGAAATTGGCCCTGGGGCAGACCCCAATCCTCCATAAGGTTGTCAAATGGGAGTAGGGACTTGTCTAGGAAACAGTCCCCAACAGTATCCAGCCCTGCATCCGACCAGGGGGCCAGCTTCTCATTTGTGAAGACAGACTGGTGGTTGCCATGTGGCAGACCCACAAGAGGCAACATAGGGGTGTAGCTAGCGGCCTGCCGTCCTTTACCCTGGCATCTCCGCCAGGCTTGAAAGGTTGTACGCTGCAGCAAGGAACAGTACGGGGTGGGCGTCGTTGGTATCAGCAATCTTGCCTTTACTAAACTAGGGCGGGAGTCCGGGACTGACAAGAACGTACCGTCCTCGTTCACCTCCTCTATCCATTGCGCCAGCCACTGCAGTTGACCAGCCAACATGTAATATTCAAAGTTCGGCACTCCCAACCCGCCCTCAGCAACGGGACGCTGTAACGTTGTAAGGGACACCCTAGGGCGTCCACCACCCCACACCAGATCCCGTAACAGAGCATTCAGGGAGCGAAACCAACCACTAGGCATAAGGACCGGGAGGTTGACCAAGAAATACAACAAGCGTGGGAGCATAACCATTTTAGATAGGGAAACCCGGGACATTACTGGCAATTGCAATGTACGCCAAAAATGAACACACGCACGTAACGAGCGCACCGCTCTACCAAGGTTACCTTCTTTCAAATCATCAAGCGAATGGAAAATATGTATACCCAGGTACTTGAACGTATTCTGGGCCCATATGATGTCAGCCATCAGAGCGTCCGGTCTAGGGAGAGGAGCCGCCACCGGAAACAGATACGTCTTTGCTCTGTTAACCCGCAGACCCGATAAGCCCGCAAAGTCGTCTAGTATTTGCAAGGCCATCGAGGTGCCCACTACGGCGTCTGACCGGTAAAACAAAAGGTCATCCGCATAGAGGGAAACATGATGTGTCCGCCCTCCAGAGTCCAGTCAAATCCCATCGCCGCCCCGGCGGAGTCGCTCAGCAAGGGGCTCAATCGCCAGGGCGAAGAGGAGGGGAGAAAGAGGGCACCCCTGCTGAGTCCCCCGAAACACCCCATACTCCCTGGATATTATTCTGCCCGTTCGGACCCTGGCAGTGGGCGCCGCATATAAAAGTCACACCCAACGTATCCATTCGTCTCCCAGCCCCATACGCCTCATCACCTCAACCAAGTATCTCCACCCCACCGTATCGAAAGCCTTTTCCAGGTCGACGGAAAGCACCGCGGCTTTGAGATGAAGCGGGGTCTCGGCGTGATAAAGAATGGAATAGAGCCTACGAAGATTGTATGAGGTGTTAAGGGCAGGGATAAACCCATTCTGATCTGGGTGTATTAATGCCTTCATGTGCGGGATCAACCTGCCGGCCAGCACCTTGCTCATGATATTAAAATCCAAAATAAGCATGGAGAGGGGCCTATAATCCTTAACCCCCGCCCTTGGCGACTTGATTTTCGGGAGGGGGATTACCAGAGCGCTCCGAGTGGTGCCAGGCAATTCCCCAGCCTCATAGGCGTCCGCGATCAACCGGACCAGATGTGGCGCAAGTAGGTCAGAGAAACACTGGTGAAATTCAGCTGGGAGGCCGTCCGGTCCCGGCGTCTTACCAGGTGCCAACACATGAATGGCGGTCTTAATATCCTGCAGAGTGATAGGGTCCCCCAATCCCTCCCGATCCTCGTCCTCCAACACCCGAAGTGGCAATGGTTCCAAAAACTCCCTCAGCGCTGAACAAGGGGCCACAGTCTGGGCTGCATAGATGCGTTCGTAAAATGTTAAAAAGGAGTCGTTAATCGCCTCAGGGCTAAACAATACCTCACCAGAATCCATTCCAAGTTGTGTGATGGGGAGCCACCCAGTTCAGGCTTAAAAATTATCCTAGCTAAAAGATGGCCCGCCTTCCCTTCCTCTCTCTGCACCCTATCGAGATACTCATTGTAGTTATAACAATGCAAACGCCCAAGAGCCTCATTATACTTTGCTCGCGCTTCCTGTAACGCCAAGCGAGCTGCGTTTCCCGTACCCTGGATGTTATCTAAACTGCGGATGTTCCCTTCTAGGTCAAGTAATTCCTGACGGAGCTCCCTATAAGCACTGGTCGCCTGTCCCATGCAGTGGCCCCGCACCACCACCTTGAACGCCTCCCATTCCACCCGGACAGAGGATGCAGTATTGGCATTAATAGGGAAATATGTTTCTAAAAGTGTATGTAGCGAGGTACAAAATGGGTCGTCATCCAGCATTGCCGGGTTAAGCCTCCAAGTGGGGACTGGGGGATACCCCCCTAAGGGTTGATGAGTCATTATTAACGGGCTATGGTCCGATAGTGTATGGCCCAGGTACTCCGTATGCGCAACGGTACTATTAAAGGCAGGGGAACACAGGAACGTATCAAGACGCATATGCACTTGGTGTACTGATGAAAAGAACGAGAATTCCCTGTGGCTATCATGTTGCAGTCTCCAGGTGTCTTCGAGTCCCCAATGTGCGATGCAAGCACGGTACCCCAAAGCAGTGCAGCGTGCCGGGGACCCCATTAGAGGGGGATGTGACCGATCCTCAGCAACATCCGCAATGCAATTAAAGTCCCCCCCTCCCCCCCAAGGACCAGATTTCCCCACAGGCCACCCGCCAAGACAGCAGAAAATGAATCCAAGAAGCCAACCTGGTCTTGGTTAGGAGCATAAATATTACCAAGGGTAACCTCGCGCCCGCCAATCTCCCAGCAACTAGAACATATCGCCCCCCCCCCCTCGTCCAGCCACGATCTCTCAACTGCAAAAGGGACCCCTGGCTTCACCCAGATCAACACCCCCTTGGCAAAGGCTGAACAAGTAGTCGCAAAAACCTGGCCACTCCAACGTCATTTCAGTTTCCCAGCTTCCTCACTGTTTAAGTGGGTTTCCTGCAAGAACGCTATATGGATGTCCCTGCGCCACAAGTATGAGTAGATGTTGTGACGTTTTGCCATGGACCCCATCCCCCTAATGTTCCACATTAGGAACCGTATAACACTCTGAGCCCCTGCCATCCCTGCTGGACCATACTATGTAACATTCCTGAGAGCAGGCCCACCACCACACCCTCCCTTTGCACATAACGTCCCACCCCTCTGCAAACATACCAGGTCATAAAAACAACAACAAAAGGACCCTTATGGTGGTCAACTCCCCGACCCCAGGGCAGTCCAACAACGATCAGCCACCCAAACATCCTGTGAAACAGTGCGTACTAAGTGAGGCCTTAACCCAGTTTGGCACTCAACGGGGGTTGGCTAGGCAAGGAAAAGAAAAAGAAAAAGAAGGGGAACACTCTTAGTAAAAGGAGAGTGCACCAGCCCCCCATAGAATGAGGCAGCTCGGGGTCAAAAATGGGCAACATACAGACGGTGGCCCCTAAGTGGCACAGCCGCCCTAGCTTACTAGTCACATTAAATGATATCGTCCGCAGTGTTAGGCGTCACCACAGGCAACTTCACGCTATCACTGTGGGAGGTGTCTGTTTCGTTGCCATCTGTCTCCCTGGTAGAACTGGCCACTACCTCCGGAGCCGAATTCTGACTCCGCATTAGTTCCGCCACTGCCTGCAGCGCCTCGGCCCTCTCCCTTTTGGTCTGTGATGGGGACGGTTTCTTGGAGGACCCTCTACAAGGGCGCCGTCTCGGGTGCTTTCTAAGTTCCATGGGCCTCCGCCCGGCGCCTCCAGAGCCACCGGCCCCAGAAGTCTCACCTTTGTAGGTCTCCAACCAATCCCACGTGTCTCTAGGGCAATCAAAATAATGAGTGGTCCCCTCCAGCAGGATACGGAGCCGGGCCGGGAACATCAGAGAGTATTGGAGACCCTCATCTCTCAAAGCCCTCTTGACCTCCGAATAGGATGCCCGTTTCCTCTGTACCTCCAGCGTGTAGTCCGGAAAGAGAGAGACCTTACTATTATCCACAGCGAAGGGGCCATCCACTCGTGCCTTTTGCAGAAGAAGATCTCTGTCACGGAAGTGGAGCAGACGGGCCACCAGTGGACGTGGGGGTCTCCCAGGGGTCAAAGGCCGGGCCGGCACTCTATGGGCTCTTTCTAGCGTGTAGAAGGAGTAGAGGCCCTCCGGCGCTACTACAGTCCTAAGTAACCCTGGGCGTAGTCGCGCTACGCGTAGCTACGCGAAGTGCACTTCGCACTACGCAAGCTACGCGAACTGCGTAGTGCAGTAGGGAAAATGCTGTTAGCACTGATTTCACAGTGCCGGATGCTTGTCTGCATTGTGCAATCATTGCAAACGGCATCTTGCACAGTGCAAGTGGTCGTTTTCTGCTGCTCGAGTAGATTTGTACTCGAGCAGCAGTTTTCTCAACGCGGACTGGTAGTTTCTCATCGCGAGCGTACGCGACCACTCGCAATGAGAAACCTGACCTCCCCGCGTTGAGAATCTCACCGGGAGGTTTATTTTCCACGCTCGTGATCGGCAACTTGATGTTGCTGATCGCGAACGAGGAAAAAGTCTCGCCGGGATGTCATTTTGCTCGCTCGCGGTCACCAACTTGACGTTGAGGACCGCGAGCAATCAAAAAATGCCCGCTATGCGTTTTTGCACTGTGCTACGTGCAATTCGCGTAGCGCGTAGTTGCGCAAACTACGCGAGCGTAGCGTAGTCCTACGCCCAGGGTTAGTCCTAAGCCAGTTCTCCAGGAAGGACACCATGTCGCTACCCTCCGTCCCTTCCCGAAGGCCCAGGATACGGATGTTGTTTCTCCTGTTGCGCCCTTCGGCATCCTCTGCTCTGCGCTCCAACTGGCTCACTCTGTCCATGAGAGCCCCCATCTGCTGCTCCAACATCTTTTGGGCCAGTGCCAGCTCCGCTACATTAGACTCAGTCACTTTGACCCTCTCCGATAACTTTTTATGTTCTTCCCGCAGCAGGCCAAGTCCCACCGCAACAGTGCTGATATCCTGGTGGAGATTCGCTTTCGTATCCGCTATGGCCTCCAAGATTTTATTGAGTTGCTGCTGGACTGGGTCATCTGGGCCAGATTGTGACTGCTCCTGAGCACTGTCCTCCAGCTCCGGAGGGGCACCAATCCGGCGACCTCTAGGCTTGGCCATGATGGCAATAAATCCTTAGGCAGGATCAGGGCCCCCTACTGTCAACGGTTGTGGAGATACGGAATAGCAAGGGCTGCCCTCCGCAATGGACCTTGCACCTCAGTCCAGAGGGCCAGCTCACTCTGCTCCCCCCGCTCACAGGAGCCGCTAGCGGGGCCTCGTTACGCATGTATAAAGTGCCCAGGCCTCCAAGCTATCTAAGAGTTGTGCCACGTGTCTCGGGCCCAGTCCGTCGCCCACCCACCAGGCCCATAGATCCATGAATTGGCCGCTCAGGTGACCTAGGCCAGACAGTGTCCAGGCTGTCCAACCCCACAATTCCAAAATCCAGGGGGGCCCGCCAGTGCGACTGTCCTACCACTGAGAGGGTTTCCCGTGCACGCGCTGGTAGGTGGACAGGTGCGCCAGTCCTGAGTGCCAAAAACCTCAGGGGTCGCCCGATAGCACCCTACCGACCATCCAGGTACTTCTCCAACTTACTCCAGTCCAGCCCACAGTGGCAAGGACAATCGTCCATATAATTGTGACTCCAACCTTCTTGCCACTATGGATATATTGTCACTGTATACGAACACCCCCCAAAGAGAGGCACTCACAGTCATTAGAAGAGTTCTAGACAAACGCCCCAGACCACACAGGGTACCGACTAAATTTATCATTGAACTCCTAGATATTGCCATGACTAGGAATTACTTTAGCTTTCAAGGTGATTTCTATGTACAAACTAAAGGCGTCGCAATGGGGGCAAAGTTTGCACCGAACCTAGCCATTATTTATATGGATGACCACTAACATACCTATGTCCTTAATGACCTCAACCATTTTCGTCAATGTATTGAACTATGGCGTCAGTACATTGACGATGTCTTACTGATATGGCAAGGGAGTGAACCGCAATTGAAAGAGTTCCATATTTGGCTGAACAACTGCTCGGACGATATAAAATTCTCATTAGAATTTAGTGCATTATTCGTCAACTTCTTGGACATAACGATCAAAGCTGAACAGGACAAACTATACACCAGCTTGTACAGAAAAACAAGTGAACGTAATACCCTCTTACATTACTCTAGTCACCATCCATGCAACCTTAGGGATAATTTACCATTTGGTCAATTTTTAAGGTTGCGGGGGAACTGCTCCAAGAAGGAGGACTATTTTCTGGAATCCGCAGAACTGATATCTCGCTTGACGGAGAGCGGGTACCCTATAAGACTACTGAAAAAGGCACGGAAACGTGCGTGGTTCAACCACAGAGAATCCCTTCTGGAACCCAAAGAGAGAGATACCAACAACCAGGAACGGTTAGTATGTGTAACCATGTTCTGCACTAAAAGCAATACCATCAAAAAGATCATTAATCGCCACTGGCACTTAGTAGCGGATGAGCTTGGGGGGGTGCCGCCCCCTATGCATGCCTTTAGAAAAGGTAAAAATGTGAGGGAACACATAGTCAAATCTCTTTTACCGACAGAACCTAGGACTCTACAGACTACCCTAGGGAACATCCCATCTGTTAAGGGACATTTCAAGTGCGGATAGTGCAGGGCATGTCCCATGACCAGTGAACTAAAATCCTTCACACATAACAATCACACGCATACACTGCAAGATCATACGAATTGCAATACGACCGGAGTTATCTATGCCATATCTTGCCCTTGTCCCTTTCTGTACATTGGCCAAACTATACAAAAGGTTAAGACACGCATTCTGCAACACTGCAGTTGTATAAGATGCCAGGTACAGGGAGCACCCCTAGTTGAACATTTTAGAACTTTTGGACATACACCAGAGAGCCTTTGTTGGTGGGTAATAGAGAAGGTCAAAACCAACCCACGGGGTGGGGATTTCTCCAGGATTCTTAATTTACGTGAGTGTTGATGGATACACCTCTTTGACACAGTCGCGAGAGGATTGAATGAATATGAGGAAATCACCAGGCAGGTCTCAGTACTTAGCAATGGTTGACCATATACTCTGTGACTCTCATTGAATCCTTGGCACATGGACCCCTTTTTATTCTGTCAATATGTCCTACATATGCTCATCCAGGGTGCCACTATCACACTTTTGTACTATGATTTATAATGCGGTTTACTGAATATTTTGAGGAGCACAATGCCGTCCTTTTCCTTAAATAATCACATACAACCTTTAAGGGCGGCATACGTTCCGTGGACGATACCATCCCAGTAACTCAGTTTGTGTTCCACTGTGATGTCACTGCACATGTTTGCCTACTAATATGTCGTACATTAATTGTCTTCATTGTAAATATTATTTTGGTCTTTTTACCAACTCTTCATTGTAATAATGTATATTTGACCTAATGTCCTTGGTTGTATATAATTGTGTGTATTTAAAGTGTATGATAATTTGTTTGTATATAATTGTGTGAATTTAAGTGTATGATAAACTGTTCCATAGCAGCAATTTTCATATTGAGGGCCCATGCACAGCCATCCCCAGGCTGGGCCGGCATCAGACTTGTCACACACGTAAGGGCCTATTGACTTTGGGGGTATATTTATGTAAGAATTCAGTTCCAACTTAGTCAATTGCTGTGACTACATATCTGTTCAGATGCAATACGGAGTCTCTCTTCTATGCCTGTGAGCCGTTACCGGGAGTAAACGCGGGTGCTACGTCACCGCGTTCGTGACTCCATTTAACACTCCCACCGGGCAGAACTTCTGTTAGTTTCTACCGCGATGGAGACAGGAAGCTATCACGGAGCTCGGAGGTAAATGGCATACCTTGTGTACCACACCGTATTTGTAGACTAATCTGGATGTACCTTTAATTAGGTTTCCCTTCTCATTTTTCAGCTAATTAATTGTGCCTCGGCTCGAACTGATTCTTCAGCCCTTACTGAATCCTTGAAATTCAATTTCATTACACACCGCGATACTACTGCGGGTAAGTTGTTGGCAC
Organism: Calotriton arnoldi; assembly: GCA_963921515.1. Taxonomy (NCBI): domain Eukaryota; kingdom Metazoa; phylum Chordata; class Amphibia; order Caudata; family Salamandridae; genus Calotriton; species Calotriton arnoldi. Next base: position 1,213,667 of record CAWUFW010003681.1, read on the forward strand.
TGTATTTGTTACCCATTTCACTTAGTGCAGACCTTATAGTGTCAGTAATTCACACTATGGTTATTCTATTGATCTTATAGGAACTCTCACCCCAAACTAACTTGGAATTCTTGAGTGCCACACCGCATTACTAAGGCGGGTGAGTTTTTTGAAATTATATTCCTCAATTGGCATCCATCTTAGTCCAATTTCAGTCCTGATGTGCACTTCTCTTCCTCTCGCCCCACATTCAGGTGGCTTCGCTGGAATCATACCTGTAGCCCTCTTAGGTGGGTAATATGGACATTATGTTCTATGGTAATTAATACAATGAGGCTATTTAGTAAAACTTGCCCATCTATCCTTTAGCGTTGCCCCACTTCCAGTCCCCTGTCCTGAGGAAGATCCACGTGGCTGAGATTGAAGTTTCCCTTTTTGCCGTCAAGTCGGATCAAAACGTCGACGCTATCCCCCATCAGACCTGGACCCTTAATCCCCTGTTGCCCTTTTCCCCTTTTTATAGGAGATACATTTCCTTATTTTCTGTGAATTTTGTGAACTGAGTTTACACATATTATAGTTTGTTTGGCCAGGCTATGAAGACTGTGTATTTGTTTACAGTCCCATGTACAGTTTTGTAAATGTATGCCCCTTGATTTCCTTTGGGAACTCCCCTTTTTCCCTCTGAATTTCCTTCTAAAATTTCTCTACACTTGAGCACCCTCCTTGCACGTTCCTTTTGGAGCAACCCTTTATCTACTCATCCTTGACTTGACTTTTCAAGTTTTCTAATTTATTGTTGAATTAAAATGTAATAAATACATGCCCTTTTTTTAAATCATTGGTTGTTGCACATCCAATATCTCTATATGAAATAGGTTTCATGTTTCCGCGAGCTGACTAATTAGATGCTCTAACTAAGTTGAGCAATTAGTGTTGCAATAAGTGATTATCTTTTACGAGATTAGTCCAGGACCATTGTTTTTTGTATCACTCATCACAGGGGCAAGGCAGCGCCCTGCTAGGCAGACCGATCCTGCACACAGTGCTCCAGCAGGGGGCAAAACCTCAGAAGAACAGGGGGTACAGCTATTCGCCCCGCACCGGGGGGGGCACTGCTACACCCTTGCCTGGGTACCCACCAGTTGTGCCACTCTGCGTTGCTCCCGTCGCCAGGATCCAATACAAGCACACAAAGGGCTCTCCCCGGCCCACCCGCAACAGCCACCCGACACAGGGGTCCAGTGCTCCAGGCCTCGCCGGCGGGTCAGCAGCCTCCGATTTCAAGCCTCGAGGCCAGGGATCACCACCCGCTAGGCCAGTGTCGTGCCCAAATACCTCTGTGGAGCCTCAAAACCGTCCCGCGCAGGCTCCCCGGTGCAGTCCGCTCCGTCAGATGGTGCCGTTCCAGCCGAAAGCCAGCAGGAGGAAGCCGCGGCCCCCGCAGTTCAGGCCCGCTCCAGCGCCGACCAGCAGACCACAGGATCACCCCACACACCTCAGGGAATGTCGATGCACCACCAGCGTAGGCCGCTTCACCAAAGCGGGTCCCGTTAGGCCCGCTGACGCACTTTACGCGATGCAGCCGATGCTGTCGCCCGGGGGCAGAAGCTCGCGCACCTCAGGACCAGCCAGGGAGCTCTCAACACGCCCAGTCTCACCGCTGTACTCCGCAACCCGTTTGTGCTGCCTTTTCCCCGATCTCCTCCGATGGCAATCCAGCTTCTCTGCTTCCCCTCAAGCGGGCCGGAACCTCCTCCGGCACAGCTCCCACCGCGGTTGTAGGGAGCCCTCCTCCATGCCGCAATCCTTCTGAGACAGGTCACGGGGGCTCAAGCGCCTGCTCGACCCAGGTAGCGATGGGACCCAGCCTGCAGGGACTCACACAGCCGCCATGACACCGGCCGTGTCTACGCACTTTCATGGCTGGCGAGCTGCCGTGCTGATCGCCCGCGCCGTCAAACCCCAAACTTCGTCACAGGGTGCCCCACAGCACTCGGGACCCCCAGGGACCACCAAAGTCTCGTGCCTCGGCCCCGGCTTCAAAATCCCCAAGGATAAAAGGCAGGCTGGTGCGGAGCTCTCAGCTCACGCGTCCGCCAAGGTCATCCGCCAAGCCACGCCCCCAGCTTTTATTCCAATATAATGTTCAATGTTCGTACATAACGAGGTGACATCCATGGTAACCAATTTGTATGTCGCCTGCCAGGATGTATCTTTTATGTGCCGTAGAAGATCACTTGTGTCTTTGAGATATGAACTTAGGTCTATCACTAATGGTGCCAGAAAGTAGTTAATATAGTTTGATACGGTTTCCAGCAAAGATCCCTTCGCTGAGATTATTGGTCTGCCTGGCGGATTACATTGATCTTTGTGGAATTTTGCCAAGAAATATATTGTAGGAGTTGTGAGGTTCTCTAGTGTCATATATATTTATTTATCTGTCTTGATGAGATAAAGTTCCAGCCATTGTTCCAATTTGATTTGTAGGTCTTCTTTGTGTTTCAGAATGGGGTCTTCCATTAGCTTTGCATAACAGGTGCAGTCACATAGTTGACGATTTGGCTTCTTTTATGTAGTTGTTTTTGTCTAGAATGATGACATTTCCCCCTTATCTGCAGGTTTTTCCTCAATGGTTTAATCATTTTGTAAAGCTGTTAAAGCTTCCCTTTCTTGAATTGATAAGTTATCTTTGCAGTTTATTCTTTTCATTTTGTACAAATCATGGATAACCATTTCATGAAAGATGTCAATCTTATTGCCAGGTGGCAACGTCGGGTAGAAAAAAGATTTAGGTTTTTTGCCACTCAGACTTGCTCCTAGCGGGTGAATTTATTTACCAACGTTGGGGAGTTCCTATTCATTTTTATTATCGGTATCACAAATTAATTAGGGTGAGGAGTGTCATTCTATCCTCCACAGAGAGATCTATTGTTGGTTGTTGGATAGACTTGATATTTCTTTTGAAATTCTTTGCTTCTGCAAATACCTTTGCCATTTTAAGTTTATGTATGTCTCTATATAGATCGATTCTTGTCTTTGTGATATCAATATGTGCTGAGGGGCAAAAGCTTAAACCTTTCTTCAGTATGGATATTTCTGAGTCCATCATTGTTCTTATTGATAGGTATATTAGATTCAATTCTTGATACCTGGTTTCTGTGATTGGCCCAATTTTGTATTTGCTTGTGTTCGGACTCCAGGGTTTCCATTAGCTTTCGCCCCTTTTTCCTCTCTGCCTTTTCCTCCCTTTGTGCCTTGCCCCTGTGCCCTTCCTCTGCCTCTTTTGGGATTCCTGATTTTTTCTCTTTGCTTTTGCTGGAGTGCGATGCTCATTTCTGTTAAAAAAAGTGGTCTTTTTATTTCTGGCCATTGTATTCAGACTACTTTCACCTTCACTTTGATCTGTGTCTGTGTTCTCTGATTCACTACTTGATCTGTCTGTTGTTGCAATATCAAGTTGTTCTTTTTCACGCAAAGTCTTAAATCTTATTCCAAACTTAAAGATCCTGCTCTCCTCATAATTTTCTTTGTCCCTTTGGAATTTTATTTGTTTTCTCTGTTTTACTTCTTCCTCATGTTTCTCAATTTTTTCATTAAATTCTGTTTTTAGTTTCTTGAGATCTTCTGAAAGTTAGTTTTTTTCTAATTCCTCTTCCAGCTCCTTAAGTTGTTCTTATATTGTTTTCAGAGCTATTTGCTAATGTTTGATTTGGCTGACAATTGGACTGAGTGAGGAGTTTAGGATGTTTTCCCCCTATTTTTGGAGGAGTTCCCCACTAGTATCCTGTTGGCTGGGCATACGGGATATGTGAAGCCCACGTGGTACCTTGTGCATGTCCATGTATTTTTTCAAGGTGAGTACTTTCCACCATTTGTTTCTTTCTTTTCTGGATAATTTCTCCCAACTTATGAGTTTGTCTTTTATGTCTGTTTTACTATCTTTGTGTTGATTCATTGATCTTTTCCCCCTTTGTGGGAGCACTGTTACTTTTTCAAAGATTGCGGCTGCTGCTGCATTTCGCTTACCCTCCCTTGACTCCACATCTTTGCTGCTTCCGCTTTTTATTCTCATCTTATTGCAACTCTCACTCGTTCAACTTTACTTGTGTTCTAAACTCTCACACCCTGCGGATATGAGACGGCTTCTCTATGTGCCGTAAAAGCAATAGCGTGGACCCCTCTAAACCATACTGATTATCAAATGCAGAAAAACCCCATCCTTGATTACTAGGTTTTTGATGCAGTGGCTGCGACCCTCAGGTTACCGCCGGCCATGTCTCTGGCTGTACGGTGCTCAGTTGGGGCTTCGTTCAACTTTTTTCTTTGTGGATGGCAGCAGCCTCCGCCCAATTCTAATGGCAAAGCCAGCTGGTCCCATTTGTCAGATGACACAGAGCTCTTGGAAGGTAAGTGGTTGTGCAATAGTTTATTTGCAATTGTGGCATTCAGCAAATCCAAATTACAAACGCATCCAATACTTTTCTTTCTCCCTGGACCTTGATCCATGGTTTCTGTTCTACAGTCCTACACCTCTGTTTATACATATGTTGTGCCCGATTCACAAAAGTAATCTGAGACAAAATCCTAACTTTACGACTTTCGGTTAACCCTGGGCGGGTAACTCCGCTCCGCCAGCGGAGTTTGTGGAGATTTGCCTGCTCCGTGGCAGAGGTAGGCAAAACTCCGCCTCCGTGGCGGAGTGGAGTTAGCCGCTCCCTACCCCCTCCCAAATGCTCTAAAAAGGTATAAAGAAGGCTCTTACCTGCATGTCTGCAGCCTCCCGTGCCTCGCCGCTCTCCTTCCTGCTCCTCTTGCATCCTCGTCCTACTTCTTAAAAAAAAACCACTACGTTGTATGTCTTGCGAGTGCGCATGCGCACGCGCAAGCCTTACAACGTAGTGTTTTTTTTTTTTTTAAGAAGGACGTCGAGGACGCAAGAGGAGCAGGAAGGAGAGCGGCGAGGCACGGGCGGCAGCAGAAAACCAGGTAAGGGCCTTCTTTATACCTTTTTAAAGCATTTGGGAGCGGGGAGGGAGCGGAGCGGAGCTACGCATAGCTCCAAGGAGTTTTTTCCAAACTCTGTAGAGCTACGAGTAGAGGCACTACACCAGCTCCACCCAGGGCTAATTTGGGTATTCACAGAAAGCATTAAGTTTAACTGAGACAAAATCCTAAATTTAGTACTCCTAAACGCCTTCTGTGAATATCAAAAATCGTGAAGTTAGGATTTTGTCTCAGATTACTTTTGTGAATCGGGCACGTTGTTTTTAAGAATTTTGTTGCTTTCTATGACCACCCCTCACTGGTTACATTACTAACAAAAGTGAAAAAAAAACTTGCTCATATATATATTGTGCATGCTTAAAGTGCTGTAAAATAAAATGAACCAAACAGTGTTTAAAACCAAATCATGTTTCAATGGATTCTTATAGAGGTGCACATTTCTTTCATGCGTCTAACTTTTTCTGGTATTTCATTCCCACTTTACGGGGTGATACAAGTGTGTGAAGTCTTTAGGATTTGAGTTCTATTTACCATGTCTTAGGCTCTCCATGTTTATGATCACACCACATTCCAATATTTGAATTATGGAGTCTTTTTGTGAATAGTTCACCCTCTCTGGGGCAGCATTATGCCGACCTACAGCATTATGGTTGTTGGAGTTGGCCACTGCATGATGTTATGTTAATAGACTGTCCCATTGGTTTTCATGGGTGTGAGGCCACTTCTCTAAGGATTTTCTGGGCGAGAAGCATTTGGTCAGGGTTTTTAGACGTATTTTTAAGTTGATCTTGAGTATATATGAGATGTCGGAAAAAATGGATGTAAGAAAGAAATGCGCGCTTCCACAAGATTCCAAGTATATTCAACCCAACATAAGTAAGGGGCACAATTACTTACACATAATCACAACATTAAATAGTTATGTCCTCATTCTCTGATTCCCCATGATCAATTTACCACTTGCACAGCAACGTTAACAAACTTTTTTGTAGTCAGTGTTAGATCTGTCAGCCTTTGGGTGGTGTTCCCCCAAATCTTTTGCCTTTTCTCCCTCCCCCTTTACAGAAATGTGTTGTTGTTAGCCTTGGGACTCTGTGCACTTTACCACTGCTAACCAGTGCTAAAGTGCATGTGCTAACTCCCCAAAATATGGTTAAATTGGCTTACACCTAATTGGCATCTTTAATGTGCCTTTAAGTCCCTTATAGAGTGTTATACGATATACCCAGGGCTTGTAAATTAAATGCTACTAGTGGGCCTGCAGCACTTTTTGTGCCACTCAATTATGTCAGCCTTTAAAACATGTCTTAGGCCTGCCATTTCAATCTGAATTCTGTTTTTAACTGCCAGTTTGACGTGGAAATATAGCTCTCATGCCAAGCCTTAAAGTCCTATTTTATTGCCTAGAAGTCCCCCCTAAGGTAGGCCCTAAGTAGTCCACAGGGCAGGGTGCAGTGTGATTAAAAGGTTGGACATGTACTTTTAAGTTTTACACGTCCTGGTAGTGAAAAACTCCTAAATTCATTTTTCACCACTGAGGCCTACCTGTGCCATAGGATAACATTGGGTTGTCTTATTATATTTAATAAGTGCTAACGTTTGATTAGGAACAGGTAAGCATTTGTGTTTTGTCTCTATTAAATTGTAATTAAAAATCCTCTCTAATGGTAAAGTCAGGCTTTAAATTACAATTTTGAAAATGCCACTTTTTTAAAGTTGCCATTTTCCTGCACTTTTCCTATTTGGTGCTTGCAGCATGTCTTCGGCCACATGCCCAGTTGGGTTTGGCAGTTGGACTTTGTGAATTGCTCCCAGACGATCACTGAAAAGAGGGATTTGTTGTGCCTGAAAGGGCCATCTGCTGGTAATGAGGGGCGTCGGAGCTGGGCACAGCCCCAATTGCTAATGAATAGGCATTGCTCTGCCTTCACAGAAATTATTTGTCACCACTGCATAGTCCCTGCAGCCAGCTTGGAGTCAGGGCAGGGGAGTCAGGAAATTCCAAGCACTTCAAAGGAACACTTCTAGAAATTTCTCCTATTTCAACTAAGGCACCAGGTACAAAAATACGACCCTCAGACCCACTCTTCAGTTCACTTTTGGGATCTGCGGAAGGACTCTCAAAGGACTGCCTGCTGTGTACTCCATAAGACTGCTTTGCTGCACCTGGAAGGACTGCTTTGTTGCCTGGAATCTGCCTTGAACCCTCAGATGCTTACCCTGCTGCTTGAGCCCTGCTTCATCACTTGAACCCAAGACTACCAGATCAGCTCCAAGGTTTGGTTTGCTGGCCTCCTGTTGTGAGCCACAGTGATATAACACGCTCCCACGCTCCCACCACCCTGAACCCGCAACTTTACCCAACCTGAGTGAGTCCTAACACCCCAAATGGTGGCCCTCCAGTCATGGACCCTTGGTGGTGGTGTTAAAGGTAACCAGAACTTGGGCCTTAGGAATATTTAGGCTAAAAAGTGCTCTGAGAACCAAGGAAAGACCGGGGCCAACCTGCTCTTCAATCCACCTGAGATGCATCGCTGGTTGGCCTGACTTCACAGTAGTTCCCTCTATGTTCGTTTCCACAGCAGCAAATCCTTTTGCGTGGTCCCTTAGCAAAAGGGTATCCAGCCTCCTAGAACTCTTGCAGGGCTATAACCTCCAGCTTCATTCCTCTGAAGAAGTTTGACTTCCAAAAAAAAGAATAAGGGCCTGATTTAGATCTTGGCAATGGGTTTCTCCGTCACAACGGTGACAGATTTCCCGTCTGCTGAAATATGAATCCCGTAGGATAAAAAGGGATTTATATTTCAGAGGACTGTCTGCACAGATCTAATTCAGGCCGTAAGTCTGAATGTAGAAATCTTCACCACAACTTTGTCCAGCGGCCCCCGGCGACAACTCTCCCTCCTCAGACAATGCTAGAAGCCTTGCCTCACTGAACCTGCTCAAATAAGTTCCTTCAAAATTTCCTCCAAGTCCAAAGAAAAGCGCTAACTGTGCCCAATCTACTGCTTGCATCCGACCCGCGCTCCATTACGGTTGTCCATATTTTTCGTCTTTGACCCGATCTCATGAGACCCAATGTACATTGTTGATGCTAGTTTTTACTAAAAACTTTAACAATTCATGACTTCAGGTCTACTGATTGAATTTTTGTTGTTTGGTGTCAAATTATTTATTATAATTTACGTCATAATTCTAAATTGGTGTGGGATTTTTTCTTGTGTTGTGTTTTCACTTTATTACTATTTGGGCACTGCATAAACACTTTACAGGGTGACTCTAAGTTAATCCTGACTGCTCTTGTGCCAAGCTACAAAGGGTTGAGCACAGGTTAATTTGTGGTTTCTTTGTGACTTCAACCTGACAGAAATTGTGGTTGCTGCTTGGTTTCTATGGCTGTAAGCCGGCCGCAGCACAAGCTCCCATAGGGAAATGGGAGGTTGTGTTTATCCCCGCACCACGTGGCAGGCACCTCAGGTTGCCGGCTCCATGGTGCAAGGATAAACAGGGGGGCACCATAGGTGCCCCCTCGGGCCCCCAACCAGAGGCCACAAAGAGAAGGGAGCCAGGGGCCCCCAAACCCACTTTCCGACAGGCTTTCCATGTCAGAAAGCCCTGCATGGAAAGCCTATCAGAAACTGAGCATCATTATCCCAACGGCGGAAACGCCGTCCATTGGGATTACAGGCCGGTCTCCAACTGGCCGGAATGACCGGCCAGTTTCATTTCCAATCGCCTACATTGTTATTAGCTGGTCAGAATTGAAACCGACAATCTCGGTCGAAAAGCCTCCGACCTCAGGTCGGAGGCTTTCCGACTGTGATCGTAATAGGCCCAATACTGTTATTTATTTATGTCTATGAAGTTAAGAATGCCAAAAATAAACTCTGGGCCGCATGATAGTATTTTGCATAATGTAACCTCGCATGAAGTTGTATGGCTTTTAGCAAGCATTCTTACACATCTGTATTTTGCATTCCTATGTGTAGGAAAAGTCACACAACACGAAGCAAAACATCATTAGACCAAGGTTGTGGTGAACATTTTCTTTTTAGGCTTTAGTTGTAGATGAATGGAGAGGTGCTTTGGTGTTCTATGGAGATATTGGAGAGTTTTGATGAGGTTTGATAGCGTGTCTTCGATATCTGTCACATTTACTGTGTTAGTATTGTTAGTTATTGCCTATAGCTTGTCGTTTAGTGATTGTTTTGTGTGTTGTATGTTTGACATTCATTTTTTTATCTGTAGATAGCTTGTGTGTTATTTATTTAAGGATTTATATTGGGCTTACAATGTCGGGTAGAGCTAGGCAGAGGATGAGACATATTATTTTTTGAGGAAAGGGAGGTAGGGGCTTTAATGTGACTGATACTACACTATTTGCAATGTTTGCTTGGGGCAGTTGGTAGAGTGGAGCATTGGTACTCTCTTCAGGAAAGAAGTTAAAGGTGCAAAACTCATACATGTCAGTAACATTGAGCGATTTCTGCAGCAGGTCCGAAATTATTGGGCTGACGTGGTGTCCCAATAAGGTGACCTTCTACACCATCTCATCATTGAAGGTACTAGTGAAGTTGCTAAGTTACTGTATTTAACACATCTAATCTAAAATGTAGCAATTATAATTATTAAATGTTAAAAAACAATAAAACATTGTTTATTTTTATTATATACTAATGAATATCATTTTTGTAATAGAATGTTTGATAAATAATATATTTTAAATTCTCTTTCTAATTTGATTTTTTTAGTTGGCCCCCCATATTGAAGCAGCTGAAATTGCTATCTTCAGTGATTCACCAAATCTTGTTAAGTGTTTATTTGAATAAAAAAAATCATAATGTAAATCTGTCAACTGTTTTACGTGTTCATATAAACCGTGCAGGGGTTTCTGGGCCTAAACTGTGGGGCCTGGGTTCTAGAATCTGTAATATCATGTGGTAGGTCCTACTATGGCACTGCAAAGTAGTCAATGTAAAAATCTTTTTTTAAATGTACTGCTATTGTTATGTTTCCTAAAGCAACACATGCTTTATGACAGTTGAATATGTTTATACACATCTTTGTATGACTAAACATTTGAAGTAAAAGCTTTATTTTTATAAAAAGGAATTTTCTTAACATAACATTTAAAAGATTACAATTTTCTATTGTGATATTGGGCATTGGTAAGCAACACAGGCACATAAAGTACATTAAATATATATATTTTTTTAAATTAAATTATGAGTGCCCTGAAATATGTTTAAAGGAAAACATGTTTTTGCATTAATTGCAATTTTTACACGTAACTTTATAAGCACGGTCTCATTTGGAGAAGCTAAAGTCCTTTAATTCTTTTTGACCTGTATGTGTCATACTCCACCACAAATGTGGCAAATGCCCTGTATGTTGAATTACAAGTGTTTTAGAGTATTTGGTACTTGTATAGCAGGTGGTGGAAATTCAAACCTAATTGTCACAGTGTATTTATTTACAATAATGTTGTTATTGTTTTTATGTTTTTCCTATTATTAAAAATGTATTTAAATCAAAAATGGTTACTTCTTAACAACATTTCAAATACTGAACATATTTGTGACATAATATGATATAATCTAATTTTCTCCCTCATATAAGTTGTACCATTCAACAGACATACTTATTTGACAATAATAGTTTATTAAACTACACAGAGTAAGTGGGACCTTAAATTCAGCAAACTACGCTTGTGACATTAGACACATCATTTAAATAGTTTTAGCTTGCAATATAGTGGATTATAGTAGGATAATATATCACATGCCATACATATGCTTATGAAAACTTTCTTTATTGCAGTAATTTTATTATTTGATTTAATTTTTCATATAAAAATGAAGTCACAGAAAATGAAATTCCTTATGTATTGGAACAAAAAGTAAATTAGGTAATTTCATCAAAGACAGTCCTTCAGAGAATCTTTTTCCTTTTCTAAATTAATAATATGAGATTTATCTTCTTTTGGTCAGACTTCACAGTAGCTCCCTCTATGTTCTGTCTGACAACTATATTGTTAATAGTGACACATACGATAATCTTTTTGCATGTTGTCTCTGTAATGTATAGCTATTGACTTCCAGATTAATGTAAATATCTAAAACTAGATTTAAACATTCCAAATGTCTGTAATGACATTTCTACACAAGATTTCAAGATGGCCACTGGTACATCAGATAGCTCCAAAAACTGATTGAGGGTTATGTATCACAATGGGGAACATATTTTAATATAACACACTGTTGTATGATACTGCATTGCTTCAAACACACCAAAGTTGATGGGAGAAATGCTTGTAATTTGTCTAACCACGGGCAATTGCACCGGGTAGCATTCCAAAGCAGTCCCAAGTAATTGCCATTGGGTAGACTGATTTGCAAGCATTCCTCCCATCACCTTTGTGTGTTTGACGTAGAGCCCTAAGTGGCCAAGGGTATGCTCAGATGTGGGTTCCTTGCCCACTGTGCAACTGGAATAAAGCGAAATCTGACTGTGGAGGCCCAATCAGGCCGAAACCAGTCTTGGGGCACTTGTATTCCAGTTCAGAGAGGACTTGGCTTGGCATTTCATGCTGGATAGCTCCTATTGGAGCAGGACTAAAAGTGATTTGCATATGGTTGGTTCTAATCTCTCTAATATATATATAATGATGTAATATGTGATGTGATCAGCAGTGCATTGTGGGCGCGAGTTATAGTTAGCTGAACTAACTATAACAGTGGAATTTCTATGGTTTTGTACGAGTGAAATGTCCAGCTAAGTATAACGTCCCTGAAACCTATGGTTTTTTCAGTGAATTTCAAAGGTTTTTTTAAATGATAATTTCTAACTATAATGTCCCTGAAACCTATGGTTTTTTCAGTGAATATATATATATATATATATATATATATATATATATATATATATATATATATATATATATATATATATATATATATATATATATATATATATAATCTACTGGCGGTCGCCAGTAGATAGTTATAGTTAGGACCTAGTTTCCATAGGAAACTCTTTTTTTGTTTTCTCAATATCTTTGGTGCTGGTTCACGAATCTTCGCGAAATTTTCAAAAATCGTAGCCCGCTCCGGTCAGCTCCTGTCTTGAAAGTTTTGGGGTGATTCGGCAAGCGGGAGCCGAGAAAAAAGGGGGGTCCCAAAACATGTTTTCTCCATGTTAATTCCCATAGGAAACTTTAGACACGACTACAGCCCGAACTGCTGAACGGAATTACACCAAACTTGGCAAAAAGGTAGCCCTTGGTTCAGAAAGAGACCTTTTTGTTAAATGGTGTAAATCCGTTCAGTAATTCAAGAGAAATTCAAATAATAAGAGTCAAAAAATCAATTTCCCATAGGAAACTTTATGCAAGGCTACAGCTGAAACTACTGAACGGATTTACCCCAAATTTGGCAAAAAGGTACTGCTTGGTTGAGAAAGCGACCTTTTAAACAATGGTGTAAATCCGTTCAGTAGTTGCTGAGAAAATCAAAAATAAAAGTTTCGATATTTAGAGGCACGGAGGATCCGCGGACCCTCCCGACCCCGAGCTTTATTCTAATTGGCTGTCAACACTCCAAACCAGGAAGTGTTGGCAGCCATCTTGTGACTCGGTAGAACCGAGTCACAAGAAATCAGAATAAAAAACACAAAAAAAAGAAAAGGGGGCAGGGTAGAAACAACCTGACCCCCTAGGCCTGCTTAGGGGGTCACACAAGGACCCCCAGGGCCCAAAAAAGCATATATATATTTTTTAAATGGCGAAATTCGTGTAGGATCCGTGAATCCCGCCGTGGGAAAAAACAACGAAGCGCGGGCTTCAGCGCTTTGTTAATATTTAGCCCCCGGGTGGGCCAGGTCCCGGGGGCATGTTCAATATAATTGCGGGGGCCCCCCCACATGCCCCAGGGACGCCACCTCCCCGGGGCACTAAATATTTGGGAGGGGGGCTGCGCGGCCCCCCTCCTGGAGCCTGTGATGGCCCTGGGGACCGCCACCCCCCAGGGCCGGCTCCTGCAGTGTCCCGGAGGTACCTGGTGGGCTAGTTGGACCCCAGGGACCCTCAGGATTCAAGGGGACTTTATCCCCCAACTTAAAATGCGCCACGGGTACGTTTGCACAGTGGTGAAGGGAGGGGCGGGGCCTGAGGTGACATGTGTGGAAACACGCCCTGTGGCACATTTCAAGTTGGGGAATTAATACCCCTTCAATCCTGAGGGCCCCTGGGGCCAACTAGGCCACCAGGTACCTCCAGTAAGCGCCACAGGCCTGCGTTGCAGAGAGGTGGTCCAGGCCACGCCCCTTTTTACACCTCTCTGCAACGCAGTTCTGTGGCGCTTACTGGAGGTACCTAGTGGGCTAGTTGGACCCAGGGACCCTCAAGATTCAAGGGGACTTAATCTCCCAACTTAAAACGGCCAAAGGGCGTGTTTGCACACGTCACCTCAGGCCCCCCCTCCCTTCACCACTGTGCAAACGCGCCCTGTGGTGCGTTTTAAGAGGTAGTTTTAATCCCCCTGCCCTATTATGTACTAGGGCCTTACAGAGGAGGTCATGCTAATCACAGGGGTACCCCAATGCATAGTGTTCCCTAGTGTATGTAGGTGTTTTCACTGTATTCTAAGTGTCTTTTAGCATAGCACTGGCTCTAGGCCTAGTTACTCAGTCAGTTACCACCAGTACCCGTCTGAAAAAGTTGTGGGCACAGGATGATATTGCAACAAGGGCTCTTTCTGCTCCTCTGTTGGTTCTTTCTGCACATGTCTTGCTTCTTCCTGCTCTTTTCTTCGTCTTTGTGGACTTCTGTTGCTTCTTTCTGCATTTATTTTGCTTCTTTCTGTGCGTCTTTTCTTCTTTCTTCACATGTCCTACCTCTGTAGGCATAGTTAGAAACTAGCATTTAAAAAACCTTTGAAATTCACTTAAAAAATCATAGGTTTCAGGCACGTTATAGTTAGAAATTAGCATTTAAAAAACCTTTGAAATTCACTGAAAAAACCATAGGTTTCAGACACGTCATAGTTAGAAATTAGCATTTAAAAAACCTTAGAAATTCACTGAAAGAACCAGAGGTTTCAGGCGCGTTATAGTTAGAAATTAGTATTTAAAAAACCTTAGAAATTCACTGAAAAAACCATAGGTTTGAGGAGCGTTCTAGTTCGTTGGACATTTCACTCGTACAAAAACATAGAAATTCCCCCGTTATAGTTAGTTCAGCTAACTATCGTTATAGTTTGTTCAGCTAACTATAACTCGCACCCCTGCAATGCACTGCTGATGACGTCACATATTAAATCACTCATGACATGGTCAGTGACATTACTGATGACATCACTTATGACATCTCAAATGACATCACTGATGACATCACTGATGACATCATCTATGTGATAATTTGATGCATCTTCTCACACCCTAATATAACTTTTGATACACCCACTCTAAATTACAGACTGCCATTCTCAAAACCATAGACATTACGGGCGCGAGTTATAGTTAGCTGAACTAACTATAACGGGGGAATTTCTATGGTTTTGTAAGAGTGAAATGTCCAACGAACTATAACGCCCCTGAAACCTATGGTTTTTTCAGTGAATATATGTATATGTGATCAAGGCACTTGTTGTGCCGAAACGCGTAATGCTGCTAGTGCTGATGGAGAACTCAATTCATTAAAAAATCTGCACTTTACCTGAGGTCCGTGCTCCGTTGTCTTTTTGAAGAAGAGTTGGAGTTATCTGGATATATATATATATATATATATATATATATATATATATATATTATATTCACTGAAAAAACCACAGGTTTCAGGGACGTTATAGTTAGTTGGACATTTCGCTCGTACAAAACCAGAGAAATTCGACCGTTATAGTTAGTTGAGCTAACGATAACTCGCGCCCCCGCAATGCACTGCTGATGACGTCACATATTACATCACTCATGACATGGTCAGTGACATCACTGATGACATCAATGATATCTCAAATGACATCACTGATGACATCATCCAGAGACTGAGTGTTTCTAAAAAGTTTAAATACGTTTTATATATATGCCAAGGTGTATTGAAGAATGAGTGGGTGTATGAGTGTCTGAATGGATGACTTAGTGGGTGCGTAACTGACTGTATAAGTGAGTGATTAAATGTGTCTTACTGAATGCATGGGTGAATGACTAATCTGTGTGAATGTCTGCATCAGTCTGTCAGTTACTGTGTAAGTGGCTGCATGGGTTGGTGAGTAGCTACATGAGTGTCTATATGGGTTATTGATTGGTTGTCTGAGAATCTGTATGGGTGCCTGAGTGTCTGGGTGGGTGGCTGGGGGTGTAAGTCCCTGCATGGATGTGTGAGTGGGTGATGTATGGGTTCATGAGTGCATCTGTGAAGGGCTGTATGGGTGGGTGAGTGTGTGTATGGGTGTGTTGGTGAGTGTTTAGATGTCTCAGTGGTACATCTGTGAGTTACTACATATGTGAAAGGCAGTATAAGTGAGTGTTGGACTATATAAATGACTATATGTGAGAGTGAGTGATTGTGAGAGTAGCTGTAAGGACGAGTGTGTGCTTGTGTCAGTGATAGTATAAGAGAGTAAGCTTGTCTTAGTATCTGTATGACTAAGTGAGGCTGTGTGTGTATAACTGTGTAGGTGAGTAAATGGGAGTGTGATTGATTCTTTGCATGACTGACTAGGTGTGTGAGTAATGCTATGGGTGAGTGGTGGTGTGTGAGTGTCTGTATAGGTGTATGAGTGCATATGATAGTGCTGTATTGATGAGTGACTGCATGTATGAGTGACTGTATGGGTGAATGAGTGGATGTGTGTGTAGACCTAGGAATCAGTGAGTGGGTATGTAGTAACTGGTATTAGTATGTCTATTTTTTCGAAAATGGTAGTCTGTATTTTAGAGTGGGTGTATCAAAGGTTATATTAGTGTGTGAGGAGGTGCATCAGATTATCAGGTGGATGATGTCATCAGTGATGTCATTTGAGATGTCATCAGTGATGTCACTGACCATGTCATGAGGGATGTAATATGTGACATCATCAGCAGTGCAATGCGGGGGCGCTAGTTATAGTTAGCTCAACAAACTATAACAGCCAAATTTCTCTGGCTTTGTACGAGAGAAATGTCCAACTAACTATAACGTCCCTGAAACCTGTAGTTTTTTCAGTGAATTTCAAAGGTTTTTTAAATGCTAATTTCTAACTATAACGTCCCTGAAACCTGTGGTTTTTTCAGTGAATTTCTAAGGTTTTTTAAACGCTACATACTAACTATAACGTCCCTAAAACCTGTGATTTTTCAGTGACTTTCTAAGGTTTTTTAAATACTAATTCCTAACTATAACGTCCATGAAACCTAAGTTTTCTTCTGTGAATTTCTAAGGCTTTCTAACTTGTTTTTAAATTTTTGAGAGGAACAGCAAAGGCAGTATATCTTGAACAATTTCTGTAAAATTGCACTGTGTAGAATTTACATTATGGATTAAAAACGCTTCCTCTAAATTTTTAAGCTATTAAAAAGGTAATGTGATTTATTATCCTTTTTAAAATATGTATTTACATATATATATATTTTTTTTAATTGAGGTTCGTGTACCCATGGTGTACCAGTCACGGTGGGTGCGCGAATCCAAGCAGCGTGCCGCCATATTGGTTAAGTCGTGCACGATGCGCGTAGAGTGTGCGATGAGTTCGCGGTTCTCATTTTTTATCTTTAGGAAAATTAAATACTTGATATATACAATATATTTATTAAATCCATCCTATATACTTTATTGAAAGAGTCATAACACTGATTATTACATAAATAATGTGAACATTAAACTTCTTATAATGAAGTTGCGGAAGCCGTGACGGTCCCGCGTAACCTCACGTACGTATTTCCAGGGTCGTGTCAGGTAAGCGAATCCAGCGCAAGTTATTTAGTTTTAAAAGTATATATATATATATATATATATATATATATAAACCAAGTACTCTCCCAGGTAAGGAAGAATTCGACACAGCTACGGGGTACACTTCAGAAGAGGCTTTATTTGATGTAGTGTGCGCTCAGTAAAAAAGTTCTTGAAACGCCGGCAGACGCGTTTCAGCCTCCAATACAGCTTTCATCAGTGCCCTGTTTCAAGTTCTTTCTCTTCTCCATGGGGGTCCGTTATGGCGATGATATGGCTGAGGCCACTCCCAATCACGTGGTCACTCGCCCCTCCTCCGCCTCAGTAATACGATGCACCTTGCGCTCCTCCTGCAGCCCCACTGCATGTTGGGTGTTGGAGTTTACCGCGAAAGCCCAATGAGTAATGGGACATTTCGAACATCTGGTGACGTTCCACTCTCTGTGGCCGGTATGCCCCACACCACCGCAGCTGTGTGCCGGAGACAAAGCCTCTTCCAGTACCTCTTCTCAGGCATTCAGATAATGCCTCCTCTCTCCCCACGTATTCATACGTTCCAGGTGGAAATCATCAATACCGGGGGGGCTCCGCGTTGCAGATGCCTGCTCAACCAACAGCGAAGGAGAACCGCGGTGCTCCACACCGAGAGGGCGTGTCGTACGCCAGCTCCTGCTCCGCTGGCCAAATACAGAAACCAAGTACTCTCCCAGGTAAGGAAGAATTCGACACAGCTCCGGGGTACACTTCAGAAGAGGCTTTATTTGATGTAGTGTGCGCTCAGTAAAAAAGTTCTTGAAACGCCGGCAGACGCGTTTCAGCCTCCAATACAGCTTTCATCAGTGCCCTGTTTCAAGTTCTTTCTCTTCTCCATGGGGGTCCGTTATGGCGATGATATGGCTGAGGCCACTCCCAATCACGTGGTCACTCGCCCCTCCTCCGCCTCAGTAATACGATGCACCTCGTGCTCCTCCTGCAGCCCCGCTGCATGTTGGGTGTTGGAGTTTACCGCGAAAGCCCAATGAGTAATGGGACATTTCGAACATCTGGTGACGTTCCACTCTCTGTGGCCGGTATGCCCCACACCACCGCAGCTGTGTGCCAGAGACAAAGCCTCTTCCAGTACCTCTTCTCAGGCATTCAGATAATGCCTCCTCTCTCCCCACGTATTCATACGTTCCAGGTGGAAATCATCAATACCGGGGGGGCTCCGCGTTGCAGATGCCTGCTCAACCAACAGCGAAGGAGAACCGCGGTGCTCCAGACAGAGAGGGCGTGTCGTACGCCAGCTCCTGCTCCGCTGGCCAAATACAGAAACCAAATACTCTCCCAGGTAAGGAAGAATTCGACACAGCTCCGGGGTACACTTCAGAAAAGGCTTTATTTGATGTAGTGTGCGCTCAGTAAAAAAGTTCTTGAAACGCCGGCAGACGCGTTTCAGCCTCCAATACAGCTCTCATCAGTGCCCTGTTTCAAGTTCTTTCTCTTCTCCATGGGGGGTCCGTTATGGCGATGATATGGCTGAGGCCACTCCCAATCACGTGGTCACTCGCCCCTCCTCTGCCTCAGTAATACGATGCACCTCGCACTCCTCCTGCAGCCCCGCTGCATGTTGGGTGTTGGAGTTTACCACGAAAGCCCAATGAGTAATGGGACATTTCGAACATCTGGTGACGTTCCACTCTCTGTGGCCGGTATGCCCCACACCACCGCAGCTGTGTGCCGGAGACAAAGCCTCTTCCAGTACCTCTTCTCAGGCAGTCAGATAATGCCTCCTCTCTCCCCACGTATTCATACGTTCCAGGTGGAAATCATCAATACCGGGGGGGCTCCGCGTTGCAGATGCCTGCTCAACCAACAGCGCAGGAGAACCGCGGTGCTCCAGACCGAGAGGGCGTGTCGTACGCCAGCTCCTGCTCCGCTGGCCAAATACAGAAACCAAGTACTCTCCCAGGTAAGGAAGAAGTCGACACAGCTCCGGGGTACACTTCAGAAGAGGCTTTATTTGATGTAGTGTGCGCTCAGTAAAAAAGTTCTTGAAAAGCCGGCAGACGCGTTTCAGCCTCCAATACAGCTTTCATCAGTGCCCTGTTTCAAGTTCTTTCTCTTCTCCATGGGGGTCCGTTATGGCGATGATATGGCTGAGGCCACTCCCAATCACGTGGTCACTCGCCCCTCCTCCGCCTCAGTAATACGATGCACCTCGTGCTCCTCCTGCAGCCCCGCTGCATGTTGGGTGTTGGAGTTTACCGCGAAAGCCCAATGAGTAATGGGACATTTCGAACATCTGGTGACGTTCCACTCTCTGTGGCCGGTATGCCCCACACCACCGCAGCTGTGTGCCGGAGACAAAGCCTCTTCCAGTACCTCTTCTCAGGCATTCAGATAATGCCTCCTCTCTCCCCACGTATTCATACATTCCAGGTGGAAATCATCAATACCGGGGGGCTCCGCGTTGCAGATGCCTGCCCAACCAACAGCGCAGGAGAACCGCGGTGCTCCAGACCAAGAGGGCGTGTCGTACGCCAGCTCCTGCTCCGCTGGCCAAATACAGAAACCAAGTACTCTCCCAGGTAAGGAAGAATTTGACACAGCTCCGGGGTACACTTCAGAAGAGGCTTTATTTGATGTAGTGTGCGCTCAGTAAAAAAGTTCTTGAAACGCCGGCAGTCACGTTTCAGCCTCCAATACAGCTTTCATCAGTGCCCTGTTTCAAGTTCTTTCTCTTCTCCATGGGGGTCCGTTATGGCGATGATATGGCTGAGGCCACTCCCAATCACGTGGTCACTCGCCCAGGGCTGTATGGGTGGGTGAGTGTGTGTATGGGTGTGTTGGTGAGTGTTTAGATGTCTCAGTGGTACATCTGTGAGTTACTACATATGTGAAAGGCAGTATAAGTGAGTTTTGGACTATATAAATGACTATATGTGAGAGTGAGTGATTGTGAGAGTAGCTGTAAGGACGAGTGTGTGCTTGTGTCAGTGATAGTATAAGAGAGTAAGCTTGTCTTAGTATCTGTATGACTAAGTGAGGCTGTGTGTGTATAACTGTGTAGGTGAGTAAATGGGAGTGTGATTGATTCTTTGCATGACTGACTAGGTGTGTGAGTAATGCTATGGGTGAGTGGTGGTGTGTGAGGGTCTGTATAGGTGTATGAGTGCATATGATAGTGCTGTATTGATGAGTGACTGCATGTATGAGTGACTGTATGGGTGAATGAGTGGATGTGTGTGTAGACCTAGGAATCAGTGAGTGGGTATGTAGTAACTGGTATTAGTATGTCTATTTTTTCGAAAATGGTAGTCTGTATTTTAGAGTGGGTGTATCAAAGGTTATATTAGTGTGTGAGGAGGTGCATCAGATTATCAGGTGGATGATGTCATCAGTGATGTCATTTGAGATGTCATCAGTGATGTCACTGACCATGTCATGAGTGATGTAATATGTGACATCATCAGCAGTGCAATGCGGGGGCGCGAGTTATAGTTAGCTCAACAAACTATAACAGCCAAATTTCTCTGGCTTTGTACGAGAGAAATGTCCAACTAACTATAACGTCCCTGAAACCTGTAGTTTTTTCAGTGAATTTCAAAGGTTTTTTAAATGCTAATTTCTAACTATAACGTCCCTGAAACCTGTGGTTTTTTCCGTGAATTTCTAAGGTTTTTTAAATGCTACTTACTAACTATAACGTCCCTAAAACCTGTGATTTTTCAGTGACTTTCTAAGGTTTTTTTAAATGCTAATTCCTAATTATAACGTCCATGAAACCTAAGTTTTCTTCTGTGAATTTCTAAGGCTTTCTAACTTGTTTTGAATTTTTTTGAGAGGAACAGCAAAGGCAGTATATCTTGAACAATTTCTGTAAAATTGCACTGTGTAGAATTTACATTATGGATTAAAAACGCTTCCTCTAAATTTTTAAGCTATTAAAAAGGTAATGTGATTTATTATCCTTTTTAAAATATGTATTTACATATATATATATATATATTTTTTTTAATTGAGGTTCGTGTACCCATGGTGTACCAGTCACGGTGGGTGCGCGAATCCAAGCAGCGTGCCGCCATATTGGTTAAGTCGTGCACGATGCGCGTAGAGTGTGCGATGAGTTCGCGGTTCTCATTTTTTATCTTTAGGAAAATTAAATACTTGATATATACAATATATTTATTAAATCCATCCTATATACTTTATTGAAAGAGTCATAACACTGATTATTACATAAATAATGTGAACATTAAACTTCTTATAATGAAGTTACGGAAGCCGTGACGGTCCCGCGTAACCTCACGTACGTATTTCCAGGGTCGTGTCAGGTAAGCGAATCCAGCGCAAGTTATTTAGTTTTAAAAGTATATATATATATATATATATATATATATATATATATATACCTTTATTATATATATTATACCAAGAGATTAATATACACATTTGTAAATATCGTATATTTGTACCTGGAATAAAGATATATTATTGTTAAATATATTTTTCGGGAGTCGCGTCTGGTGCATGCCGGTTGTGCGTCAGGTGCGCGAATCTCATGTGACTTCAAAAGAAAGCATTTCATTGGTTAAGAAGCTTTTTATTCAAGAACTTACAGGACCCCACCCAAATTTTTCATTCTTCCAAGAAAATCTTCAGAGACACAGCTGTTGTGTTTTTTGCTCCTATTTTTCACATTTTTTTGGTGTTTTTTTTTACTTCACTAAAAAATGGCTTCTTCAATTCCAGCATAGGAGATTCCGGGTGAAGAGCAAGAGTTGGAAGAACCTGTGAAGCAGCGATACGAAAGCGTCAAGTGGGCTTTTTTTTCCATACCAGCAGGAGAAAAAAAATCAATGCACGTACAGTGACGTGCACTCTCTGTCAAAAGGTCCTCTCTCATGGATCTGAAAAAAAATACTCCTGTGGCACTTCATAAATGCTAAAACACCTGCAGACAATCCATCCACGACATCTTGCACATGAGGAACATCGGCACGAGCTTCAGAAACAAACATCGCAAGATGATCAAGTCGCAGGGCCTAGCACCTCGACCGGTTCTTCATCAACACAAAGAACCCAAATAATACCTGAGTTTGCTGGACTTGAGCAGCACTGCATAAAATGCAAAAAAGTTCTTTGTTACGGAGAGCAATCTCTCGATGCTATTGTGGTTGCTGACAAAAGACACCATTGTTAATTTTTTTTTTTTTGCAATAATTTATAATTGCAAAATGTTTGAGAAAGTTTTCTCAGTTCATTCTGTTGATTTTTTCATTTTTTTAAAAACAAAACACCCAAAAAATACAAAAAGAGTTAAAAATGCACCCAAAAAATAAAAGAAAAAAATGGTTCTTGTTAGAACCGCCTATTTGGTTAAAAATAGACAAACTTCTATGTGTTGTATGAATTGCAGCAAGTGTAATATATATAGGAGTGCATGGGAAGTGCATGAGTGATTGCATGAGTGCATGGGTAGTGCCTGGGTGATTGGAGAAGTGCATGTGTACTGCCTGAGTAATTACATAAGTGCATAGATGAGTGCATGGGTAGTGCCTGAGTGATTGCATGAGTTCATGGGTAGTGTCTGGGTGATTACAGGAGTGCATAGGTAGTGCCTGGGTGATTGGATTAGTGCATGGTAGTGCTTGAGTAATTGCATGAGTGCATGGGTAGTGCCTGGGTGATTGCATGAGTAGTGCCTCGGTGATTGGAGAAATGCATGGGTAGTGCCTGGGTGTTTTCATGAGTGCAGGGGTAATGCCTGGGTTATTGGAGGAGTGGACGGGTAGTGCCTGAGTGATTGAAGGAGTGCATGGGTAGTGCCTGGGTGATTGCATGAGTGCAGGGGTAGTGCATGGGTGATTGCATGAGTGCAGGAATAGTACCTGGGTGATTGAAGGAGTGCATAGGTACTGCCTGAGTGATTGCATGAGTGCAGGGGTAGTGCCTGGGTGACTGGAGGAGTGCATAGGTATTGTTTGGGTGATAGTATGAGTGTATGGGTAGTGCCTGTGTGATTGCATGAGTGCAGTGGTAGTGCCTGGGTGATTGGAAGAGTGCATGGGTAGTGCCTGGGTGATTGGAGGAGTGCATGTTCACTGCCTGAATGATTGCATGAGTGCAGGGTTAGTGCCTGAGTGCATGGGTAGTGCCTGAGTGATTGCATGAGTGCAGGGGTAGTGCCTGGGTGATTGGAGGACTCCATGTGTAGTGCCTGGGTGATTGGAGGAGTGCATGGGTATTGTTTGGGTGATTTGAGAAGTGTATAGGTAGTGCCTGGGTAATTTCATTAGTACATGGGAAGTCCCTGAGTGCATGGGTAGTGCCTGGGTGATCAAAGGAGTGCATAGGTACTGCCTGAGTGATTGCATGAGTGCAGGGGTAGTGCCTGGATGATTGGAGGAGTGCATGGGAAGTGCCTGGGTGATTGCATGAGTAGTGCCTGGGTGATTGGAGAAATGCATGGGTAGTGCCTGTGTTATTGCATGAGTGCATGGGTAGTGCCTGGATGATTGGAGGAGTGCATGGGTAGTGCCTGGGTGATTGCATGAGTAGTGCCTGGGTGATTGGAGAAATGCATGGGTAGTGCCTGGGTGATTGGAGGAGTGCATAGGTAGTGCCTGGGTGATTGGATTAGTGCATGGGTAGTGCTTGAGTAATTGCATGAGTGCATGGGTAGTGCCTGGGTGATTGCATGAGTAGCGCCTGGGTGACTGGAGGAGTGTACGGGTAGTGCCTGAGTGATTGAAGGAGTGCATGGGTAGTGCCTGGGTGATAGCATGAGTGCATGGGTAGTGCCTGGGTGATTGCATGAGTAGTGCCTGGGTGATTGGAGAAATGCATGGGTAGTGCCTGGGTGATTGGAGGAGTGCATAGGTAGTGCCTGGGTGATTGGATTAGTGCATGGGTAGTACTTGAGTAATTGCATGAGTGCATGGGTAGTGCCTGGGTGATTGCATGAGTAGTGCCTGGGTGATTGGAGGAGTGTACGGGTAGTGCCTGAGTGATTGAAGGAGTGTACGGGTAGTGCCTGAGTGATTGAAGGAGTGCATGGGTAGTGCCTGGGTGATTGCATGAGTGCAGGGGTAGTGCATGGGTGATTGCATGAGTGCAGGAGTAGTACCTGGGTGATCGAAGGAGTGCATAGGTACTGCCTGAGTGATTGCATGAGTACAGGGTAGTGCCTGGGTGACTGGAGCAGTGCATAGGTAGTGCCTGAGTAATTGCATGAGTGCAGGAGTAGTGCCTGAGTGCATGGATGAGTGCATGGGTTGTGCCTGGGTGATTGTATGAGTGCATGGGTAGTGCCTGGGTTATTGGAGGAGTGCATGTGCACTGCCTGAATGATTGCATGAGTGCAGGGTTAGTGCCTGAGTATATGGGTAGTGCCTGAGTGATTGCATGAGTGCAGGGGTAGGCCTGGGTGATTGGAGGACTCCATGGGTAGTGCCTGGGTAATCGGAGGAGTGCATGGGTATTGTTTGGGTGATTGGAGAAGTGTATAGGTAGTGCCTGGGTAATTGCATTAGTACATGGGTAGTCCCTGAGTGCATGGGTAGTACCTGGGTGATTGAAGGAGTACATAGGTACTGCCTGAGTGATTGCATGAGTGCGGGGGTAGTGCCTGGGTGATTGAAGGTGTGCATAGGTAGTGCCTGGGTAATAGTATGAGTGCATGGGTGGTGCCTGTGTGATTGCATGAGTGCATGGGTAGTGCCTGGATGGTTGGAGGAGTGCATGGGTAGTGCCTGTGTGATTGCATGAGTGCAGGGGTAGTGCCTGGGTGGTTGGAGGAGTGCAAGGGTAGTGCCTGTGTGATTGCATGAGTGCAGTGGTGGTGCCTGAGTGCATGGGTGAGTGAATGGGTAGTGCCTGACTGATTGCATGAGTGCAGGGGTAGTGCCTGAGTGCATGGGTAGTGCCTGAGTGATGGTATGAGTGCATGGGTAGTGCCTGGGTAATTGGAGGAGTACATGGGTAGTGCCTGAGTGATTGAAGGAGTGCATGGGTAGTGCCTAAGTACATGAAGAAATGAATAGGTAGAGCCTGAGTTCATGGATGAGTGCATGTGTAGTGCCTGAGTGATTGAAGGATTGCATGGAGAGTGCTACGGCGATTGGATGAGTGCAGAGATAGTGTCTGGGTTATTGTATGAGTGCATGGGTTTTGACTCTGTGAAACGAAAAATACAAAGATAATGCTTGAGTTGTTCTACTACTGCAAAAGTTAAGCTATAGAGATTACATTACACCATGGATATTATTTATATGAAAAGATCACTACCTGGCTGATGTTATCTGAATGGTTTTTATATACTGTAAAGGATGAACATTATTTTTATTAGAAATAAATAACATTTAAATGAACTTTAAACATTATTTCATGTTATGATGCATATTATGTTATGTGTTTAGATACATCATTCTCTGGAAGTATTTTAGTGTAGTTTTGTAGTGAACAGTATTTAAACTCTTTTCAAACTTCACCATTACCTACTGTAAACAACAAGAAGAAAAACTGTAATGTATAATATTATTTTTAAGAACAGAATATAATTTTAGTATTATATAACAGTTTCAGTTTCCCTTTTTGCTGTTCTCAGATTCTACTGAATGTCACCATACTCAGTGATTTCAATGTAGTATCATCAATAAACAGCAGGGAAAATAACACTCAATGAGATTGTAAAAAAAAACAAATCAGTGCAGAGAATTATTGGCAATCTGTGTACCTATGTGTTTATCTATCTATACTTTGTTAATTACATCCTTCTTGTACATTAACTCTATTATTTCTCTCAAGTATATTTGCTGAAATGTACACTCTCATTTATATCTGGTACAATATAAACAATAAATATATAAACTATTTACTTTTAAACACAAATTTCCAAACACAATATCAATTAGCACCAATAATAATCCAAAGTCTAATTATAAATAGTAATTGTTTCAATGTTGTCCATTTTCTGTTCACATCTTCCCAAAAGGCCGAATAATGTATTTAAAACTTTCGCTTGAAAAAAATCCAATATTAAATTCGTTATTTTGTGTTCACATCTTCCCAAAAGGCCAAATAATGTATTCAAAACTTTGGCTTCAAAAATATTAAATATGAATTTGGTAATTCAGAAGACAACTTACATTTGAATTCCAAGTGGGCATCATTGCAATGTGTCCATCCTTTATTACATTTTAAATACACAGTATAGTGTCCAGATGTGGTAGTAGGTTCAGCATGGAAACTAATAGCCACTGCTATGAAAAGTTCTTCCTGAAATAGATATTTGACTTGCAACAAAAAAAAATTATTTTCGTTTTCAATTTTCTTCCATTTGCTCTACAACGTTGTAGCATTAAAATGAGATATTTTCCATATCTTTCTATATGTAATGTAGACAACATCACTGATCTACAATGTGAATTTATCATGTCCTGATTGGCTGTTTTAATCAATTTGTTAAAAGGTACTGATTTACAGTCTGGTATTTTCAAGTATATAAATCGTTCTGTTTGTATTTCAGTGATGGTAGTAAAAGAACACTTCACATTTATGATTCCATCTGTAACTTAGTCCAAATAAGTTTTCAATCTGAATTCCTTCATGTTCTAACACTCCAAGCATAACCATTAGAAATTCATGTGCATCTTGTTGTACATTTAGAGTAAATGTCAGTGAACCACTACATATATCCAAAAGATGACGAACTCCAGAAGCCGTATGGATTTTAGTTCTGTCAGTTACCAACTGTTGAAATACATGATGTAATTATGAACAAAATCTTTATTCATGATTTCTCATGATTGTACAATGAAGCTCTTCCAGATAAAAGACAACATTCAAAATCACATTAGCATAGCAGTTGATACCAGAACTATTTTCCAACTGATATCCTACAATCTCATCAACAGTTTCCATTTTCTTTTTCTTTACACCTTCAAGTTTCTGTTCATTTCTTTTCTCTTTTTTGAACCTCAATTCCATCTTTGACATATTTCCATTTTGGACACAATACACATTTCTCATATATGGGATATTCACCTAAATCAGGAGCATAAAGTCTTCTTAAACGATTATACTCTCTTACACAATTTGCATCAGCACTAATCTTTTTCTCATCAAAATCTATCAAATACAAACCAGACAATGTTCTTACTCGAGATAATGCAACATATGCCATTCCCTCTTTGAACACTGTACTTCCGATATTTACAAAAGCACTGTATATACTTAATCCTTGAGATATATGAATAGTTACCGCTTATGCTAAAGACAGAGGAAACTGTTTTCTGCGACCGTACAAGTCTTTTACAAGCAAATAACGTACAACACAACACCCAATCTGTGTTACCTCTTTAATCTGATCAGATTTTATCTTCAAAAATTCTATTTCATCTCTGTTCTGAAATTTTACAAACTCAACCACTTTCCCCATTGCTCCATTTACTAAACCTTTTTATACATCCAAATTACGCCGTAAAATTACCCGACAGTTTATCCATACATGTAAAGTGTTTTCTAAGCCTGCTGTTTTAGATACAAACTTCTCCAAAGAATGCAATTTAGACTGTAGTTTGTCAGAAGAATAGTCACTCCCTGGTGTTCAATTTGATCAATAGCTTTCATTTCAACTATTTCCTGTTTTTCCAGTTTCAAAAGATCTTGATTAAATGTAAATCACTCTTGCAGTGTAGGCATTAGGCAAACTATAGACTTCTTTTCTTCAAGCTTATTGTACATTATTTCAGACACTTAGGGCCCGATTCTGATGCGGTTAGGAAATCTTCCCGATCTAATCGGTTTGGAAATGGTTTCCGACCGACTCGGATCGGGAGAGTCCAACCGACCGAGTATGATGCATCTGGATGCTTCCAGATACGATTTGGTTGGACTCCCATTGACTTCTATGGGAAGCCTATGTTCCTAACCGCATCGTAATCTGGC
Organism: Calotriton arnoldi; assembly: GCA_963921515.1. Taxonomy (NCBI): domain Eukaryota; kingdom Metazoa; phylum Chordata; class Amphibia; order Caudata; family Salamandridae; genus Calotriton; species Calotriton arnoldi. The sequence goes on from CAWUFW010003681.1 coordinate 1,241,508, forward strand.
CGTCGGTTGGGAAGACATGTTCCTGATCCGATTTGGAAGGAGCAAATGCCATTAGGAGGCCTTCCTAACCGCATCGGAATCGGGCCCTAGGTGGGAATGCTTTCCTAACCGCATCGGAATCAGGCCCTGTGTTTCCAGTTGTAAACAAGTTCCGTAGTAGCCGGCTTTCCAAAGCTTCTTTACCATGTTTCGTCAAGACACCAATTCTTACATCTTGAAGAATATTTCTATATGTTCATCATTTGCTTGTCGCATATTCCTAATAAGTTCTTTATATTCAAAATTTGACAGATGTTTACATTTCCAATACTTACCAAAGTTTTCCTAGTATCCTCATGCACAAGTGTTTTAAAAACAGGTTGTCCTTTTACAGGAGTAAGTTGTAGTAGATCTCCGAATACAATTACATTTTTCTTCCAAAGAAAACATCGTAATTTGTTTTTAAAACCTGTTGCATCCTCAAGTGTGCAAAGGCAAGCATTAAGTTTGAGACCATGCTCCCCTCATCAATGATTAGAAGCTTCAGTTTCTTCAGTACTCTTGAAACTTCATAAGAAGCTTCTCCAGATAGCTTGTGACATTCCAATTTGTTATCATGGTCAACTGGTAGCATAAGTAATTGATGTAAAGTAATCCCTTTAATGTTGTGTGCTGATAATCCAGTTGGAGCTGTTGCAACACAAGATAAATGTGATTCTGTCATTTTGTGACGATAACTGGTCAAAACTTTAATTAAGAAACTTTTTCCTTTGCCAGCTTGGCCACTGATGTACATTACTAGGCCTGGGCGGTGAACTTCGCTCCGTTCGCGGAGTTTGCAGAGTTTTCTGCACTCCGCGGAGCTCGCGGAGTGCAGGAAACTCCGCTTCACAATGTGCAGTGGAGTTTTTTCCCCGCTCGCAATCGCAAACGGTAAGTTCGCGAGCGCGAGCTGCCGCTCGGGTAGAATTTCTACCCGAGCGGCAGGAATACCAGCACAAACTGCAGTTCGCACTGCACTCCGCCACTCGCTGAACTTCGCTGAGTTTTTTTGTAACTTCGCAGAGTTCCGCGTAGCAAAACTCCGCGAACTACGCCCAGGCCTGTACATTAGAATAGGTTTAAATGATGAACATTGGCGTTTCTTTTTCGTGTAGCAAACCATGTTGTATCTGTTGTGTCACTTGTTGATATATTTGTTTTTGCTCAATGTTTAGTTGCTGTTCTAAATTTTCTAACTGAATTATATCATGTTGTACTTGTTGCATTGCAGTTTCTACTTTATACATGGCAATTGCGGCTTCATTTTCGATAATTGGTTGTCCTAGTGGATCTTGGCTTAGTTTAGCTGAACTTTGACTATCTTGAGAACTGTCTCTGGCTATTTCACCTGCAATAGTAGTTTCTTGTTCAATTTCATCATTTAACATTTGTAGATAAGTTGGGAAAATTGTGCATTTAATGCTATCTTTACAGGCATTGAAAGAATCTTCATAGCAATCATAATATCCAAGTAATTTCGTTTCAATACGCCAAGGCTTGAACAGTTGCAGAAGTGCTAAATAGAAAATTCCCCTTATAAGGACTTTCACAACTGATTTTCCTGTGGTTAATAAGATTTCCTTTGGCATGTTTTACCAAACATCCGTCACATCCTATTACTGCATATTTTTCTTCATTTATATTTTCTGTAAAATTTATTTTAAAGCTGTAATGTTGAAGTATTTCATAGAGACATAGGTTTTCCAGATGTTGACTCCTTTTGGGATAGTACGTATCCAACATATTAGTGTTGACAATATCTGTACTTTCTGGTTCATTCAATGTTAAGTATTCAATTTCTTGTAGAGATTTCAGTACTCTATTTCGTGTGTCAGCAAGACCTAGACTTACCCAAATGATTCGTCTTGACTTTGAATATGAACTGGCAGAGCTCAACCGATCCGAACATTCCTAGGATCCAATCTCTCGGTGGGAAAGCACTTACAATTTCTTGCTAAGACTCTTTTCCTATAAAATTTCTTACCACATTTCTTTCAACTCTGTCTTTTCCGATTTGGTTATATATGACGTAACATAGTGAGCAACAGCAATTGAATTATCTGCAACATATTGAATATCCATGTTTGCATTCCACATTGTTAAAATCACTGGATTGTAGTCATTAATATACTTTGAATCCACGGATCTTTTTAAGTTGTATGTGTTCTTCGGAGAGTTCCGGGTTATTGTATGCCTTACTGCTGACATAAAACTATTCACTCTTCCTTTAGAAATTATTGGACGTGGGAATCCAAAACGAAATTTTGTATAACATTTTCCCTTTGACTTGTATTTTAGTCGACAATATTTTTCACATCGATGACTTTGAAACCGTAAAACTTGTTGTCTCAAGTTGTTTTGTCCTTCTTTTGGAATGGTACAGGTAACATACTCATCAATAAAAGACAAAACACTTTCATCAGTATTAGTTCCAGGTTTTGGTGCATTCTTGATCCATAACAGCATGTGTATATGTGGAGCACCTCTGGCTTGGAACTCCTTTCTCCAAAAGAAATCAGTAACTTCTCCAAGAGGTGGATTATTTTTTTGCAGATAAGACATCATAGCTTGAAACCTATGATTAAAATATCTGCACACATTTACAGGATCCAAGGAACAGAGTTCTCCAGCTGTCTTTAATTCAATATTTTTTCATTTTAATTTACTTCTCGTAGAAATTCAAGTAAATTGTGCATATTCAGCACAGCTAAGTGTTACAAACCATGTAGGGGTACCCAAGTTTCTTAACATACATTTAAGTTCTCCGTGACGGCGATACCAATACTCATTAGTACCACGTTGACACGCCATCAAGTTAATTAACTGAGTTTCTAAATGATCATCTCTTTGTTGAACTTTGTCCCTGAATTCCTTTGCAGAAGCGTGTGTAAGATGAACTCCTGTTTTTTAATATGTGGTTCACTGCACATGAAAGTGTAGACAAGGCACTTTCAAACAGAAGATGACATATATATGGAATGCACTGTTGAAATCTTGGATCTTCTGAGCACAATCTAGTAGAGCGGTATTCTGAAGCTGGAATCTATACTGTTCGTTCATCATATTGTCTACCTTTTCCAGTGGGGAACAGCTGTGGAAAACTAGCTTCTAAGCTTTTTTCCCACACACTCATGGGACTTCCCTTTGCTTTCTTCATTTGAAATAATTCAATACTGTTTCCAATCACTTCTTTTGAGTGTAGAGGATGTATACTGTAATATTCGTAAATCTCTTCAGTCCTAAACGTGTCCATTTTTTCTATTTGTCCACTTTGAATTTCTCTTTCATCCTGTTAACATATTTCCTGTTCTTCCGCATTTACAGTTTTATAATAAATATTGTTCTGTGCAAGATATATTGTAGCCTTTTGGAGTTTGGTAACATCTACCAAGTCTTGCCATATTTTTCGACTCTTTGTTGGTACACCATTAACTAGAATAACTACAGGCTCACTTTCCTCTCTGTCTATACCAACAATTTCAATATTTTTCTTTAAATCTAAAGGTAAGTACACAACTCTTCCTCTCAGACCTCTTTGCAAATCTGTTGGAGGATGCTTACCTGTTTTAGGCTCCATATGAACTATAACCTGAAACGGGTGGACAGATTAAATAAGAATGGACTCGTATGCATTTAAATCTGCCAGTTCCGGAGGTATAGCTACCAACTCTAAGTGGGTATGTACAGCTCTAGCTGGCATTTTGTTCTCTTCTAACTTGTTGTAACAATATTTACAAATACATTGATCAGTACCCAACTCAAGACGACCTGCCACCAACAAATAAGCACCAAGTTGCTGCCACATATCATTATTTTCCTTTTCACTTTTTAAATCTACATCAACATTCCTAGTTTGACTTCTATAGTGAGTACGTCGACAACAAATACAAACATAGTTTGGTTTTTCAGATGAAACTATCTTAAACTTTGTAATTTCTCCTGCAAACTTGTCAGTACTAATATCTTTCACCTGTTCTTCAACACCTACACTTATCAAACTGTCACTTTCTCTGCACTCCTCCTGTGAACCAAAGAAACAAAACTCTATATCATCACAAACATTTTTTTACATTCGATACTGTACCATACAAAAGAGCTGTGTTCATTTCACTTAAAGATAATGAAGGACTTTTTACGTAGTACAATCTACTTACTAACTTCCACATTTGTGAGTGATGTACTGCTAACATTCTTAAATAATGACACACTTTTCTAGAAAGACAAGCGAGAGAATGACCCTGCAACTTAGTATATTTTCTCACTTTACAAGGATCTAGTCCTTGCAACATCTTAATCTTCTGTTTAACACTTTTTTTGACATATTCTCTTAAGAAAACTCATAATATATCAAAAGATTCCTGTCGAATACTACAAATGCTACTACAATCCCACTTATACACTGGAGCTTGTGTACGTCTCCCTTGAACTTCTTCAGCTATTACTTCTTCAACATCTGTAGGAACCATCTTTTCCTTTTCAATTGGACAACCATCTTTCATTTCATAACAACGACCACTGGTATCAACTGCATGAACTAAATTATTTTGTTGAAAATAGCTTTCTTCATTAAAGAAAGGCTCAGTACTGGAAGTGTGCTTCCATTCACCAGAAAATGTTTTGCAGAAGTTACTTCTATTAACCAGTCTTTTTCTTTTTCTTTTGTCCTTCATAAACTGCATTGTTTTATTCCATTTTTTTCATCTTTCCATACCAATATAAATAATTTTCATTTCAATTCTTATATGCTGTTGATCTTTTTTTATACTTTTTACAATCCTTTAATACATTTTGAATTACTCTATTCCGAAACATACGTACACGTATGTCTTTAAATTGTTTGTCTTTTTCTGACATGTTTCTTTTCCATTGTGTTTCTTTATTTGCTTCTCCTTTATTCTAAAAAGGTATTTTCTCCTTTGATTAGTATTTTGATTGTTTAATCTCTCCACAACTTTTTTAATAAATTGTTTAGGTCTCTTACCAGAAGACACTTTATCCTCAGCAACCTTTTGCTGTTTTTCTACTCCACTCTTATTAGGTTTCATTAAGTACTTGTGTTTCCTTTGTTCTCTTCTCTTTTCATGTTTTCTTGCCATCTTTTATTTGTCATCCAATCAAAATATCTTTCTAAAAACAAATAATAGTTTGATTAGTTTGTTGCATCAATTAAAATTTTAAAATTAATAACATTTCAATTTTGAAAATAACAACTAAGCACAAAATTACAATTAAATTCCTATTGTATTTATAACACAAAAACAGAAGAAAAGGTGGTCACACAGCAAAAAGGACAAAGGAAAAAAAGAAAGGTTTAGAAACAGCAAAATTAAATACTTTAAGAACACAGCTACTGATAAATGTAAGAAATGCGGAAAGAAACAGCAGATGTGCAGAAAGAGACGAGAGGTGCAAAATCATGCAAGACTGATGGAAAAACAGAGAACAGGAGTGCAGAAAAAGGCAAGAGAGGTGCAGAAAGAGACTAAAGAAGTTCAGAAAGAGGAAGAAACGTGTAGAAAGAAGCAAGTATGGTACAAAAATGAGTAAAAGGGGTGTAGAAAGAGGCAAGAGGAGAGGAAAAAGAAGGAAGAGGTACAGAAAGAAGGAAGAGAGGTGCAGAAAGAAGCAACAGATTTACAGAAAGAGGCAAAAGAAATGCAGAAGGAGGCAAGAGGAATGCAAAAAGAGGCAACAGAAGTACAGAAAGGAGTAACAGAGGTGCAGAAAGAAGCAAGCGAACTACAGAAAGATACAAGACTGCCTTATAAAGATTGCATGAGTACAAGGCAAATGCCTGCATCATTTAAAGAGTGCATAGCTAGTGTCTGAGTGAATGGTTGAGTTTAAGAATACTGCCTGAGTGATTACATGAATACATGGGTAGTGCCTAAGTGAATGTATAAGTGGAGAAGTACTGTTTAGGTGATTAGATGAGTGCATAAGTACTGTCTGACTGAGTTTATGACTTGAAAAATAAAGTCTGATTGATTACATAACTGCATGGGTAGTACCCGAGTAAAACTATCACTATGAGAATAATGCCTGGGTAAATGGATGACCGCAAAGGTACTACCTAAGAGAATGATTTACTAAAACAGTAGTGCTTGAGTTATTGTATAAGTCTATGGGTAGTATGTTGGTGATTTCATGAATACAGGGGTAGTGTCTGGGTGATTCCATAAATGCACAGGTATTAACTGGATGAGTGGGTACGTGCATTGGTAGTGCATATATGAATTCATAAGTGCAAGAGTAATATCTGCCTCCTTAGATCATTCCACAGCTAGTACTTGAGTACAAGGATGACTCAAAAAGTAATCTGTAGTTTATTCTATGAGTGTAATAGTAGTAGCTGAAGAAATGGACGAGTGCATGGATATTGTCTGAGTAAATCTTTGACTGCAAAAGTAGTGCCTGGTGATTGCAAAATTGCATACGTAATACATGATTCATTGAATGTGTCTATAGGTAGTTCCTCCTTAACTGTATGATTCCATGGGTAGTGCCTGAGTAAAAGGATGACTGTAAGAGTAATGGTAGGGTCATTGGATGAGTGCATATGTAGTGCCTAAGAGAATGGATAACTGGATGGGTACTCCCTAAGTGAATAGTTCAGTGCTAGAGTACTGCCTTGATCATTGAATGAGTATAAGGATACTGCCTGAGTGATTGGATCAGTGCATGGAAAATACCTGAGAGAAACTACGAGTACAAGGCTAATGCATGGTTTATTGCATGAGTGTATGGGTAGAGCTTGAGATAAGGGATGAGTACACGGATACTGCTTGAGTGATTCTATCTCTGCACAGGTAGTAACTTGATAATTGTATGAGTGTATGGGAAATACCTGAGAGAAACTATGAGTGTTAGGGTAATGCTTGGGCCATTGCATGACTGCATCATTAGTGTCTGAGTGAATTCATGAGTTCATAGGTACTGTGTGTAGGAAAGTAGGATCTGCTTCTTATGGTTACCCCCACTTTTTGCTTGATGTTACACTGTTTTGACTAGTCTGACTGGGATCCTGCTAATCAGGACCCCAGTCTATCTGCTTTCTCCCTAAAATGTAATGACATGTACTTAGGCACACTCCAGATTGGATACTGGGGTACCCTTATAAGTCCCTAGTATATGATACACATGTACCCAGGGCATAGGTACCCCAGAGGCCTCCCATGGGCTGAAGCATGTATTATGCCACCCATGAGAGGCTATGCAAAATGGAACTACAGGCCTGCCATTGCAGCCTGTGTAAGATGGTGCATGCACCACTTACTTTAGATATAGGTTTACTATATCTAAAGGTCACTACACTTAAAACCTATAAGTCACCCCTATAGCAGGCTTTGACAATCCTGAAGGCAGGGTGCTGGATTTTATGTGAGGGGGTGCCCCTGCAAGAGCAGAGCACCCCTGCAGCCTTCAGAGACCATTCTCCCGGGTTGTCGGTGACGCAGCCAGACATATAGATAGAGGTGCATTATATGCTCGCGTAAAATGCTATCTCAAACTGCTGCAACAAACCATGTCGTGTTTGGTATCAAACACCTTGGAATCATACCTCCACATCGGTAACTGGTGTGGGAGGTATGATTCCACCCTTCTGAAGCAAGCTTCGTGGTCTTCCCGGTACCAGCCTTCTCGGCCCGGACAGCACAAAATGGTTTCTGCCGACCAGAGACACATTTCTGTCCTCCTGCTGCTGAGCCAAGCTCGAGCAGAGGAAGGCAGCACAATAGGCATCCTGTCACAGAGAAGTGTGACCACCTCCCAGACAGGATTTAGTGTATTGGAGCTGGGTGGGTGCACTTCCAAAGTGCCTGACAGTCTGCACAAGGGGCACATTTGGTGTCCCTGTGCATAGTCCAGTTCAAACCAGTCCTGGGAGCCATTGGCTCCTGCTCTGGCATGAAACTGGACAAAGGACATGGGAGTAACCTCCCCACTGTCCTGACCCTCCCCTGGGAGGGTCCCCTGAATCTGTCCAACCCTCTCCTGTGGGTACAAAAGGGCTTACCTGGCTGTAGGACCCTAGATTCGATGTGGACAAGATTCTGAACAAGAAACCACTGACCTTTGACCATCTGGACACTCTGGACTTCACTGAACTTCGACTGGGCCCGACTTCATCTCCCTCTCCATCCAAAGCATCGTCTGTGCCCGTGCACCATACAGGCTCCGTGCAGGACCTGTGGAACATCAAGGACAAATGAAGTATCTCCCTTGGGGTGAAGGAGTCACTCCCCTGCGTTTGCAGACACCGTAATGCAACTGACTGGTCTGCTGATCCTGAGCTCCTGCAGACTCCGAAGACTCCAGCAACACAGGAGGTGGGTTCCTATGTTCATTGAGATTGAGCTTCCCTCTCACCAAGTTTGAGGTCAGTATCCTTTGTGGGGACTGCATAACCCAAACTCCTGTGTACTGCGTACATTTGCAATTGGCTATGCTTGTCGGCATTCCCCAACTACGTGCATTAGGCTATCAATAGCCCCAACTTCTGTGCATATTTCATACAAAGGACATTGGCCTCCTCACACTCTGCGCCCTGCAAGCTATGACTTTGTGAAACTGCTAGAGGTCCCCCTGCGACTCCTGTGCCTTCGGCCTGTGGGTCAATTTGAGGGACAACATTGCTTTTCTTGGGCTCCCCTGGTTGCTCCAGGCCTGCCCTGACTCCCCTTGCTGTGGTGAGTCCTCTGGTCTTTGCTGGGCCAGACCATAACCTTCTTTGACCTTCTTCATGGGTTGCCACTGCCAAGGCTTGTTGGTGCTCCCACCAGACACCGACCCCTCAGCACTCGACATCCTTTGTGGGACAGCTTGTATCCGGCTCCTGGTCATCCTCGATGTCTCCAGGTCCCTGCAGCTGTAGAGTCAAGGTCTCCATCTTCACACCTGAAGCACCCGACATCAGTGGGCATTCATCTACCGAGGCCCTGGTCTCTCCTGAGTGACCCAGACTCTGTCTCCTCTGCTTTCAGGTTCCTTCCAACAAGAATCCACCTGTGGGTTCCACTGGACACTTTTCTTCTTTCCAGCAGTGGCATTTATTTGAAGACTCCCATTGAGAACGACAGCGGTTTCCAACGCCACTTCAGCCCTCTGCACCCGGCTTCCCTGGGATAGGTAACTCTGGTACTTCAGTATCCACGGGTGGGGTGGCTCTCCAACCTTCTATGTTCCAAAGGGTTTCTTCGTAATCCACTGGGAAGGGTCCTTAAACTTTAAAACTGCAACCGGAACTCTCCCATTGAATTATACGTATCACGCGGTCGTGTTCACACACTGCACCAATCCTCCGTGGGGTCCCTACTTACTCACCTTGGGTTGTTTCTTGGGGTCCCAGTGATTCTACATCCTCTAGACACTGTCTTGACTCGAGTTGTGGTTCTTATACCACTATTTTAGTATATGGTTTGGTCTCCCCGGGAGCCCACTGTGTATTAGTGCTACTTACGATTGTTTCTGTGCTACAGTATTGTGTGCTTTGTGTTTATCTGCATGTAGCAGATACTGTGAGGTATTTAAGGTGTTATAATAATAAATATATATTCTTATAATTACTGTGTGGTTCTCCTTTTATTTAACCAATACAATAAGGTTGCATTCTGATAAAACAAGCTGCTGAACATTCCTTCAAGACTAAGCCTGAAGGCTGCTCTCCACAGCTACCACTTGGATAGCTTTCTAAGGTTATATTTGACCTCTTAAATCACCATTAGGGTTGTTTGGACTGGTGCAAGGTGCCCACTTTAATTAGTGGACATCATATACCAAGCCAACTTCTCACACTGTGTGAGTGAATATTTGAGTGGAACAGTAGCGTCTGGGTGATTATATAAATGTATGGTTAATGTCTGAGTGATTAGAAGTATGTATAGATAGTGCTTCCTTGATTGCATAACTGAATAAAAATGTCTAAGTGAATTCATGAGTCCAAAAGTGATATGTGCCTCTTTACATCAGTGCATACCTAGTGCTTCAGTATAGAGATGTAATTCTCACTATATTCCTGAAAGCTAGCATGCAAGTGTCTGTACCTTCTCCTAGTGGCATGTTATGTAAAAAAAACATACAAATACATGTATATCAGTGTTTTATACGTCTACCATCTTTATAGGTATAGCACGTGAGAATACATGTGAAGCAGACACATACTTGAGTCATAAGGCTACAAAGTCCCTTAAACTTGACAGACTGCACTTTCCATTTCAAAAGGACACCTAAACTTATGTGGCATACTTCAAGTGTAGATCTCCATACACCAATACGAGCTAACCTAATCACTAATCCTTCTACCAACATGTCTTAAACCTCACTTTTGAGCTGCAGCTTCACTATTCAGCAACTACTCAGAGTATTGGGCCTAGCCAAATACAAAGCAGAAGCCTTTTCAATGTGTTGGGCCTAGCCAATACAAAGCAGCAACTTTTTCAATGTGTCTGTTAAAAGTCTCACTATATTTCAAAGACCATGCATGCATGTGTCTGTACCTTTTAAAAGTGGCATCATAAAGCAAAGAAACCTACAAATAGATGGGTAGTGGGTAGTACCTGAGAGAATGGATGACTGGAATGGGTAGTGCCTGAGTGAATAGTTCACTGCAAGAATACTACTTGGATGATTGCATGAGAGCAGCAGTACTGAATGGGTGATTAGATCAGTGCAGGGGAAATACCTTAGACAAACCATGAGTGCAAAGCTAACACATGGTTTAAGACATGAGTGTATGAGTAGTGCTTGAAAGAATAAAAGAGTGCATGGGTACTGCCTGAGTGATTCTATGACTGCAGTGGTAGTAACTGGATGATTGTATCAGTGTATGGGAAGTACCTGAGAGAAAATATGAATGTAAGGGTAATGCTTGGGCCATTCTATGAGTGCATCAGTAGTACCTGAGTGAGTAGATGAGAGCATGGGTAGTGCCTGACTGAATGTTTGAGTGGGATAGTAGTGCCTGGGTATTGCACAAATCTATGGTTAATGTCTGAGGGATTACATGCCATGCATTTGTCTGTACCTTTTCCTAGTGGCATCATACATAAAATAAACATACTGATACATGTACACCAGAGTTTTAAACCTCTACCATCTGTTTTGGCATAACACGTGTGAGAATACATGTGCAAGCAGACACAAAGCTCAGTCATAAGGCTAAAAACGTCACTTAAACATGACAGACTGCACTTCCCATTTTAAAGAGACCCCTAAAATTATGTGGCATACTTGAAGTGCACATCTCCATCGACCAATACGAGCAAACCTAATCACTCTACCAACATGTCTTTAACCACGCTTTTGGGCTGCAGCTTCACTTTTCAGCAACTACAGAGAGTGTTAGGCCTAGCCAAATACAAACCAGCAACACTTTCAATGTGTGTGTTAAAAGTCTCACCATATTCCAGAGAGCATGCATGCATCTGTCTTCACCTTTTAAAAGTGGCATTATATTTCAAAGAAACCTACAAATAGATGGGTAGTAGGTAGTGCCTGAGATAATGGATGACTGGATGGGTAGTGCCTGAGTGAATATTTCAGTGCAAGAGTAGTGCCTGCATGATTGCATGAGAGCAACAGTACTGCCTGGGTTATTAGTGCAGGGGAAATACCTTAGACAAACCATGAGTGCAAGGCTAACGCATGGTTTAAGACATAAGTGTATAAGTAGAGCTTGAAAGAATAAAAAAGTGCATGGGTACTGCCTGAGTGATTCTATGACTGCAGCGGTAATAACTGGATGATTGTATGAGTGTATGGGAAGCACCTCAGAGAAAATATGAGTGTAAGGATAATTCTTGGGCCATTCGATGAGTGCATCAGTAGTGCCTGAGTGAAGACATGAGAGCATGGGTAGTGATTGACTGAATATTTGAGTGGGATAGTAGTGCTGGGGTGATTGCTAACGGTGGGCAGTGAACTCCGCTCCGCTAGCGGAGTTTGCGAAGATTTTCCTACTCCACCCTCCGCTTGGAGTACGGAGTCAGCAAAAACTCCCCCATCCACCACGGAGCGGAGTTCACCAGTGTGTGCCGCTCGGCTCACCCGATAATTGGTCCCGCTGTGACCTCCATTCCAACCTGCATGTATTCCGAGTTTGCCTCTTCTGTGACTGTCCCTCTATGCACACCGTAGGCCCTGGAACGCATCCGCTCCAAGCCTCGGTATGACTGACTCACTGACGAAGCGGCGTAGCGGCGTATTCGGCAATCAGCATTCGGCAAGGATGGGTGGGGATCAGATTCCTTGCAGCCCAACACCGTCCTAGAGCAAAGATTACATTCCGCCCGTCCATGCGGTGGAGGTGCAGCTACCTTGACTGCCGCCCACCAATTAGGCTGAGGTTCCCATCATGGCGCCTCTTGAAAAACCAGCCTTGCTAGTCTTCGGAGCCCAACCCAGCACTGCAGCACTGGAGCAGGAGGCTGCGCTGCAGGACCTGAGTGGACAGTGGACACCAGTGGCAGCAGGACACAGCGGCAGCAGAACACCAGCGGCAGCCTCTATCGGACCCCAGAGGCCTCGGAGCCCCCAGCCATGCCGTCAGCGAGCGCAACAAACCACCTGGACTGCCATGCCACCCCATTGCCCCTGGTGGTTTTTTGGAGATAAGAGAGGGAGCAGCACGCGGAGCACTGGGTGTGGTGTGGGGCTTGTGAGTCTTCTTGACACATTGAACAGTCTCAGGCAGTGAATCATTCATTATTTGATATCAAAATAAAGTTCACTGAGCGGTAATACACTGTCTACAGAGCTCTGCTGCCACCCAGTGTTGAAAAAATATATCTTCCGCTGTCGGCAAGAGCTATGATATATGTTTACTCACTTTATTATGGCGTAGCGGAACTCCGCAGAATTCCATGGAGTTTTTATGCAACTCCGCGGAATTCCGCATAGTGCAACTCCGCGAACTCCTAGTGATTGCACAAATCTATGGTTAATGTCTGAGGGATTACATGGCATTCATATGTCTGTGCCTTTTCCTAGTGGCATCATATATAAAAGAAACATACAGATACATGTATACCAGAGTTTTATATCTCTACCATCTGTTTAGGCATAACACGTGTGAGAATACTAAGGGTGGGCGGAATTTGCGGAGTTGCGTTCCGCGAAATTCCGCGAAACGGCAAGAAATCTCCGCGAGCACGCGGAATTTCGCGTGCTCGCGGAGATTTTGCTGCGCCCGTTTAATCCTGCCCTGCATATTTATCCACGAAGATGCCACCGTTTTGTGCGATACCTCTACTCAACTGGAGTACTTTCTACTGGCTAATCAGTAAGTGCTACCTCGTTGGGTAAATGTATAGTGCCTTTCCTACACTACAGCTGCCTAAAGGCCCAGAAGAATTGTCTCCAGTGACCTTGTGTGTCTGTAACTTTGCCACCCCGCCGGAAAGGCGCCAGGGTCTTTGAGTAAGCTGTCCATCATAGTGGGGAAAGGGCGGGAAGACGTTGCATACCGCTAGTGTATGTGGGGCCGGGCCAAACGGGCGGGGCTTCCATGCGAGTTCACATGCCACTTGTTTATAAAGGGTCAGAGCGCGATCTGAGCAGCAGATGAGGAGAAAGAACCTCCTGGTCACTGGACCTACACGGGGATTGCGCTCGAGAAAATCAAGGATGCAAAGACCTCCATCAGGGATTACAGCTAATGTTTGACGGTAGATATGGGCAGAAAGCACTCCTGCTTAGCCTCGACCTTGCTCACGAATTTGTTTGTGCTGATTAATGCGTTACAGAATTTGAGCTTCGACTCGGGCGCCTGCTTTATCTGTAAGTGCTTCCTGTTGAGGTTTAATTTTTGTGACAGGAGCATCGTGCCAGAATGAATCCTGCCCGGCATATTTATCCACGAAGATGCCACCGGCTTCCATGCAAGTTCACATGCCTCTTGTTTATAAAGGGTCAGAGCACGATCTGAGCAGCAGATGAGGAGACAGAACCTCCTGGTCACTGGACCTACACAGGGATTGCGCTTGAGAAAATCAAGGATGCAAAGACCTCCATCAGGGATTACAGCTAATGTTTGACGGTAGATATGGGCAGAAAGCACTCCTGCTTAGCCTCGACCTTGCTCACGAATTTGTTTGTGCTGATTAATGCGTTACAGAATTTGAGCTTCGACTCGGGCGCCTGCTTTATCTGTAAGTGCTTCCTGTTGAGGTTTAATTTTTGTGACAGGAGCATCGTGCCAGAATGAATCCTGCCCGGCATATTTATCCACGAAGATGCCACCGGCTTCCATGCGAGTTCACATGCCTCTTGTTTATAAAGGGTCAGAGCACGATCTGAGCAGCAGATGAGGAGACAGAACCTCCTGGTCACTGGACCTACACGGGGATTGCGCTCAAGAAAATCAAGGATGCAAAGTCCTCCATCAGGGATTACAGCTAATGTTTGACGGTAGATATGGGCAGAAAGCACTCCTGCTTAGCCTCGACCTTGCTCACAAATTTGTTTGTGCTGATTAATGCGTTACAGAATTTGAGCTTCAATTCGGGCACCTGCTTTATTTATATCTGTAAGTGCTTCTTCCACCCCGAATTCCGTTCCGCCGCGGATCGCGGACGTTTCGACATTTCCGCGTTCCGCGCAGAAAGCAGAAATGCCGAAATTTCGCAAGTTCCGCGAGCGGAACGGAATTTGCCGCCCACCCTTAGAGAATACATGTGCAAGTAGACACAAACCTCAGTCATAAGCCTACAAAGTCACTTAAACATGACAGACTGCACTCCCCATTTTAAAGAGACCCCTAAAATTATGCTGTATACTTGAAGTGCACATCTCCATCTACCAAAATGAGCAAACCTAACCACTAATCCTTCTACCAACATGTCTTTAACCACAATAGAGATCTGTACATGTCATAACATATTTCATACATCACATTTCTCTTATAATTTCCACACTTTGAATTTTTTTATTTAATTTAATCTAAAAATATATTTAGAAAGAATAAAGCAATACAGTATAATATATAATACAGCTTACAAATTTGTTACTCACGTTTGAGATAGTATTGCAGAATATCAAATATCAGAAACTCTTAAAAGATTTTCTTTTCCACACAACAAATGTAATGCAGCTCTCTCAGCAAGGTGAAACCAGTAATGGCAAACTTTCCCTCTCTTTTTGCACTCAAATAAATGTAAGTATCAAATCGCATTGCTTCCATCATTATTTCAAATTGTAAAACACATTTCTATTGGTTACACATATTAACTCTTTCTAACTGTCTTGAAATGGTGCCCAAACTGGTTCTGTAATTTTCTGGAGTCGCGATTCCACCGCGGTGTGGTCGTAAAGCGTCGTGATGGAACTGCAAACCCTTACAGGAGTTCAAAAACCTATTTTCAATAATACTAGCATAGTTTTTTAACAACACACTACTTCTACACATACTACTGTCTTAGAAAACCTTCATTTAGTAACATATCATGCATACTTAAGTTTCTATTTCACATTTTAAATCCACAGTTAAGTTACAACCCTTCCCCCATTCTGCTTAATGCCAGTTTCCATAGTAACAGTTCATGGAACTTTCAACGGTATTGTCATGTCACAAGTTCACCATAGTTTCAAGTCCAACACACAGGGTTACTAATGAAAACAGCAGGTGTGGTTGACTTTTGCAAAATATTACCTTATGGTATCTACTGTACCTTTTAAACATTTTCTAAAAAACCAATCACAAACATGATATCTCAGCAAACTAACATGCATCCTATTTTTGAGTGCACAGTCTTGCTGAACAGCCAATCACTTATCAGCTTTTTAAAAAACAGCATATTCTCCACTATTTTAGATATCTCTCATTCTACCAACTGACTACCTCAGCTACAGACATCTTTTCATTCCTTCCAGACATTCCTTCAAGATGCTCATAGTGTGGATTGAAGGGCACAGCTATGTTTGCTGGTGCGAAAGGTATGCTGAAAAAAGAGGTATTGACAAAAACCTAGGTTTGCAAAATGTGGATATTAAATGGATTGCACATAGAGGATTAAAGTGGCACCAATTGTTGCCTGTGGTTAAAACCTTTTTGCATTTCCAACCCCCTGACCTCATGATTGTTCACTGTGGTGGCAATGACCTAGCCACATTGACTGGGGTAGGTCTGGAAATGCTAATGAAGGATACCCTTGCAGAATTGATGTTGCTTTTGCCTCAAACTGTCTTTGTATTCTCTAATATATGTGAAAGACAGAAATGGAAGTGGTCAAATCAATTCTTTCCACAGTTTGAGAAAGCTATGAAGAATGTCAATAAAGCTGTTTCTGCTTACCTCAGAGACCATAGGATGGGCTCCATCTTTAACAACAATTTACATTTTGATATGGATGACATCTACAGAAGTGATGGAGTTCACTTCACAGATGAAGGAAACAGAGTATTTCTCAACAACAGTAAGCTGTGCATCCGCACTTACATGTAGCTGCAACAAACTCAGAATAAAAACAAGGGCTCTGGGGTCCCCCGCGTGCCCCCACTACATAAATTTGGATTGCCCCCAGGACCTGGCCACCCGGGGGCTTAAGGAAAACAAAGCGCAGGAGCCCCTGCTTTTATTTTATTTTTTTAATTCTACCGGATTCATGCACCCAGCAAGACTCCTTTCGGAAATTTAAAAAAAATGCTTTTTTGGGGCCTGCGGGTCCCTGTGGGACCCCCTGAGCAGGCCTAGGGGGTCAGGGTGTTTCTACCCTGCCCCCTTTTCTTGTTTTTTATCTTTTTCTTACTGTTTTCTTCTGACTCAGTTTTACCAAGTCACAAGATGGCTGCCAACACTTCTTGGTTTGAACTGTTGGCAGGCAATCAGAACCAAGCTCGTGCTCAGGAGGGTTCGCGGATCCGCCGCAGTCACCAGATATATAATCAATTTTAAATATTAATTTCTCAGGAACTACTGAATGGATTTTCACCATTTAAAGCAAAGAGTGCACTCTGTAATAAAGAGCTACCTCTCTGCCAAATTTGGTGTAATTTCGTTCAGCAGTTCGGGCTGTAGCTGCAACAAAAGTTTCCTATGGAAATTAACATGGAGAAAACGCTTTTTGGACCCCCCTTTTTTCTTGGCCCCCGCTTTTCACACCGAAACTTTAAAGACAGGAGCTGACCAGAGCGCCCCATTAGTTTTTAAAAATTTGCGAAGATTCATAAAACGGCGCCAAAGTTATTGGCAAATCAAAAACGCTTTTCCTATGGAAACTAGGTCCTAACTATAACTACCTACTGGCGACCGCCAGTAGGTAATATATATATATATATATATATATATACATACACTGAAAAAAACACAGGTTTCAGGGACGTTATAGTTAGTTCGACATTTCACTTGTACAAAACCAGATAAATTCGGCCGTTATAGGTAGTTGAGCTAACTATAACTTGCGCCCCAGCATGCACTGCTGATGACATCACATATTACATCACTCATGACATGGTCAGTGACATCACTGATGACATCACTGATAACATCTCAAATGACATTACTGCTGACATCACTGATGACATCATCCATCTGATAATCTGATGCACCTCCTCACACCCTAATATAGCCTTTGATACACCCACTCTAAATTAGAGACTGCCATTCTCGAAACCATGGACACACCAATACGAATTACTACATACCAACTCACTGATTCCTAGGTCTACACACACATCCACTCACTCACCGTACAGTCACTCATCATTGCACTCACTCATCAATACAACCACTATCATATGCACTCATACATCCATACAGACACTCACACACCACCACTCACCCATAGAGTTACTCACACAGCTAGTCAGTCATGCAAAGAATCAATCACACTCCCATTTACTCACCTATACAGTTATACACACACCACCTCACTTATTCATACAGATACTAACACATACTTATTCTCTTATACAATCACTGACACAAGCACACACTCATCCACACAGCCACTCTCACAATCACTCACTCTCACATATAGTCATTTATATACTCCAACACTCAGATATACTGCCTTTCACATATGTAGTTACTCACACATGTACCACTGAGAAATCCATTCACTCACCAACAGAGCCATACACACACTTACCCACCCATACAGCCCCTCACAGATGCACTCTTGAACCCATACACCCAGTGAATCACCTACTCACACATCCATGCAGGGAGTCACACCCACCCCACCCACCCACACAGACACTCAGGCACTCATACAGATACTCAGACAACAAATCAATAATCCATATAGACACTCTTGTAGCTACTCACCAACCCATGGAGCGGGTTACACACCAACTGACAGACTGATACAGACATTCACACAGTTTAGCCACTCACCCATGCATTCACTAAGACACGTTTAATCACTCACTTATACAGTCAGTCACGCACCTACTAAATCATTCATACAGACACTCATACACCCACTCATTCTTCAATATACCTTGGCATATATATAAAACATATTTAAACTTTTTAGAAACACTTTGTCATCAGTGATGTCATCAGTGATGTCATCAGTGATATCACTGACCATGTCATGAGTGATGTAATATGTGATATCATCAGCAGTGCATTGCGGGGGCGTGAGTTATAGTTAGCTCAACTAACTATAACGGCCGAATTTCTCTGGTTTTGTATGAGTGAAATGTCCAACTAACTATAACGTCCCTGAAACCTGTGGATTTTCAGTGAATTTCAAAGGATTTTTAAATGCTAATTTCTAACTATAACGTCCCTGAAACCTATGATTTTTTCAGTGAATTTCAAAGGTTTTTAAATGCTAATTTCTAACTATAACGTCCCTGAAACCTATGGTTTTTCAGTCAATTTCAAAGGTTTTTAAATGCTAATTACTAACTATAATGTCCCTGAAACCTATGGTTTTTGCAGTGAATTTCAAAGGTTTTCTAAATGCTAATTTCTAACTAAAATGTGCAAAAAATGCTTTTTCTAAATTTTTAAACTTTTCTAAAAAATAATGTGATGTTTTCTCTCTTCTAAAATATGCATTTACATTTTTTTTTTAAAGTGGATTCGCGTACCGATCATGTACCAGTCACGGTGGGTGCGCGAATCCAAGAATTTTGCTGCCATATTAGTTAAGTCGTGTACGATACGCGTACGTATGCGAAGGGTGCGCGGTTCTCGATCCCGCGCAACGTCACTTATGTATTTCCGGAGTTAGCGCCAGGTGCACAAATCCACCATAAATTATTTTGATTAAAAAGTATATGTATATAACTTTATTATATATATTATACCAAGAGATTATTTTAAATAGTTGTAAATATCATATATTTGTAACTGGAATAATATTATTATAGTTTTCGGGAATCGCCTCGAGTGCGCGTCGGGTGCGAGCCACTTGCGCGCCCGGTGCGCGAATCCCATGGGACTTCAAAAGAAAGCATTTAATTGGTTAAGAAGCTTTTGATTCTAGAACTTGCAGGACCCCACCCAATTTTTTCATTCTTTCAACAGCATCTACAGAGACACAGCTCTTGTGTTTTTCTCTTCTTTTCTGGATTTTTTGGGTGTTTTTTTCACATCAAGATATAATGGCTTCTTCAAATCCTGCGCAACAGCTTCCTCCAGAAGAAGAAGAAGAGTTGGAAGAACCTGTCAAACAAAGGTATGAAAGTATTGTTTGGGCCTTTTTCTCCATTCCTGCTGGGGAGAAGAAAGTGAATGCATGTAAGGTCACATGCACAATTTGCGAGAAGGTCCTGTCACATGGATCGGACAAAAAATATTCGTGTGGCACCTCTTCGATGCTGAAACACCTAAAAACTATGCATCCACGGCATCTCGCGAGAGAACAACAGCGTCGAGACCCACAAAGACAGGCAACTCAGGACAAAGTTGCAGGGGCAAGCACATCATCTGGTTATTTCACTCCTGCCAGACCTCATATTATACCTGAATTTGCTGGAGTGGAGCAACGTTGTATAAAGTGCAAAAAAGTTCTTTGCTATGGTGAGCAATTGGTGGATGCCATCGTGGTTGCTATTAAAAACCACCATTGTTAATTTTTTAATTTTTTAATTTTTGCAATGACTTTCTAATTGCATAATGTTTCCAAAGTTTTCTCCGTTCATTCTGTTATTTTTTTCATTTTTTTAAAAGAACACTAAAAAAATACAAAAACAGTTGGAAAAATACAAAAAATGTATAAAAGAAAAAAAGAAGAAAAGAAGAAAAAAATGGTTCTTATTAGAACTGCCTATTTCATTAAAAATAGACAAATTTGTATGTGTTGTATGAATTGCGGCAAGTGTAATATACGGAGAAGTGTATGGGTAGTGCATGTGTGTTTGCATGAGTGCATGAGTAGTGCCTGGGTGATAGGAGAAGTGCATGTGTACTACCTGAGTGATTGCATGAGTACATGGGTAATGCCTGGGTGATTGCAAGAGTGCATGGGTACTGGCTGGGTGATTGCATGAGTGCAGGGGTAGTGCCTGCGTGATTAGAGTAGTGCATAGATAGTGCCTGAGTGATTGAAGGAGTGCATGGGTAATGCCTAACTGCATGGAGGAGTGCATCAGTAGTGCCTGGGTGATTTTATAAGTGCATGGGTACTGCCTGGGTGATTGGAGGACTGCATGGATACTGCCTGGGTGAATGGAGAAGTGCAAGGATAGTGTCTGGGTGATTGGAGGAGTGCGTAGCTAATGGATGGGTGATTGCATGAGTGCAAGGGTAATGTCTGGGTGATTGGAGGAGTGCATGGATAGTGCTTAGGTGATTGGAGGAGTGCAAGGGTAGTGCTTGGGTTATTGCATGAGTGCAGGGGTACTGCCTGGGTGATTGCATGAGTGCATATGTAGTGCCTGGGTGATTGCATAAGTGCATATGTAGTGCCTGGGTGATTTTATAATTGCTTGGGTACTGGCTGAGTGATTGGAGGAGTGCATAGATACTGCCTGGGTGATTGGTGGAGTGCAAGGGTAGTTCCTGGGTGATTGGAGCAGTGCATATCTAATGCATTGGTGATTGCATGAATGCATGGGTAATGTCTGGGGGATTAGAGGAGTGCATAGGTAATGCCTGGGTGATTGCATGAGTGCAAGGGTAGTGCCTGGGTTATTGGATGAGTGCATAGGTACAGCCTGGGTGATTGCATGACTGAGGAGTAGTGCCAGAGTGATTGCATAAGTGCATATATAGTGCCTGGGTGATGTCTGGGTGATTGGAGGAGTGCATGGATAGTGTTTGGGTGATTGGAGGAGTGCAAGGGTAGTGCTTGGGTTATTGCATGAGTGCATAGGTAGTGCCTGGGTGATTGCATGAATGCAGGGGTACTGCCTGGGTGATTGCATGAGTGCATAGGTAGTGCCTGGGTGATTGCATACGTGCATAGGTAGTGCCTGGAGGATTTTATAAGTGCATAGGCACTGGCTGAGTGATTGGAGGAGTGCATAGATACTGCCTGGGTGATTGGAGGAGTGCAGGGGTAGTGCATGGGGGATTGGAACAGTGCATAGCTAATGCATTGGTGATTGCATGAGTGCAGGGGTAATGTCTGGGGGATTACAGGAGTGCATAGGTAATGCCTGGGTGATTGCATGAGTGTAGGGGTAATGTCTAGCTGATTGCATGAGTGTATGGGTAGTGCCTGGGTGATAGGAGGAATGCATAGGTAATGCCTGGGTGATTGCATGAGTGCAGGGGTAGTGCCTGGGTGATATTATAAGTGTATGGGTACTGGCTAGGTGATTGGGGAAGTGCATGGATAGTGCCTGGGTGATTGGAGGAGTGTGAGAATAGTGTCTAACTGCATAGATGAGTGCATGGGCAGTATTTGAAGGAATAGATGAGTGCAGTAAAAGTGGCTCTAAACATTATTATCACATTATCATGCTTATTACATTATTTCATCTTACCTTTTCTACTAATGTGGATACAAAACTCAGTGGAAGTATTTTATAGTAGTTTTGTTGTAAACTGAATTTAAAACTTTTCAAACTTCACCATTACCTTCTATAAAAAAGAAGAAAAACTGGTATTGCATATAATATTATAGTTTTAAGAACATAACATAATTTTAGAATTACATAACATTTTCAGTTTCCCTTTTTTGCTGTTCTCAGATTCTACTGAATTTCACCATACACAGTGATTTCAATGTAGATCATCATACAACAGAGGAGAAAAAAAACAATCAACAAGATTGGGAAAAAAAAAAATCAGCGTTGAGCATTATTTAGAACATGTGTAACTATGTGTTTACCTATCTACGGTTTCTAAATTACATTCTTCAACTACATTAAGGGGTCGATTCCGATTCGGGCCGGAAATTTCTCCGACCGAGCCGGACCCGGAGAGATTTCCGACCGAATCGGACCCGTGCAGTCCGACCGAACGAGTACGATGCGTCCGTATGTTATCGGACACGAGTCGGTCGGACTCCCATTGAACTCAATGGGAGCCGGTCGTACAACGCGTACGCGGGCTCCCATTGCCTCAATGGGTGCGAGGCGGACAAGGGCGCCCCTACAGCGAGTACGCCGCGAGGCGCTCGCGGCGTACACGCACAGGTAGGGGGACCCATGGGTCCCCCCTGTGTGCGCCTCGCACGGGTACGCGTACAGGGGGTCCGACACGGACCCCCAAAGTACGGCTCCGACAGCGAGTTCGAGTCGGACGGCGCGAGTCGGTCGGAGCGGTCGAGGTGCGCATCGTACTTACCCGGCCGGAAAACGTCTCCATTGCGCGGTGCGAATCGGGTCCGAGCGAGTCGGTCGGAGCGGTCGAGGTGCGCATCGTACTTACCCGGCCGGAAAACGTCTCCATTGCGCGGTGCGAATCGGGTCCGAGCGAGTCGGTCGGAGCGGTACGATCCGGGTACGAGTCGGTCGGAGCGGTCGGGTCGCCCGGACGAGTCGGTCGGCGAATTCGCATCGTACTCGCTCGGCCGGACCCGCGTACGGTTCGGTCGGGAAACAGGCTTTCGCATGGCTTTTTTCCCGACCGAATGGTATTGGGTGCGCCTCCGACCGAGATCGGAATCGGCCCCTAAGTCTTTTATTTCTCTCAAGTACATTTTGTAAGATGTACACTCTCATTTACATCTCATATAATATAAAGAACAAATATTTAAACTACTTTTTTCTAAACACAATTTTCCAAATGCAATAAGAATAAGCACAAACAATAATCCAAACACTAATTGTTCACATTTTCCCAATAGGCTGAATAATGTTTCTAAATATTTTGCATTGAAAATATCCAAAATAAACTCGTTAATTCGTATTCACATCTTCCCAATAGGCCGAATGATGTTTTCAAAACTTTGGCATCAAAAATATCAGATATGAATTTGGTAATTCGTAAGGCAGCCTACATTTGAATTCCAAATGGGCATCATTGCAATATGTCCATCCTTTATTGCACCTTAAATACACAGTATAGTGTCCAGATGTTGTAGTAGGTCCATCATGGAAAATAATAGCCACTATTTTAAAAGTTCTTCCTGAAATTGATACTTGACTTGCCGCAAAATTTTTAATTTTGGTTTCCAATTTTCTTCCATTTGCTCTACAATGTTGTAGCATTAAAATTACATATTTTCCAAATCTTTCTATATATAATGTTGACATTTCTGATTTACAATGAGAACATTTCATATCTTGATTAGCTATTTTTACTAATTTGTTAAAAGACACTGATTTGCAATCTGGTATCGTCAAGTATATGAATCGTTCAGTGTCTATTTCAGTGGTAGAAGAAAATGAACACTCTTCACATTTATGATCCCATCTGTAACTTAGTCCAAATACATTTTCAATTTCTATTCCTTCATCTTCCAATACTCCAAGCATAAACATAAGAAATTCTTTTGCATCTTGTTGTATATTCAATGTAAATTTCAATGAACCAGTACATATATCCAAAAGATGCCGAATGCCAGAAGTAGTATGGATTTTACTTCTATCAGTTACTAACTTTTGAAAAATATAATGTAGTAAAGAACAGAATGTTTTTTCTCAATTTTCCATAATTTCATGATGAAGATCTTCTAGATAAAACACAACATTCACAATTACATTAGCATAGCAGTTGATACCTGAACTATTTTCTAACTGGTATCCTACAATATCATCAACAATGTCCATTTTCATTTTCTTTGCACCTTCATGATTCTCTTGAATTGTTTCCTTTTTTTGAATCTCAGTAGAATGTTTGTCATATTTCCATTTTGGACACACTAGATGTTTCTCATATACAGGATATTCACCTAAGTTAGGAGCATAAAGTCTTCTTAACCAACTGTACTCTCTTACACAATTTGCATCAGCACTAATCTTTTTCTCATCAAAATCAATCAAATACAAACCAGATAATGTTCTTACTCGAGACAATGCAATGTATGCCATGCCCTCTTTAAACACTGTACTTTCAATATTTACCAAAGCACTGTTTACACTTAAACCTTGAGATTTATGAATGGTTACTGCATATGCTAAAGAAAGAGGAAACTGTTTTCTACGAACATACAAGTCTTTTACAAGCAAAAAACGAACAGCACAAAGTCCAATATGTTTTACCTCTTCAATCTGATCAAATTTAATCTTCAAAAATTTAATTCAATCTCTGTTCTGATAATTTACAAAATCAACAACTTTTCCCATTGCTCCATTTATTAAACCTTTGTCTACATCCAAATTATGCTGTAAAATTACCCAACAGTTTACACATACATATAAATTATTTTCTAAACCTGCAGTCTTAGACACAGACTTTTCCAAAGAACCCAATTTTGACTGTAATTTCTCTGAGAGAAGAATAGTAACTCCTTTGTGTTCCATTTTATCAATAGCTTCCATTTTCACTATTTGTTGTTTTTCCAATTTCAAAAGTTCTTGATTGAATGTAGAACACTCTTGCAGTGTAGGCATTAGGCAAATTATAGACTTCTTTTCTCCAATTTTTTGTACATTATTTCAGGTTCTATGTTTTCATCTGCAAACAAGTTCGTTAGTAGCTGACTTTGTAAAGCTTCTTTACCATGTTTCGTCAAAACACCAATTCTTATATCTTGAAGAATGTTTCCATAATGTTCATCACTTGCTTGTCGCATATTCTTAATAAGTTCTTTATATTCAAAATGAGACCAAATGCTCACATTTCCAATACTTCCCAAAGATTTCCTAGTGTCTTCATGGACAAGTGTTTTAAAAACTGGTTGCCCTTTTACAGTAGTAAGCTGTAGTAGATTGCCGAATACAATTACATGTTTTCCTTCAAACAGAACATCATAATCTGTTTTTAAAATCTGTTGCATTCTCAAGTGTACAAAGGCAAGCATTAAGTTTGAGTTCATGCTCACCTCATCAATGATTAGAAATTTCATTTTCTGCAGTACTCTTGAAACTTCATAACAAGCTTCTCCAGATAGTTTGTGATATTCCAATTTATTTTCATGTTCAACTGGTAGCATGATTAATCGATGTAAAGTAATCCCTTTGATGTTGTGTGCTGCTAATCCAGTTGGAGATGTTACAACACAAGATAAATGTGGTTCAGTAGTTTTGTGTAGATAACTGGTGAAAACTTTAATTAAGAAACTTTTTCCTGTTCCAGTTTGACCACTGATGTACATTCGAATAGGTTTAAATGATGTGCATTGGCATTCTCTTTTTTCATGCAGCAAACCATGCTGTATCTGTTGTGTCACTTGCTGATATATTTCTTTTTGTTCAATATTTACTTCTTCTTCCAAGTTTCCCAACTCAATAATATCCTTTTGTGCTTGTTGCATTGCCGTTTCTACTTCATTCATGGCTATTGTTGCTTCATTTTCAATAATTGGTTGTCCTAGTGGATCTTGACTTAGTGGAGCAGAACTTTGACTATCTTGAGAACTGTCTATAGCTATTTCAGCTGCAATAGTAGTTTCTTGTTCAATCTCTTCATTCAACATTTGTAGATAAGAAGGGAAAATTGTGCATTGAATGTTATCTTTATATGCATTAAAAGAATCTTCATAGCAGTCAAAATCTCAAATTAAGTCAGTTCAGTTCAAGAACCTTTATTTCGGTCACTAGGACCATAAAAGTATACAAAGATAAATAGAACTGCATTCTGGATTTAAAACATTCAAACATAAAAATAGAACCACATCCATCAGAGGAATTGTGGATACACGACACGACATAAAATTTCCAATAATAGAATACATCCGTACATTTACAGGTACATGGAGAAAACCATACAAGGCTGAAATTCCCAATAGTTGGTCGGTTCATTAATATAACTAAACAGGCCCAGAGCAAAGAACAACACAGTAATGTTGCAATAAATAAATAAAAGACAAATTCCAATTAAAAAGACAGAAAAAGAAAGAAAAAATCTACATTAATCATAAACATTTAAAAGCAAATTCCCATTACAGTGGTCTAAGCATTGGGCACTTGTATTAGTACTACAATCAGGCTAGTATCTTTTAATTATTTTTCCTTGTGAAGGAAAACCCTTCTCCTTCGCCACATTGCATTTAGAAACCGAGAAACAGCAAAAACTATAGGCTTGGAAGTATCATATTTCAAGACTCTAAATGCCGCCATACATTGCACAAACCCCAGATTCCTACACAACTGTACAAGCCAGCTTTTCCTTGCTACTTTGTACCCAGGGCAAAAGAATAAAACATGCAGTTCAGTCTCCTCGTGGTTGTTGCAGGCAGGACAGCCACAAGGGGGCAAATGAGCCCATTTAGAAGTAAAAGCCCGGAGGGGTAAAATACTATATCGGAACTGCACATATAATTTCCTTGCTATGGGAGGTAAAATGTCATCCCAAAAAGGTTCAAATTTGTAGTCCTCCTTGACTGTGAGGAACAGTGTAGTTAGAGGACCTAATTTCGGATTTACCTGGATGGCCTCGAGCTTTTTATTCGATACATTTTCACAAGTTCAGCTCGTGAAACCATGAAACTGGTTTCTTCGGGATTAGTCCAAAGTGTTGGTTTACCTATCATTGCACATAGATGCCTCACATGCACAAACCAAGGGACTTTTTTTAGGACCCCTAGATGGGCTAGAAGATCCTTCGTTTCTCCTTGGTATTCAACCAATTCTGGGGTCACCCAAAGCCTTCGCCAAAAAGTTAGGGGTCGTAGGGCAGCCTCATCTTCGATCGGGGCAATACCTATGTCTAGCCGCAAGGGGGTTAACGGTGTACTAGGCGGGAGGCCCAAAATTTGCCTGAGGAAATTAATTCCATTTCACTACGCCAAGGCTTGAAGAGTTGCAGAAGTGCTAAATAAAAAAATTCCTTTTATCTGGAGTTCCACAACTGAGTTTTCTGTGGTTAATAAGATTTCCTTTGGCATATTTTACCAAACATCCATCACATCCAATTACTGCATATTTTTCTTCATTTATATTTTCTGTAACATTTCTCTTAAAGCTATAATGTTGCAGTACTTCATAGAGAATATGTTTTCCAGATGTGGACTCCTTTTGGGATAGTACATATCCAACATATTTGTTTTAACAATATCTGTACTTTCTGGGTCATTTCATGCTAAGTATTCAATTTCTTGTAGAAATTGCAATACTCGATTTCGTGTTGCAGCAAAACCTAGACTTACCCAAATGATTCCTCTTTACTTTGAATATAAACTGACAGAGCTCAACCGATCCGAACATTCATAGGATCCAATCTCTCGATGGAAAAGCATTTTCGAACTAAAGCTGTACAATTTGTTACCAAGACTCTTCTCTTGTGAAATTTCTTCCCACATTTCTTTCAACTCTGTCTTTTCAGATTTGGTTATATATGACGTAACATAACGAGTAACAGCAATTGAATTATCTGCAACATACTGGATATCCATGTTTGCATTCCACATTGTCAAAGTCACTGGATTGTAGTCATTAATATACTTTGAATCTTCAGTTCTTTTTATGTTGTATGTATTCTCTGAGATTTTTGAGTTATAGTATGCCTTACTGCTGACATAAAAGTATTGACTCTTCCTTTTGAAATTATTGGACGTGGAAATCCAAAACGACATTTTGTATAAAATTTTCCCTTTGACTTGTATTTTCGTCGACAATATTTTCTACATCGATGACTTTGAAACCGTAAAACTTGTTGTCTTAAGCTGTTTTCTCCTCCATTTTTTGGAATGGCACAGGTAACATAATCTTCAATGGAAGACAAAACAGTTTCATCAGAATCAGTTCCAAATTTAGGTGCATTCTTGATCTATAATAACTGGGGTATATGAGGAGCACCTCTGGCTTGGTACTCCTCTCTCCAAAAGAAATCAATAACTTCTCCAAGAGGTGGATTATTTTTATTGCAGATAAAAGACATCATAGCTTGAAACCTATGATTAAAATATCTGCACACATTTACAGGATCCAAGGAACACAGTTCTCCAGCTGTCTTCAATTCAATGTTTTTTACATTTGAATTTGCTTGTCGTAAAAATTCAAGTAAATCGTCCCATGCGTATTCAGCACAGCTGAGCATAACAAACCACGTAGGGGTACCTTAGTTTCTTAACATACATTTAAGTTTTCCGTGATGACGATACCAATACTCATTAGTACCACGTTGACACGCCATCAAATTAATTAACTGAGATTCTAAATGATTGTCTCTTTGTCGAACTTTGTCCAAGAATTCCTTTGCAAAAGCATGTGTAAGATGAACTCCCGTTTTTAATGTGTGGTTCACTGCATATGAAAGTCCAGACATGTCACTTTCAAACGGAAGATGAAATAAATATGAAATACACTGTCGAAATCTTGGATCTTCTGAGTACAATCTTGTCGTATGATATTCTGAAGCTGGAATCTGTAGTGGTCGTTCATCATATCGTCCACCTTTTCCAGTGGGGAAGAGCTGTGGAAAACAGCGAGCTTCTAAACTTTTTTCCCATACACTCATGGGTGTTCCCTTCACTTTCTTCATTTGAAATAATTCAATAGTGTTTCCTATCACTTCTTTTGAATGTAGAGGATGTATACTGTAATGTTCATAAATTTCTTCACTCCTGGAGTTGTCCACTTTTTTTATTTGGCCAGTTGAAATTTCTGTTTCATCTTCTAAACATATTTCTTGTTCTTCCACATTTACAGTTTTATAATAAATATTGTTTTGTACAAGATATAATAATGTAGCCTTTTGAAGTTTGGTAACATCTACTAACTCTTGCCATATTTTCCGACTCTTTGTTGGTACACCATTAACTAGAATACCTACAGGTTCACTTTCCTCTCTCTCTATACCAACAGTTTCAATATTTTTCTTAAAATCTAAAGGTAAATACACAACTCTTCTTTTCAGACCTCTTTGTAAATCTGTTGGAGGCAGTTTACCTGTTTTAGGCTCCATACGAACTATAGCCTGAAACGGGTGCACAGATTGAATAAGAATGGACTCATATGTTTTTAAATCTGCCAGTTCCGGAGGAATAACTACTAACTCTAAGTTGTTATGTACTGCTCTAGCTGGCATTTTGTTCTCTTCTAATTTGTTGTAACAATATTTACAAATACGTTGGTCAGTACCCAACTCAAAACTACCTTCCACCAACAAATAGGCACCAAATTGCTCCCACTTATCATTGTTTTCCTTTTCACTTTTTAAATACACATCAACATTCCTAGTTTGACTTTTATAGTGAGTACGTCAACAAATACAAACATAGTTTGGTTTTTCACATGAAAGTATCTTAAACTTTGTAATTTCTTTTCCAAACTTCTCAATAGCAAAATCTTCCACCTGTTCTTTAACACCTACACTTATCAAACTCTCACTTTCTCTACACTCCTCTTGTGAACCAAAAAAAAACAACTGTATATTATCAGAAACTTTTTTTACATCCGATACTGAACCATGCAAAAAAGCTGTGTTTATTTCACTTAAATATAATGCAGGACTTTTTACATAGTACAATTTTCTTTCTAACTTCCACATTTCTGAATGATGTACTGCTAACATTCTTAAATAATGAAAAGTACTTCGACACACTTTTCTAGAAAGAAAAGCCAGAGAATGACCCTGCAACTTAGTATATTTTCTCATTTTACATGGATCTAGTCCTTGCAACATCTTAATCTTCTGTTTAACACTTTTTTTCATAATCTCTACTACAATCCCACTTAAACACTGGAATCTGTGCACGTCTCCCTTGAACTTCTTCAGCTATTACTTCTTCCACATTTCTAGGAACCATCTTTTCTTTTTCAGTTGGACAACAATCTTTTATTTCATAACAACGACCAATGGTATCAAAGGCATGAAATAATGTATTTTGTTGAAAATAGCTTTCTTCATTAAAAAAGGCTCACTACTAGAAGTGTGCTTCCATTCTCCCGAAATATTTTTGCAACCGTTACTTCTATTAACCAGTCTTTTTCTTTTGCTTTTCTCCTTCATAAACTGCATTGTTTTATTCAATGTTTTCATTCTCTTCAATACCAATATAAATAATTTTCTTTTGAATTCAAAAGCTTTTTCTACTACACTTTCAATCTGTTGTTTTTTCTTCTAAGCTGCTGATCTTTTTTAATATTTTTTACAATCTTTCAATACATTTTGTAGTACTCTACTTTTATACATTCTCTTCATGTTCTTTCATCCTTCTTTCAACATGGATTGTTTTCCCATAGCCTGATTTTCCATTAATATGTCCTTTTTTTCATTCCCTTCTGATTGGTTGTACAGCCTTTCTTTCTCTTTTCCACATTTTGAAAATTCATTACGTTCTTTAAAAGTCTTTTAACACATTCTTTAGTTCTCTTACCAGAAGTCTTTTTCTTCAATGTCACATGTTTTACTTCATCTAATTTCTGCTTTTCT
The DNA here is from genome assembly GCA_963921515.1 of Calotriton arnoldi. Classification (NCBI taxonomy): domain Eukaryota; kingdom Metazoa; phylum Chordata; class Amphibia; order Caudata; family Salamandridae; genus Calotriton; species Calotriton arnoldi. The sequence goes on from CAWUFW010003681.1 coordinate 1,272,349, forward strand.
CTCTCCTATAAATAATACTGTTTTTTTTCTTGTCTTTTCTTTTGAACTTTTCTTTACATACTAAATCTTTCTTAATAATACTGGAGAATATCTTTAAAAAATCTTTCGAAAAATTATTTTATATTAAACTAATTATATACAAATATTCTCATCTATAAATAAAAGGTGCAGGTACAAAGGTACAGACATATGCATGTATGGTTTTCGGAATATGGTGAGACTTACAGCTGAGACATGTGATAGGTTGCTGCTTTGTATTTGGCTAGGCCCAACACCATAAGTAGTCACAGAATGGTGAAGCTCCAGCACAAAAGTGAGGTTTAACACATGTTACAAAACTGATTAGTGATTAGGCTTGTTTGTATGAGTGTATGGAGGAGTGTATGGGTAGTGCCTGCGTGATTGAAGGAGTGCATGGGTAGTACCTAGGTGATTGTATGAGTGCAGGGGTAGTGCCTGAATGATTGGAGGACTGCATGGGTAGTGCTTGGGTGATTGCATTAGTGCAGGGGTAGTGGCTGAGTGCATGTATGACTCCACAGGTACTGCCTGAGTGACTGCATCGGTGCATGGGTACTGCCTGGGCAATTCAAGGAGTGCATGGGTAGTACCTGGGTGATTGTATGAGGGCACAGATAGCACCTGGGTGATTGAGGGAGTGCATACATAGTGCCTTCTCATTTCAACTAGAGACCTAAAATCATGTAGTGTATTTCAAGCATACCTTTCCACAGACAAATATAAAGCAGCAACCCATCACATGTCTATGCTGTAAGTCTCACCATCCTCCTGAAAGCATGCATGCCTATGTTTGTACGCTGCATAAATGTAGGTGTCTATGTAGATATGTCTCTACTTACTAACTAGTAGTAGAATCGTAAAGCAGCAGCACAAGATGAGTAATGTTTAAGATATGTTGGGTGAGGAATTAGTAATTATGGTACTTTGTAAGAGTCTCTGGAAAAGTTCACTTGAAGTACGCTGAATAAATCTAGATTTCTATTTGAAATATGAAGTGCAGTCACTCAAGTTTTAAAGTCTACATGATCTTCTGATAGAGCTATAATAATAATAATAATACTGCCTTTTGTAGAGCGCGAACAGCTACCTCCGAAGAGGTGTCCCGGCGCTTTAGCAACAGGAGGCACGCAGAGACGTGCAGCGTTCAGAGAGTCCAGGAGATTAATCTTGATTAAAAAGCCAGGTTTTAGCTGCTTTCCTAAATTCCGTTTCCGAGGTAATCTGGCGCAGGGCGTTAGGCAAGGCGTTCCAGATCATGGACGCCCTGAGCATGTAAGATCTGCCACCCATCCGAGCTTTCCTGACTCGAGGGGTGCATAGCAGGTTCTGAGAACTGGACCTAAGTAGCCGCGACTGCTTGTACACGCCTAGCCTCAGCTTCAAATAACTGGGGCATGTTCCATGGACTGCCCGAAAGGCTAGGGTTAAGGCCTTAAATTTAATTCTGTTAACGACCTGCAACCAATGCAGTTCTTTGAGATGCGGAGAGATGTGCTGTCTAAATGGAACACGTTTGATCAATCTCGCAGCCGCATTCTGGACCATTTGCAGTTTTTTTACCAGGTAAGCCGGTAGGCCCAGATAAAGGCCATTTGCGTAGTCCAAGAGAGAGGTTACTGTGGCGTGGACAACGACCCGCCGACAGTTTTCTGGCAGAAGGTGTATGACTTTTCGCAGGTTTCTCAGACTGCTAAAGCATGCACCTGTCACCTGCTGAATTTGGGCCGAAAAAGATAAGTCTGCCTGCCATTTTACTCCCAAATTTTTTGAACATCCTGCAGGGGCGGGAGGGCAGCCCATTTCCTCCGGCCACCAAAGGTCTGCAGCGGGGGGTTGATTTTTACCAGAAAACAACACCTCCGTTTTGTCTGCATTCAACTGGAGTTTATTGTTATTCATCCATTGAGCTATATCTTTTGAGCTATATCTTTTGAGCAACTCTTAAAGTTCTCAAAAGAATCACTCGACTGATCTTTAAAAGCTATGTATGTACTTGCACATGTATTGTGATATGTCTTATGTATCAGAAAATGCTAGACATATAAAACTCAGATATACATCTATTTCTATATTTTTATGATATATGATGCTACTAACAAAAGGTAGAGACATATGCACGCATGCTTTCACAAAGATGGTGAAACTTACAGCAGAGACATAAGAAGGATTGCTGCTTTATATTTGGCTAGGCCCAACACCCTTTGTAGTCATAGAATGGTGAAGCAGCAGCACAAAAGTGAGATTTAAGGCATGTTAGATGGATTAGTTATTACGCTACTTTGTATGAGTCTGTGGAAAGGTACACTTCAAATATACCGCATAATTTTCATTATCTGCTTGAAATGTGAAGTGCAGTCTGTCAACTTTTAAGGTCTGTATGGTGTTGTGACTAAGGTATGTCTGTACTCTAACATGTATTCTGATGTCTATTATGCATATGAAGATGCTAGACGTATAAAACACAAGTATACATCTAATTGGATGTTTCTTTTATATATGATGCTGCTAGCAAAAGGTACAGACATATGCATGCATACTTTCAGGAATATGGTGAGACTTACAGCTGAGATATGTGATACTTTGCTGCTTTATATCTAGCTAGGCCCAACACCATAACTATGTGTTACAGCAAACAAATGATGGACGGAATGCTGACAATGCAAACATTCCCCCCCAGTCAAAAGATCTGGGTTAAATCCATCGTTCTTTTGCCCACTACGCCACCCCAGTTTGGACCCACCCATATGCAAATCAGTCTTGTCCCTGTGCCCCATGGGAACAGTCCAGACCGAACTGCCTGGCCAGGTCCTCCCTGGACCAGAAACAAGCATCCTGGGACCGGTTTCAGGGTATGTCACCCTTCTTCAGCCAGGCTAGCTTGAATCCAGTGGTACAGTGAGCAAGAGACCCACGTCTGGGCATACCCATCCCACTTAGGGCGAAAAGTGTTACAGCAAATTTCCGTCCATCAATTGTGTGTGTTTTGCAACACCATAACTAGTCACAGAATGGTGAAGCTCCAGCATAAAAGTGAGGTTTAACACATCTTAGGAAATGGATTATTGATTAAGCTAATTTGTATGAGTGTGTGGAAAGGTACACTTAAACTACACCGCATAAATGTAGTTGTCTGTTTAAAATATGATATGCAGTCTCCATGGTGTTCTAACTGAAGTATATCTCTGTTTACACATGTATTCTGATATGTGTTATCCATCTGAAGATGCTAGATGTGTAAAACACAGTTATACATCAATTTGTATACTTCTTTTATATATGGTGTCACTAAAAAAGGTACAGACACATGCATCCATGCTTTTAGAACAATGGGGAGACTTACAGCAGAGACATGTGAAAGGTTGCTGCTTTGCCCTTAGCTATGCTCAATACCTGAGTAGTAGCAGAATAGTGAAGCAGCAGCAGTAGAAAAGTGATGTTTAAGATAAGTTGGGTGAGAAATGAGTGATTATGGTACTTTGTAAGAATCTGTGGAAAAGTTCACTTGAAGTATGCCACATAAATCTAGGTGTGTGCTTGAAATGTAAAGTGCAATCTTTCAAGTTTTAAAGCCTTAATAACCTTGTGACTGAGGTATGTCTCTACTTGCATATGCATTTTGATATATATCATGCATGTGAAGTTGATAGACATATAAAACACAGGTATATATCTATTTGTATATTACTTTTATATATGAATTTGCTAGCAAAATGTACAGACATGTGTATACATTGTTTTAGGAATATGGTGAGACCTACAGCTGAGACGTGATGGGTGTGCCTGAGTGATTGCATGACTCCATGGGTAGTGCTTGGGTGATTGTATGGGTGCAAGGGTAGTGGCTGGGTAATTGGAGGAGAGGATGGATAGTGACTGGCTAATTGCATGAGTGCAGAGATAGAGCTTGAGTGCATGGATAAGTGAATGAATAGTGCCTGAAGGCATAGATGAGTGCATGAGTAGTGCCTAGGTGAATAGATGAGTGCAACAGTAGTGCCTGGGTGATTGTATGAGTGCAAGGGTAGTGACTGGGTAATGGGAGGAGAGGATGGATAGTGACTGGCTGATTGCATGAATGCATAGGTACTGCCTGAATGATTTTATGAGTGCATGGGTTAATGGAATGAGTGCAGGAGTAGTGCCTAGGTGAATAGATGAGTGCAACAGTAGTGTCTGAGTGATTGGAGGAGAGGATGGATAGTGACTGGCTAATTGCTTCAGTGTAGAGGTAGAGCTTGAGTGCATGGATAATTGCAGTATGAGTGCAAGGGTAGTGGCTGGGTAATTGGAGGAGAGGATGGATAGTGACTGGCTAATTGCATGAGTGCAGAGATAGAGCTTGAGTGCATGGATAAGTGAATGAATAGTGCCTGAAGGCATAGATGAGTGCATGAGTAGTGCCTAGGTGAATAGATGAGTGCAACAATAGTGCCTGGGTGATTGTATGAGTACAAGGGTAGTGCCTGGGTAATAGGAGGAGAGGATGGATGGTGAGTGGCTGATAGCATGAATGCATAGGTACTGCCTGGATGATTTTATGAGTGCATGGGTAAAAAGAATGAGTGCAGGAGTAGTGACTTAGTGCATGGATGAGTGCAAGGATAGTGCCTGAGTGATTGCATGAGTGCAGGGGTAATGTCTGGACGATTGGAGGAGTACATGGTTAGTGCCTGGGTACATGGAGGAGTGCATGGGTAGTGCCTGGGTGATTGAAGGAATGCATGGGTAGTGCCTGGGTGATTGCAGGAGTGCAGGGGTAGTACCTGGATGATTGGAGGACTGCACAGTTAGTGCGTGGGTGATTGCATGAGTGCATGGGTAGTGACTGAGTGCATGTATGAGTGCATGGGTAGTGCCTGAGTGATTGCATGAGTAGTGCCTGAGTTATTGGAGGAGTGCATGGGTAGTGCCTGCCTAATAGGAGGAGAGGATGGATAGTGACTGGCTGATTGAATTAATGCATAGGTGTACTGCCTGGATGATTTTATGAGTGCATGGGTAAATGGAATGAGTGCAGGAGTAGTGACTGAGTGCATGGATGAGTGCAAGGATAGTGCCTGAATTATTGCATGAGTGCAGGGGTAGTGCCTGGGTGATTGGAGAAGTGCATGGGTAATGTCTGGGTGATTGCATGAGTGCAGAGGTAATGTCTGGGTGATTGGAGGAGTGCATGGGTAGTGCATGTGTGCATGGAGGAGTGCATGGGTAGTGCCTGGGTGATTGGGTGAGTGCATGAGTAGTCCCTGGGTGATTGCATGAGTGCAGGGGTAGTGCCTGGGTGATTGTAGGAGTGCATAGGTAGTGCCTGGGTGATTTTATAACTGCATGGATAGTGTCAGGATTATAGGAGTGAATGGGTAGTCACTGGGTGATTGCATGAGTGAAGGGGTAGTACATGGATGATCAGAGGACTGCACGGGTAGTGCGTGGGTGATTGCATGAGTGCAGGGGTAGTGACTGAGTACATGTATAAGTGCATGGGTAGTGCCTGAGTGATTGCATGAGTGCATGGGTAGTGCCTGTGTTATTCCATGACTGCATAGGTAGTGCCTGTGTTATTCCATGACTGCATAGGTAGTGCCTGGGTGATTGCATGAGTGCAGGGGTAGTGCCTGGGTGATTGGAGGAGTGCATAGGTAGTACCTAGGTGATTGCATGAGTGCAGGTGTACTGCCTGAATGATTGGAGGACTGCATGAGTAGTGCTTGGGTGATTGCATTAGTGCATGGGTACCGGCTGAGTGATTGAAGGAGTGCATGAATAGTGCCTAGGTGATTGGAGGAGTGCAAGGGTAGTGCCTGGGAGATTGCATGAGTGCAGTGGTAGTGCCTGCGTGATTGGAGGAATGCATAGGCAGTACCTAGGTGATTGCATGAGTGCAGGGGTACTGCCTGAATGATTGGAGGACTGCAAGAGCATTGTTTGGGTGATTGCATTCATGCAGGGGTAGTGGCTGAGTGCATGTATGACTGCATGGGTAGTGCCTGAGTGATTGTATCAGTGCTAACCCCAGGCGGAGACCTCCGCACTGCCTGCGGAATGTGCAGAGATTTGCCTTCTCCGCGTTCCGCGGAGAAGGCAAATCTCCGCACACTCCGCAGTGGAGCAGAGTTGGCCAGCCCCCGCCTCCACCCCCTATTAAGAAGTAAGTTAACATTAATTAAAAATAAACTTAAAACCACTTACCTCTGTACTGCGGGGTCCCCAAGCTGCCCTCCTCCTGTTCCTCGCCGTACTGGTAATGCTTGAGAAATGTGCAGGAGCGGGCGCGCATGCAGTTTTCTCAAGCATTACCGGTAAGGCGAGGAAGAGGAGGAGGGCAGCCCGGGTGGAGGCGGGCGGTGTAGCGGAGCAGAGTTCCACGGAGTTTGTTTGCAACTCCGTGGACCTCCGCGTAGCCCTGCTACACCCACTATGCCCAGGGTTAATCAGTGCATGGGTACTGCCTGGGTAATTCGAGGAGTGCATGGGTAGTACCTGGGTGATTGGAAAAGTGCATAGGTACTGTCTGGGTGATGGTATGAGTGCACGGGTAGCACCTGGGTGATTGGTGGAGTGCATACATAGTGCCTGGGTGTTTGCATGAGTACAGTGATAGTGCCTGAGTGATTGAAGGAGTGCATGGGTGATGCCTAGGTGATTGCATGAGTGCAGGGGTAGTGCCTGAGTGATTGCATGAGTGCAGGGGTAGTGCCTGGGTGATTGGCGGAGTGCATAGATAGTGCCTAGATGATTTTATAACTGCATGGATAGTGGCTCGGTGATTGCATGAGTGCAAGGGTACTGTAGGAAGGTGGAATCTGACTATATGGTTGCCCCCACTTTTTTTATGGTGTTTTGCTGGTTTATGACTTAGTTGGACTGGGACCCTGCTATTCAGGGCCCCAGTCTATCTGCTCTCTCTAAATGACATGGAGTGCACTCTAGGTGCACTAGTGATTGGATACTGTGGTGCCTTATGAGTCCCTAGTATATGGTACCTTAGGTGCCAAGGGCATAGGTACTTCACAGGCCTACCAGGGGCTGCAGCATGTGTTATGCCACCCCTGGGAAGCAGTCTAAATCTGACACCACAGGCCTGCTACTGCAGCCTGGGTGAGGTGGTGCTAGCACCCCTCACTGAGATATAGGTTTCCTATATCTCTCCTGCACACACATCTAAACCTATCAGTCACCCCTAAGGCAGGCCCTATCAATCCTGAGGGCAGGGTGCTTGGCTTCTATGTGAGGGGGTGCCTCTGCCTGAGCAGGGCCCCTCTGCAGCTCTCAGAGTCTATTCTCTGGTGCTGTTTGTGGATGCGGTTAAACCATATACTCTTAAGTGCATTATATCCTCGCGGTAAATGCTAACTTTGGAATGGCTGCATCAAAACATGTCGTGTTTGGTGTCAAACATCTTGGAATACTACCCCCCGCCAATCTTGGCGGCGGGGGTAGCATTCCACCCTTCTAGAGGGAGAAGACATGTACCTGCTGTGGAAACGCGGTAGAATCCTAAAGAGCCCTGGCATCACAAAATGGATGCCACCAGTCACAGACACTGGGCTGCCCTCCTGCTGATGACCGAAACTCACAGTGGAGGAAGCCCAACAATAGGCATCCTGTCACAGGGAGGTGTGACCACCTCCCAGACAGGGATTAGTGTATTGGGGCTGGGTGGGTGCACTCTTAGAGTGCTTTGAAGTCCTGCACTGGGGGAGCAGAAGGCTCCTCTGTGCATATGCCAGTTCAAACCAGCTCAGGGGCTACCTGCCCCTGCTCTGGCGCGAAACTGGACAAAGGGAAGTGGGTGTAGCCACCCCTCCCTTGACCCTCCCATAGGTGGGGTCATAGAGCTAGTCCATCCCCTCTTTTTAGTATAAGAGGGGAACCTTGCCATTGCAAAGCAGATAACCCCTGGACGACGCTCTACAGAAGAATCCTGGCCCTTCGACGTTCCACTACCTTTGGAAGACAGAAGAATCTCCCTTGGAGTCAAGGAGTGACTCCCCTGCTTGGCAGGCACCAAAAACGACAACGACGGTCGCAAACTACGCCGCTCCCGCCGGAGTCCGAAGTCCCTGCAGCCCAAGAAGTAGATTTCCTGACCTCTCCCAGGCCATCGTGAGTCCCCAGCGAAGCTGAGGCAAGTGGACCCCACGAGTAACGAGGAACCGCGACCCCTGGGTACCGTGCACTATTGTCGAGTGCAACCCCTTCACAACGTTCTACGAACTTGTGCTTTGGACCACATGTGGTCCCGACCTCCAGCAGGAATCCCTCTGAAGATCAGAGGCCTACACTGTCCCGAGTGACCGTGGGCCCCTGTTGAGTGATTCCGCCCAAGGTGTCTTTGCGATCCCTTGCCCGCCGGCTTGTGGGTCCCCAGAAGACTTCTTAAAGAAACCAAAGGGCTCCCCTGGTTGCTCCAGGCCTGCCCTGACTTACCCTTGCTGGGTGAGTTCCACAGACCTTGCTGGTCTGCGCCATCGACTTTTCTTCATCTCCCCAAGACTTGCTGCTGCCAAGGCTTGTTGGCTCCGATCGAGTTGCCGACACCGCAGTCAGCTGCAGACGTCGAGGGACACACCGAATCCAGCTTCTGGTCATCGTCGACGCCTCCTGGACCACGTGGCTGAAGAGTCAAGGCACCCGCAACTGACCTGAAGCGACCGACGACGGTGGGCATCCATCTTCCTTGCCCCGGGTCACTGCCAAGTGACTTTGAACACTGTCCCCTCTGCTTTCAGGTCATCCTTCTTCAGAATCCATGCTTGGATTCCACCGGACACTTCTTCAGCTCCCGCAAGCAGCAAGTCTTCTTTGTTCGCCATTGAAAACGACGCCGCGACCCGACACCAAAGGACACCTGTGCACCCGGCTTCCCTGGGTGAGGTAACTCCAGCACTACAGTGCTCCTGTGGGTGTGGGCCCTAGAACTACTTACCCTGTAAGTGACTTGCTTGTAGGTTCTCCCGAAGTATCCTAAAACTCTTTATTTCCAACCGCGACTTGCCCCATTGAAGTCAACGGCGATCCGCGCCTGTGTATCTACACTGCACGCGTCCCCCGTGGGTCCTTTACTTACCTGCCTTGGGTGGTTTCGTGAGGCCCCAGCACTTCTGAAGGCCATAGGCCTTGTCTCCCTGCAAGTCGTTGTCCCTAAGTCTCTTACTTAGTATATGGTCTGGTACGCCCCTAGGGCCCCAGCCATATTTTGTGCTTAACTTATTGTGAAACGTTGATTTGTGCATATGTTTGTCTTCTAATCTCATAAAGAGATTAGTAGAGAGTTATTTAGAAATAAATACATATATATTTGATATATATACCTGTGTGGTGTCTTTTCATTTGGTGATTCAAGAGATTATATGGTAAAACAAGCTGCTTTACATTCCTCCGAGACTTAGCCTGAAGGCTGCTCTCCACAGCTACCACTAGGATAGCTTTCTTTAAAAGGTTGTCTTAAACCTATCTACCATAAGAGTCGATTTGCCCTGGTGCAAGGTGTCCACTTTAATTAGTGAACAGCATATACCAGGCCAACTTCTCACATTGGTGGGCAGCGTGTGGGATTCCAGCTTGCCATTGTTTTACCAGAAAATCTCTATTTGAATTACTAACTGAAAACCATTATAGGTACTCAAGGTACATATAAAGTCAAGCTTAGTATCAATAAGTTCTACTGAACTTAGAGCAGTGTGCCAAGGGATAGCACACCCTTTCCACAGCTCAAGCTAGGATCAGTAGGCCACAAACTAGTGTAGGTAGTACAACACTGCACAACACTAGAATGTCCTTAAAGGGTGGACCCAGTGGATCCACTCAGCCTCAGTATAAGGACATGGCTTTCTCTGACTTGAGAGCCATGTGTGTTGACAGACACCTGAGACTAGGACAGAGTCCCTCAACACTACACCTGATAGATCTGCTGACAGCAGATGACCTTAGATTGGCTCTAGGAGCTAAAGGGTTTGAATCAGTGGGTGGGTCAGTCATAGTATCTGGGTCAGATGATGAAAATCAGAATGACCAAGACTCTGTGATTGAAGGGCCAGGCTCCAAGGGGCCTGAAAAGGACAGAGGAATTCTCCCTAAGAGAACTGACAGAGAGGAGGAGAGGCACAGATCCCCTTCCAGGGAATCTGACCACTCTTATCACTCTGGCAGAGAATTTGTCCAGCAGAGGAGCTCATACTTTTCCTTAAGAGAGACCTCCTCTGAGAGAAGGTGCAAACTGCTCCAGTATGAGGAAGCCAGAGTGGCCCTCAGAACCAAGCAGTTGGCACTGGATAGGGAAGCCCTGGAGATCCAGAGAGCTTCTAGAAAAGAGGGGTTAGAACCCCCTGGTGGCAGCAACAGTGTCCCTAGAGGCAGAGAATATATTCCTGACCATAGGAACCTGAGCAAGGTTGTTCCTCCCTACCAGAGTGGGGATGATATCCACAAGTGGATAACTGCTATGGAGAGGGCCTGTAGAGTACAGCAGGTCCCCCAAAAGCAGTGGGCAGCAATCTTGTGGCTCTCCTTTTCAGATAAAGGAAGAGACAAGCTCCTCACTGTTAGAGAGGAGGATGCTGATGATTATGAGGTCCTGAAGAGTGCACTGATAGATGGGTTTGGCTTAACCACTGAGCAGTACAGGTTGAAGTTCAGAGATACCCAGAAGGCACAGACTCAGGACTGGACAGACTTTGTAGATTGTGCATCCAAGGCTCTGGAGGGTTGGCTGGTTGGCAGTAGGGTTACTGATTTCAAAGGATTTTATAATCTAATGATGAGAGAACAGATCCTTAATAATTGTCAAAACCAGCTTTTACACCAGTACCTGGTGGACTCTGATCTGACCTCTCCCCAAGAATTGGGAAAGAAGGCAGACAAATGGGTCAGAACCAGAGTAAGGCCTAAGAATCAGGGTGGTGACCACAAGAAAGATTCTACCAAGTCCCAAGAGAAAGGTGGGGATAAATCTAAGGATAAGTCCACTACAGGGCCCCAAAAGTCCTCTTCTGGGGTGGGTCCCAAACTCCTTCCTCTCCTGAAAAGAAACCCTATTGCCATGTCTGTAAAAAGCCTGGGCACTGGAAATCTGATCCCAGTTGTCCCAGGAATGGCAATAAAGAAAATGTTCCTCCAACAACTACTACCACCCCTCCTGGTACTACCAGTAGTAATCCTCCAGTTGGGAGTAGTGCACCCAAAAAGTTAGGTGCTTTTGCAAGAGGAACAGAGGTGGGCCCTAGTTTAGACAGGACCCCCTCAACAGACTCCTCAGATTCTGATGGTGGTATAGGATTTGCCACCTTTACCATGGGTCCCACAGCATTGGGCAGGTACAGACTGGAGCCAATAATTAATGGTCAGAAAGCTGTGGCATTTAGGGACACAGGGGCTAGTGTCACCATGGTGGCAGGGAAACTAGTCCCCCCTCACCAGCTTTTACCTGAGTTTAAATACCAGGTGACCAACATTGATGGTGTCAGAACAGATCACCCCATGGCCATAGTCAATCTCAGCTGGGAGGGGGTCACAGGCCCAAAAAGAGTGGCAGTGTCCCCAACCTTACCTGTAGATTGCCTGATGGGCAATGATCTGGAAATTTCAGCCTGGGCTGAAATTGAACACCAAACCCATCTGAGGATGTTGGGTGTCCCTGTAAAGGTTAGTGGGGCTGTGATGGCCACAGCCCCAGCCCAAGATTTTGGAGAGATGGAGCCTGGAAGAATGGCCCACTCTCCCCAGAAGAGAGCACAAGGGTTGAAGAAAAGTCTTCTTCCCTCCAGACAGTAGGTAAGGGTCAGCCTCCTCAGGGAACTGACCCTCCCCTAGTGAAGGAACTGCCACAGAGGTAGTCAGGCCTGGCCTGGCCCCACCCCTGATGGCAGAGGACCCTTCCAAGGTGGTACCCAGTCTGGAGCAGGTAAACTGCCCCTCTCTACCCTGCCTCAGTCAGCCCAGGGCTGCAGAGGTCAGGGAGGTCAGTGGACCCCCAGGGCCCCCTGTCCAGAGGAACCCCCCCATCAGCAGATTAGGGGCACCCAGTCTAGTAGCCCTAGCCAGGTGAAAATTCTTCAACCCACTGAGGGATCCCCCATACCTTTATGTAGGGACCTCCCCCAGAAGGACTCTGTTAGGCAAGGGCAAACCTGGGACCAAAAGGTTCCAAACATGCCATGTCCCTCCAGTGTTCCATCCAAAGGGACCCAACCCCCAGCTGTAGGCTGTCAAAGGTTGACCCTTAGAGCAAAGTGCAACTCAGTCATGGAAAGACAGGCATACATGGTGACCAGTGATCTGAGGAAGCTGAGGCCAACCTTCCTAGGGCCTCACTTCCCTACTCAGACACCCCACCAGCCTTGTACTTTACCAAAGCACACCACAGGTAGTGATTCCCCATGGTGGAGACCCTCTCATACCCTTAGGGTGAGGGATTGCTTAGTGGACCATAAGACAGGGGGCAACCATGCTAGTGCAGGTGCTTCCTTATATGGCCACTTAGTCAATAAAGGCTCAACTGGCCAAGGTTAGCCTTATCTCCTTTCGTTTGGGGGGGTTATGTAGGAAGGTGGAATCTGACTATATGGTTGCCCCCACTTTTTTTATGGTGTTTTGCTGGTTTATGACTTAGTTGGACTGGGACCCTGCTATTCAGGGCCCCAGTCTATCTGCTCTCTCTAAATGACATGGAGTGCACTCTAGGTGCACTAGTGATTGGATACTGTGGTGCCTTATGAGTCCCTAGTATATGGTACCTTAGGTGCCAAGGGCATAGGTACTTCACAGGCCTACCAGGGGCTGCAGCATGTGTTATGCCACCCCTGGGAAGCAGTCTAAATCTGACACCACAGGCCTGCTACTGCAGCCTGGGTGAGGTGGTGCTAGCACCCCTCACTGAGATATAGGTTTCCTATATCTCTCCTGCACACACATCTAAACCTATCAGTCACCCCTAAGGCAGGCCCTATCAATCCTGAGGGCAGGGTGCTTGGCTTCTATGTGAGGGGGTGCCTCTGCCTGAGCAGGGCCCCTCTGCAGCTCTCAGAGTCTATTCTCTGGTGCTGTTTGTGGATGCGGTTAAACCATATACTCTTAAGTGCATTATATCCTCGCGGTAAATGCTAACTTTGGAATGGCTGCATCAAAACATGTCGTGTTTGGTGTCAAACATCTTGGAATACTACCCCCCCGCCAATCTTGGCGGCGGGGGTAGCATTCCACCCTTCTAGAGGGAGAAGACATGTACCTGCTGTGGAAACGCGGTAGAATCCTAAAGAGCCCTGGCATCACAAAATGGATGCCACCAGTCACAGACACTGGGCTGCCCTCCTGCTGATGACCGAAACTCACAGTGGAGGAAGCCCAACAATAGGCATCCTGTCACAGGGAGGTGTGACCACCTCCCAGACAGGGTTTAGTGTATTGGGGCTGGGTGGGTGCACTCTTAGAGTGCTTTGAAGTCCTGCACTGGGGGAGCAGAAGGCTCCTCTGTGCATATGCCAGTTCAAACCAGCTCAGGGGCTACCTGCCCCTGCTCTGGCGCGAAACTGGACAAAGGGAAGTGGGTGTAGCCACCCCCTCCCTTGACCCTCCCATAGGTGGGGTCATAGAGCTAGTCCATCCCCTCTTTTTAGTATAAGAGGGGGAACCTTGCCATTGCAAAGCAGATAACCCCTGGACGACGCTCTACAGAAGAATCCTGGCCCTTCGACGTTCCACTACCTTTGGAAGACAGAAGAATCTCCCTTGGAGTCAAGGAGTGACTCCCCTGCTTGGCAGGCACCAAAAACGACAACGACGGTCGCAAACTACGCCGCTCCCGCCGGAGTCCGAAGTCCCTGCAGCCCAAGAAGTAGATTTCCTGACCTCTCCCAGGCCATCGTGAGTCCCCAGCGAAGCTGAGGCAAGTGGACCCCACGAGTAATGAGGAACCGCGACCCCTGGGTACCGTGCACTATTGTCGACTGCAACCCCTTCAAAACGTTTTACGAACTTGTGCTTTGGACCACGTGTGGTCCCGACCTCCAGCAGGAATCCCTCCGAAGATCAGAGGCCTACACCGCCCCGAGTGACCGTGGGCCCCTGTTGAGTGATTCCGCCCGAGGTGTCTTTGCGATCCCTTGCCCACCGGCTTGTGGGTCCCCAGAAGACTTCTTAAAGAAACCAAAGGGCTCCCCTGGTTGCTCCAGGCCTGCCCTGACTTACCCTCGCTGGGTGAGTTCCACAGACCTTGCTGGTCTGCGCCATCGACTTTTCTTCATCTCCCCAAGACTTGCTGCTGCCAAGGCTTGTTGGCTCCGATCGAGTTGCCGACACCGCAGTCAGCTGCAGACGTTGAGGGACATACGGAATCCAGCTCCTGGTCATCCTTGACACCTCCTGGACCACGTGGCTGAAGAGTCAAGGCACCCGCAACCGACCTGAAGCGACCGACGACGGTGGGCATCCATCTTCCTTGACCCGGGTCACTGCCAAGTGACTTTGAACACTGTCCCCTCTGCTTTCAGGTCATCCTTCTTCAGAATCCAGGCTTGGATTCCACCGGACACTTCTTCAGCTCCCGCAAGCAGCAAGTCTTCTTTGTTCGCCATTGAAAACGACGCCGCGACCCGACACCAAAGGACACCTGTGCACCCGGCTTCCCTGGGTGAGGTAACTCCAGCACTACGGTGCTCCTGTGGGTGTGGGCCCTAGAACTACTTACCCTGTAAGTGACTTGCTTGTAGGTTCTCCCGAAGTATCCTAAAACTCTTTATTTCCAACCGCGACTTGCCCCATTGAAGTCAACGGCGATCCGCGCCTGTGTATCTACACTGCACGCGTCCCCGTGGGTCCTTTACTTACCTGCCTTGGGTGGTTTCGTGAGGCCCCAGCACTTCTGAAGGCCCTAGGCCTTGTCTCCCTGCAAGTCGTTGTCCCTAAGTCTCTTACTTAGTATATGGTCTGGTACGCCCCTAGGGCCCCAGCCATATTTTGTGCTTAACTTATTGTGAAACGTTGATTTGTGCATATGTTTGTCTTCTAATCTCATAAAGAGATTAGTAGAGAGTTATTTAGAAATAAATACATATATATTTGATATATATACCTGTGTGGTGTCTTTTCATTTGGTGATTCAAGAGATTATATGGTAAAACAAGCTGCTTTACATTCCTCCGAGACTTAGCCTGAAGGCTGCTCTCCACAGCTACCACTAGGATAGCTTTCTTTAAAAGGTTGTCTTAAACCTATCTACCATAAGAGTCGATTTGCCCTGGTGCAAGGTGTCCACTTTAATTAGTGAACAGCATATACCAGGCCAACTTCTCACAGGTACTGTCTGGGTTATTGAAGGAGTGCATGCGTAGATTATGAGTGATTGCATAAGTGCAAGGGTAGAACCTGGCTGATTAAAGGAGTGCATACATAGTGCCTCATTTCATGAATGACTGCATGGGTAGTGGCTGGGTGATTGGAGACTTACAGCTGAGACATGTGATGGGTTGCTGCTTTATATTTGACTAGGCCCAACATCCTGAGTAGTCGTAGAATAGTGAAATTGCAGCACAAAAGCGAGAATTATGCCATGGTGTACACTTTTGTACTACAGCTTCACCATTCTGTAACTACTCAGGGTGCTGGACCTACCCAAATATAATGCATCAAACCTACACATGAGTCTGTTATAAATCTCACCATATTCCTGAAAGCATGTATGCATTTGTCTGTACCTTTCACTAGTACTACCATATATAAAAGAAACATACAAATAGAGATATATCTGTGTTTTATACGTCTAGCATCTTCAAATGCATAACACATATGAGAATACATATGCAAGTAGAGACATACACCAATCACAAGACCACGCAGACCTTAAAATTTGAAAGACTGCACTTCACATTTCAAACAGACACCTACATTTATACGTTGTACTTTAGAATTAAATCGATTTTTATTAGCAGAACACATAGTAAGACATTACATTGCATTGTTGCCTACAACCCAAAAGGCCGGCTGCGTTGAGGTCATCAAGGAGGAAGAGAACCAGTGAAGTACAGCAAATCTGTATAGGTTAAGTACACAGCAAGCCTCCTACAACCCAACCTGGGCTGGCCGCGTCAACAAGGTGGAAAAAGAGCAAAAGACGGCCAAGGTCGTGCATATATCATTACTAAAGGAGTCCTGCTGAGTGCCATGCATATTGCTCCTATAAGAAGACCTAGGCCCGTTACAGCAAATCCAGAGCCAAAGAGTCTGCCTTTTCCATAATAGATAAACAAGAACACAACAAAAAGAAAACATTTAGAGGTCCGTACTAATAGGACCTAACCCCCCCCTCCCCACCCTCCCAAACCCTCTCCGGGTGATCCACGATTTCCTGACATGGGCATGGATGTAGCCATGCGTGGGGGCCACTAGCAAAACACGTCCCTGAGGGGGCCTTCCCGAGGCCAGCAGACCCCACCCTCCTCCTATTGGTCCGGTATCAATTTCAAAATACGTAAGTAAGTGGGACATGCCAGCTCCCAGGACTCAATAGAGAGTATAGAAATAAAGGGGGCCCATATATTTGCGTAAAAGGATTCATCCCCCAGGGTGGCCATGGACAGCCTTTCCATACCTAAAAGAGACCACAGTTGGTGAAGCCATTGAGTGTGGTCCGGAAGCCTATCTGTTTTCCAACCCGTTAAAAGCACTAAGTGGGCGGCATTTAATGCCAGGGCGATCTGCCTACCTTTGAGAGAGCGCAGGTGAAAAGTTAATGCGTTGGGCAAACCCAATATGGTGTACGAGGGTAGCCTGGGAATAGTGGTATCGAAAGCCTATCTATCTCATCAAGAATTCTCTCCCAATACCTCGTAAGTTTTGGACAGTTTCATAGCAAATGAAGGAGGGTACCAGGGCACCCACATCCTCGCCAACAGAGACCATCGCAATGGGAGTTCCATTTGGTTAAGCGAGCCGGTGTGTAATACCAATATGAAATAATTTTATATGATCTTTCTGTGTGACCTATAGAATGTGCAGTATGGTGAGTCCTATAAAAAATATCCTCCCACTCCTCGTCTGATAGTGTCCGACCAATTTCCACATCCCACCGCCTCTGCCCAGCGGTCTGATTTCTGCGAATACCCTGGGAGAGGAGCGAATATATTTCTGAAATGAGTTTGTGGTCATCCTTTTTCAGAAAGAGCCATTTTTCGAACAGGAGCATTGGCCTGCCCGTTAAAGGGCGGATATGAGAACCCAACACCCAGTGCAGCATTTGTACGTGAAGGAAGTGGTCCGAGGGGGAGAGGTCATAGTCAGCCGCGAGTTGTGCGAAGGGAATATAGCCCTCATGGTCAAACAGATGACCTAGGCACTTGCAACCACCCGTCACCTAGCGCGAGCCTGCCCCCTTTACCATTCCGGGTGGGAAATCAGGATTCGAGAAAATGGGGGACATAGGAGAGGGAAACGTTGTGAGGTTCACTGACAAGGACACCCTGTCCTAGACTTGCAAAGTAGGTCGCGTGACCGGGGACGAATATAGCCCCCAAGAACGTGAAGTCCTAGGCAGCCACGCCTCCCTCCAGATATGGCACCCAGCAACAGTCTGATCCATAAATACCCAATGTTTCTCTGTCATCGGTCGGTTCCATCCAGCCAGGTAGCATAGTAGAGATGCCTGAAAGTATCGGGTAATGTTCGGCAGCGCGAGGCCTCCCTCCCTTTTGGGGCGCTGCAGCAGCGTCTTCTGTAACCTAGGAGAAACCGGGCCCCAGATGAAGCGCTCTATCTCTTTTTGAATACTGGGGAGCATACCCGGAGGTGGCAGGAGGGGAAGGGTTTGGAAAATGTACAGTGCCCGTGGCAGTACATTCATCTTAACAGCAGCTAGCCTACCGAGCCACGACAAGGGCAAGTGTTGCCAGTGTGATAAGTCCTTGCGAATGCGGGAAAGTAGGGCGGAGTAGTTTGCCTCTGATGTTTTAGTTAGGCTCTTGTGAAGGACCAGCCCTAGGTAAGTTATGCCGTCTGCCACCCAATCGAAGTCAAACTGTGCTCGCAGGGTGTCCACCATTGACTAGGCAGTGGTCAAGTTCAGTATTTGTAATTTCTGCAAATTCATTTTAACTCCGGACACCCGACCAAAGGCCCTCAGATCTGCGACAATAGCCGGAAGAGAAGTCAAGGGATGGGCAAGAGAGAAAATAACGTCATCGGCATAGAGGCTGATCAGATGTCGATCAGCTCCGAATGAAATTCCCTGCGTGTCGTGGTTGTCCCGGATACTTTGAGCCAGGGGTTCCATGTAAAGGGTGAAAAGCAAGGGGCAAGGGGGCCAACCCTGCCTAGTCCCTCTCTCGACTGCAAAACCGTTCGAGCGTACCCCGTTCACCTTGACCGCAGCACTTGGAGTGCTATATATACTCGCAATCCATCTGCGAAACCGTATGCCCAGACCGTAGCATTCCAGGGTGGCAAACATGTACGGCCAATGTACCCGGTCAAATG
The DNA here is from genome assembly GCA_963921515.1 of Calotriton arnoldi. Classification (NCBI taxonomy): domain Eukaryota; kingdom Metazoa; phylum Chordata; class Amphibia; order Caudata; family Salamandridae; genus Calotriton; species Calotriton arnoldi. Next base: position 1,290,829 of record CAWUFW010003681.1, read on the forward strand.
CCTTTTCAGCATCAATCGCCAAGAACAGCACTTCCTCTTTGGGCTGGGTTTGACCGTGATCGAGGCTTGGAGCATCGAGTCAGTGAGGGTGCCAGTGTCCGTGAACAAATTAAACAACCGAGTGAGCAGTGGGGCCAACTCAGCACAGAAGGTCTTATAGAAGAGCGCGCTGAACCCGTTAGGGCCCGGGGCCTTCAAAGGTTTCAATCGGGCAATGGCGGATATCACATCCTCGATTTGCATGGGGGCATCTAGACCCTCAGCCTCGCTGGATGGAAGGAGGGTGACCGCAGCCCCGTTAACATAGTCATGGGGATCCGTGAAGGGAAGGGGCTCAGCGGAATATAGGTCCGAGTAAAAGGCCGAAAGGCTTCATCATTGCCAGAGTCGTCAGAGATATCGGAGCCCTGGGCACCACGCAACGATGTCACCGCCTGTGCATGTCGCTTACTGCGTAAGCAATGTGCAAGCATATGACCCCCCTTAATCGTTCCCACAAAATACTTCTGCTTCAGTTGAAGCACCGCGTGTTCAGCCCTATCCTGATCAAGGCGCCTCAGATGGAGCTGCTCCTTTTCTAGTTGACGCCATATACGGGGGCTCCTGTGCATTTGTGAATCGCCTCAAGTTCCCTCACTTTTGACTCTAGCTCCTCCCTTTTGGCCTTTTGTGTCTTATTATCATGTGCGGCTTTAGCGATGAAAGCCCCCCGGGAGACCAGTTTAAGTGCCTCCCAAACTGAGGACAGTGCTGTGGCGCCATCATCATTAGGTGCAATGTAGTCCTTCAGTGTACGCCTTACATCTTCCACCACTGATGGGGAAGACAACAGGGAATCCCTCAAGTGCCAGTGCGAGGGAGAAGGAGCCGTGGAGGGCAAGCGTAGGGTCAGGGTGATATGTGTGTGATCTGAGAGAGAACGGGCTTCGATGGATGAGGCCTGGGAGCGTTCCCAAGAGGCGTGGGTGACAAGAAAATGATCCAAACGGCCGTAAGACCCATGGGCAGAAGAATAGTGCGTAAAGTCCCGTTTGTTAGGGTGCAGGCTACGCCAGGCGTTCTTGATCCCACATTCCTCCAGCCAATCCCTACCTGATACAGACAGAGCCCCCGCTCCCCCCGACCTCGTGCCGGATCGATCTAACACCGGGTCCATCACTAGGTTTAAATCCCCGCCCACCACTACTATGGAGTCGGGTGTGTGGAGAACCTCGGCCATAGCATCAGTCAAAAACTTTTCCTGGTGCTCATTTGGGGAGTAGATTGAAGCTATCGTGTAGTTGGTAATGCCAGTCTGCAATCTCAGGGCTAATAGACGCCATTTGATCTCGGCCACGGAACCCAATATGTTGCCCCTAAAGCGCCTGGAGAACAAAATGGCTACCCCACCCCTCTTCCCCTTCCCAGAGGACCAGAACTGGAAGGGAAACCCCCTGGATTGCATCCTGTGTGTGTCCTTGGAAAGTAAGTGGGTTTCTTGAAGTAAACATATATCCCCTTCAGAATGCTCAAGTAGGGAAAGTATCGCCTTTCGCTTAGTAGGGTTGTTGAGGCCGCAGACATTAAAGCTAACTATCTTAATCTCCATCTATCCTGGGAAACCAGTAGTTCTATGTGTATTAAGCTATGACTCCACAATAGCCAAACAGTCCTGGGGAGATGCGAAGCGATTAGAGGTGCCATGACAGACCAAGCCTTAAGGACATATTTTGGGAAGCTCACCGGAGAGGAGACCCAACCCGCCCAATAACAATACAAACAAAACAAGAAACAAAATGCAAACTGTGTAGAATAGCACATAGAGTCCTTCCAGAGAGGGGGCCTGAGATAATAGGGGCTGCCCTGAGAGCAAGGGACTGTTCCAATCAGTAGTGAGAAACTCCTTGTCCCCACCGCGCCAAGACATGAGAAAAACGCACCCAACAAACGCTACCTCAATCGTTAGAGTCCAGGGATTCCCCCTCTGCTCCAGAGAGAGTCCGGAGCACCGCTGAGTGTTCTTTGGTCAGGGCAAAGGTGATCCAACCTCAAGCCAGCCTGTGGGCCGCGACTGAGCGGCATGGGGGCCCCCGACCCCGAGGCAGCAGGCTGGGAGGTCAAGTTGTCAAGATCTAAGGTTAGCAACTTACAAGCCTCAGTCAAGGAGCGGTGCTGATGAAGTTTCCCTTCATGTCGAAAAATGAGGTGAAACGGGTGGCCCCAGGAGTAGGCTACTCCTGCCGATCTGAGATGGTTGGTCACCGGGCGGAAATCTCTCCGCTTTTGAAGGGTGCTTACCGCCAAGTCTTGGAAGAGCTGTGGTGTGTGCTCTCAAAAGTGCAAAGGTTGACAGGCGCAGGCCGCCTTAAGAATCTCCTCCTTCACTTTAAAGTTGTGCATGCACACGAGAACGTCCACAGGGGGGCGATTGGGTTGTCGGGGGGGACCCACCCGATGGCAACGGTCAATTTTAACTGTGGAATCCTCCAAAGCGTTCAGGACTGCACGAAAGAGCACCTGAACATACCCCTCCAGATCTTCTCCTTCTGCACCAGTAGGGACCGCACGGACGCAAACATTATTCCGTCGGAACCTGTTCTCCAGGTCTTCCGAGTGCGCTTGGAGATCCAGTTGCTGGTCGCACAAACGTAGAATTTCTTGCTGGAGAGCAGCGATTTCTTCGTCCCTGGCCTTCGTCGAATCCTCCAGTGCCGCTACTCTCTCACCCACTGCATCTACGTCCCTTCTAACTTCCCGGAGGTCTGCTTGCAGTTCTGTTTTGATGGCCAGGATGTCCTCACATTGGGAGGTAAACAGGGACTCCAAGAACTTCTGCGTGACCGCCCCCTCAGCACCCTCACCTCCAACAGCTGGGCCAATGTTATGTCAGTCCCCAGCCGACTTCATAAGGAGGTCTCGCACTGAGCGGTCCTTTTTACTTTTGGCCATCTCCATGATTGAGTCCCGGGCGCACCCCACTCGAGCTAAGTTGCTGCGTCAAGGTTGTGAAGTGCAAGGGGTCCCAACCGACCCTAGCGCAGCCCCGAGACAGGAAGGCAATGCCCCCCGTCGTCTCACCTCGCAAGGGGTATCTCTTGCTGACGGACACCTTGCAGGTCTAGCTCCAATCCGAGCTGATGCAAAACAGGGCCCAGGGGGCACCACTCCTCCTCTGCAGAGACTGTTCAATGGACCCTGTAGTATCGCCGATAGGAAGCCTCAACCCGAGGCCGACGTGTGCTGTCTCAGTATGATAAAACAACAGTTGATGGACAGAATGCAGAACAATGTCATACATTCACCCCAGTACAGAGATCTGGGCCTAAATCCATCGTTTTTTTGCTCACCATGCCATTCCAGTTTGAACACAGCCATATGCAAATCAGTCTTGACCCTGTGCCTCATGGGAACAGTCCAGCCCGAACTGCCAAGCCAGGTCCTCCCTGGACTGGAAACAAGCATCCTAGGACCGGTTTCGGGGTTTCACCCCTCTTCAGCCAGGATAGCTTGATTCCAGTGGCATGGAGAGCACGGGACCCACGTCTGGGCATACCTGTCCCACTCAAGTTTTGCTATGTTTGCCCTAAGTTGGCAGGGTATGCCCAGACGTGGGTCCCTTGCTCACTTTGCCACTGGATTCAAGATAGCCTGGCTGATGACGGCTGTAAGCCAGAAACCGGTCCCAGGATGCTTGTTTCCGGTCCAGGGAAGTCATGGCTTGGCAGTTCGGGCTGGACTGTTCCCATGAGGCACAGGGTCAGACTGATTTGCATATGGCCATGTCTGAACTGGGGTGGCAGAGTGAGCTAAAGAATGATGATGGTTTAAACCCAGATCAGTTGACTGGGGGTGAGTGCTTGCAATGTTCAACACTCCGTCCATCATCCCCTTTGGTTTTGTCTCAGTATGATGGCTCCGCGCTTCGCAATCCGCCCCGCGTCTCCACAAATCTGGCGCAGCCCGGTGCGATCAATCACAGCTGGAAGCCTCGCCAAGTGCCCCAGCCATCGCACAAGGCTTCTGTGGCAGGTGAGCACGCACCCTCAGACCGGACCTTCAGATCCAGCGCGTGCAGCCAGTGAGTCATCGATATGTGGGGTGCGCCCTGAGGCTTCCGCCCCCCCCACACTGACCTTGATGCTCTTTCAGTGACATCTCCACCTCAGACCCCCGAGGGGTAGCAGATGTCACACACCCCTGTGGGCCGCTACAGGCCGTTGTCGGAGACTCGACAGTTCCTGGCTGGGTGCTGCATTGTCTCCCACTTGTGCCTTCCTTGGCGCTGCCCCTTAGGCACGAGGCACACTGCCAGCCAAGAAATCGCCCACCTCTCCCGCTGGAAGGGCCCTGCCGCACCCCAGCACCCCAGACAGGCCGTGTCAGTCCTGGGTCTTCACCACTGCGGCCAGGTCCGGTGCTGCAGGAATAGCGAGTCTCCCACCTGGGTGCTAGAGCATGGTGCTGATGTGCTTCCTTCCAGGGACCCAGTCGTGCAGAGAACGAAGGGCCGAGCAGGAGTTCGTCTGGGCGGTAGGGCATCCCCACCTCCGTGCTGCGTCAGGCCTCAGGTCCCCGGGGAAGGCCGGAAAACAGTTCACCTCATATCGGCGGGCTGGTGATTCTCCCCCGGAGTTGCACCAGAGTCGCAGCCGGGCCCCCGGCAAAGTATTGCGTGCAGTCAGTGATGGGCCGAGCAGAAGTCCGGCCGAGCTCCCAGGCGTCCTCCGCTCCACGCCGCGTCAGGCTGCAGGTCTCCAGGGAAAGCAGGGAAGCGTTTCTCCAACTGACTGGCGGTTCCCTCTCCTTCTTCCCGCTCTCTAACAGTTCTTCTCCCGTTGTTTGTAAAAGGAAGGTAAAATAGGCCCATCTAGTGTGAAAAAATGGCACTTAGACCTTCACTGGCTTGTTGGTGGCATCTGTGCACCGCAGAGAAAGTTGCAATCGGTTTTAGTGGTACACGAGTACAGTGTGTGATGTTGGAAGGCTTACATGGTGTTGTGTCTAAGGTACAGGGATGAATTGGGGTCCAAAATTGGCCGGGGTAATCTACAAGAAATGGCCTTTTGGAGATTGAAGCTTGTGGGAAAATACTGAGGGGGGGCTTTAACACGGACATGCTTTATTAACTTCGGTGAGGTGAAAAAAATGAAATGTTGTTTGCACACTTCATGCATTGGTTTGTGCACACTTGTGAAGCATACGTGAATGTAAGTTAAGGTATTGTCAAGCTTCCTGCTCGTGCTGAACCTGCGTACATTACAGGGGTGGCAGATCGAGAGACTGGCAATGACACGTCCCTTGAGCCCACTGTCCCCCCCTCTCCTTCCTCCCGCTCTCTAACGGTTCTTCTCCCATTGTTTATAAAATGAAGGTAAAAGAGGCCCATCTACCGTGAAAAATAGCACTTACACCTTCACTAGCCTGTTGGTGCCATTTGTACAGCACAGAGAAAGTTGCAATCAGTTCAATGCTATACGAGTGCAGTGTGTTATATTGCAAGGAGTACATAGTCTTTTGACTAAGGTACAGGGATGAATTGGGGTCTAAAATCGGCTAGGGAAATGTACAAGAAATGGCCTTCTGTAGATTGAAGCTTATGGGAAAATACTGGGGGGGGGGCTTTAACACGGACATGCTTTATTAACTTCAGTGAGATAAAAAAAAAAAATGTTGCCTGCATACTTGATGCATGGGTTTGCTCAGACTGGTGAAGCACTCGTGAATATAAGTTAAGGCAATTGTCAGCCTTCCTGCTGGTGCTGAAGCTGCCTACATCGCAGGGGCAGCACATCGAGAGACTGGGAATGGCACGTCCCTTGACCCCCCTCCTCTTTGTTCCCGGTCTCTAATAGTTCCTCTCCCCTTGTTTGTAAAAGGAAGGTAACAGAGGCCCATCTGGTTGACCCTCACTGGCCTTCTGGGGACATGTGATGAGCAGAGAGAAAGTTGTATTGAACTTCTATGCTATAGAAAAAAAACTCACACAGTTGCAACTTACATATCGCCCCAATTTACATTGCTCGATGATTTGTCTTAATACTTTAACTTTGCTGAGGTACGTCTATGCTTCAACATGTATTTTTTTACAAGAGTTATGTATTGGAATATCTAATACCTATAAAACAGAGGTATAGAGCTGTTTGTAAGTTTGTTTTAAGTATGATGCCACTAGGAAGAGGGACAGGGAGATATATGCATCCTTTCAGTAATATGGTGAGACTTTCAATTGTGACATAGAAAGGGTTTCTGGTTTGCATTTGGGTAGGCCCAACATTGTTAGTAGTTGCTGAGTAGTGAAATGCAAGAGGCGAATGAGGTTAAAGACATGATAGGAACGGAATTAGTGATTATGGTACTTTGTATAAGTGTTTGGGAAGGTATTGTTGAAGTACACACTATATATTTAAGTGGAATGAGTAGTGTTCTGAAATTTGAAATCCAGAAAATAGTAATGTAAATAATTGCTTAGTAGTTAATATTAGTAATAACATGTAATTATTTTGAAATATTAAATAGATGTAAGAAAGTATTGAAAGTGTTCTTTGTTTTTCAGAAAATTATTTTGTTCGGATCACAAATTCAAGATGGCAAGAAAAGATGAAAAGAGAAGGAAACAAAAGAAAGAGATCTACTTAAAGAAAAAGAAACAAAATGTGGTAGAAACAAATGAGAATGTTACCAAGGATAAAGTTTGTTTAGATAAGACTACTAAACAGTTTTTTAAAAAAGTTGTGGAGAAATTATATGAGAACAATTGGAATCAAAGGAAGAAGAAGAGTTTTTCAACTAAGGAGAAGGAGAATGACACTTCAAATGGAAAAAAAAAAAAGAAAAATAAGGAAAAAACACAAGTTACACGAAGACAAAAACAATTTCAAGAGATTCGACAACGACTCTTTCAAAGTAGAATAATTCAGAATTTATTGAAACATTGTAAGAAGTATAAAAGAAGATTACTAGCTTACAAACAGAAGCAGCAGGTTGAAAATGTAGTTGATACTGCTTTTAAGCTGAAACAAAAATTATTTATTTTGATTTTAAAAAGAATGAAATCTTTAAATAAAATAATGAAGTTTCTGAAAGACTAAAGCAAAAGAAAAAGACTTGTTAATAGAACTAACTTTTGTAAAAGTTTCAGTGGTGAATGGAAACACACTTCTACTAGTGAGCCTTTCTTTAATGAGGAAAGCTACTTTCAACAAAAGAATTTACCATTTGCAGTTGATACTGGAGGTCGCTGTTACGAAGTTCAGAATGGTTGTCCCATTGCAAAAGAAGAAATAGTTGTTATAAGTGCAGAAGAATTAATAGCTGAAGAAGTGCAAGGGAAACACATATGCTCCTGTATATAAGTGGGATTGTAGCAGTATTTGCAGTATTCGACAGGAATCTATTGACATAATGCGAAATCTTTTACGACAATATGCACAGAAAAGTGTTAGACAGAAGATTAGGTTGTTACAAGGACTAGATCTATGTAATGTAAGACAATATACTAAGAAGCGCGGACATTCTCTGGCTTGTCTTTCAAGAAAAGTGTGTTAAAGTTTTTCATCACTTAAGAATGTTAGCAGTACACCACTCAGGAATGCGGAAGTTTGTAAGGAAAGTGTATTATGTGAAGACTCCTGCATTATGTTTAAGTGAACTGAACACAGCTCTTTTACACAGTTGTTTAGCAGATGTAGAAAAAATGTGTGATGAAATTGAATTTCGTTTTTTTGGTTCAGAACAGCAGTGTGTAGAAACTGAGAGCTTGACAACTGCAGATGTTGAAGAACATGGGAAAGAGATTAGCATTGATCAGTTTGAAGATGAAATTAGAAAGTTTAAGACAGTGTGTTCTGAGAAACTGAACTATGTTTGCATTTGTTGTCGACGTACTCATTATAAAAGTCAAACTAGGAATGTTAATTTGTATTTAAAAAGTGAAAAGGAGAACAATGATAGGTGGCAGCAATTTGGAGCTTACTTGTTGGTAGAAGGTCGATTTGAGTTGGGTACTGATCAACGTATTTGTAAATATTGCTACAACAAATTAGAAGAAAACAAAATGCCAGCTAGGGGAGTACATAACAATTTAGAATTAGTACCTATTCCAGAGGAACTGGCAGATTTAAATACATATGAGTCAGTTCTTATTCAATCTGTTCACCCTTTTCAAGCTATAATTCGCATGGAGCCTAAAACAGGTAAACTGCCACCAACAGACTTACAAAGAGGTCTGAAAGGAAGAGTTGTGTAATTACCTTTAGATTTTAAGAAAAATATTGAAACTGTTGGTGGAGACAGAGAGGAAAATGAGCCACTAGTTATTCTAGTAAACGGTGTACCAACAAAGAGTCGGAAAATATGGCAGGAGTTTGTAGATGTTAATAAACTTCAAAAGGCTACGTTATATCTTGTACAGAACAATATTTATTATAAAACTATATGTTGATGAACAGGTAATAAGTTTAGAAGATGAATCAGAAATTTCAAGTGGTCAAATAGAGAAAGTGGACAAGTTGAGGAGTGAAGAGATTTATGAACATTACACAATATGTCCTCTACATTCAAAAGAAGTAATAGGAAACAGCATTGAGTTATTTCATATGAAAAAAGCACAGGGAACGCCAATGAGTGTATGGGAGAAATGCTTAGAAGCTTGCTGTTTCCCACAGCTGTTCCCCACTGGAGAAGGTGGACGATTTGATGAGCGACCTGTACAGATTCCAGCTTCAGAATATCGCTCAACAAGATTATACTCTGAATATCCTAGATTTCGACAGTGCATTCCATATATATTTCACCTTTTGTTTGAAAGTGATTTGTCTTCTCTTTCGTATGCAGTAAACCACATACTTAAAACGGGAGTTCATCACTTGTTTCAGCCAAAGAATTCATGGACAAAGTTCAACGAACAGATGAAAATTTAGAAGCACAGTTAATTAATTTGATGGCATGTCAACGTGGAACCAATGAGTATTGGTATCGTCGTCATGGTGAACTTAAGTGTATGTTAAGAAACTTAGGTACACCAACATGGTTTGTAACACTTAGCTGTGCGGAGTATGCATGGGAAGATTTACTTGAATTTCTACGAGAAACAAATTCCAATATAGAAAATATTGAAATGAAGACACCTGGAGAACTGTGTTCATTGGATCCTGTAAATGTGTGCAGGTATTCTAATCATAGGTTTCAAGCTATGATGTCTTTTATCTGCAATAAAGATAATTGTCCTCTTGGAGAAGTTATTGATTTTTTTGGGCGAGAAGAGTATCAAGCGAGAGGTGCTCCACATATACACATGCTATTATGGATAAGGAATGCTCCAAAATTTGGAACGGATACTGATGAAACAGTATTGTCTTTCATTGAACAGTATGTTACCTGTGAGATTCCAAGAGAAGGAGGAGAAAAAAGCTTGAGACAACAAGTTCTACGTTTCCAAAGTGACTGTTGTGGAAAGTACTGTTGACGAAAATACAAGTCTAAAGGAAAATTTTATACCAAGTGTCGGTTTGGATTCCCACAACCAGTAATTTCTAAAGGAAGAGTGAATTCTTTTATGTCTGCTGTAAGGCATACAATAACTCGGAAATCTCCGAAGAATACGTACAACTTAAAAAGAACAGAACAGTCAAAGTATATTAATGACTACAATACAGGTATTTTGAAAGTGTGGAATGCAAACATGGACATTCAATATGTTGCAGATAACTCAATTGCCATTGTACGCTATGTTACATCATATATAACAAAATCAGAAAAGACAGAGATGAAAGAAATGTGGGAAGAAATTTCACAAGAGAAGAGCCTTAGCAAAAAATTGTACAGCTTTAGCTTGAAAATGCTTTCCCACAGAGAAATTGGATCCTATGAATGTTCGAATCGCTTGTGCTCTTCCAGTTTATATTCAAAGTCACGAGGAATCATTTGGGTAAGTTTAGGTCTTGCCTGCACGCGAAATAGAGAGTTGGCAAAGTGAGCTAAAGAATGATGATGGATTCAACCCAGATCTGTGACTGGGGGTGAGTGTTTGAAAAGTTTCAGCATTCCGTCCATCATCTCCTTTTGTTTGCTTTGTTCGCCCTAAGTTGGCGGGGTATGCCCAGACATGGGTCCCTTGCTCACTTTGCCACTGGATTCAAGCTAGCCTGGCTGATGAGGGCTGTTAGCCTGAAACCGGTCCCAGGATGCTTGTTTCCGGTCCAGGGAAGACATGGCTTGGCAGTTCGGTCTTGACTGTTCCCATGAGGCACAAGGTCAAGATTGATTTGCATATAGCTGTGTCTGAACTGGGGTGGCAAAGTGAGCTAAAGAATGATGATGGATTCAACCCAGATCTGTGACTGGGGGTGAGTGTTTGAAAAGTTTCAGCACTCCGTCCATCATCTTCTTGTGTTTTCCCCGTTTAAGTCTGCCACAATGTCATCCATGGTAGGGGTAACATGTCTTTCTCTCCGGGTAGCTCGATTGGGAAGCCTCATGTCTACACAGAGCCAGATGGCTCCAGGCTGCTTGGGCTTCGGCGCGATGACTAGGGGCAAGACCCATGGGGTAGGGCCCGACACCTTCTCGATTACCCCTTGGCATTCTAGGTCTTGCAACTCTTTCTCGACCAGGGGATGGAGGTGGAACAGGACGCGCCTGTGCCTGAGTGCTGTGGGCTTTATTATTTTGTCAATGTGCAGAGTTACCTTGTAGTCTTTCAGTTTACCAAGCCCTTGGAACAGTTGACGGAAGTCATGGAGCAAGTCTTCCCCAAGCGAGTCGTGTATTTGCTTTGCGAATAATACAAGCTTTAAGTCTTCAGTGGTGTGACAACTGAGCATCATGCCCTTATGGCCTTCCATTACGTGAAACTGGGTTATGACACCATGGTCGGCACTGGCGACATCCACTTCAATCACGCCCAGCAGTGGCAGAGGCTCTGTAACCCCGTATGTGAAGATTCTGGCAGAGCTGGGGGTGAGAGGAGTACGGGGATCCAAACTTTTGTAGTGACTCAAGTCCATTATGTTTACCGAGGCCCCAGTGTCGAATAGGGCTTGGATTGGGACATTGTTGACGTGCACTGTGCACATGGGTGGGGGACGCCTCTTGCGACCAGAGCGTCCGGCAAAAGAGATGACAAAGATGTCGTCCTCGTCATCTTCGAAGTAGGCTGTGCCCCAGGAGTGGGGTGTGTTCCTGGGTTGACAGGATCTTCGAGCGGCAAGTGGCGAACTGTCATGGTGCACCCTGTCGAACTGCCTCCTCTCAGCTGCCCTCTTCCGCCATGGCAAACACTGGCGTAATGGTTGATTTTGCAGCACCTGGAGCACGTTTTCACTCTCGCTGGGCAGTGGTCTGCTGGCCTTTGGTTGAAACTGCAGTATCCGTACTTTTCGGAGCATTTTCCAGGGGAGCTCCGTGATTGAGCTGGGCCCAGGAGCCGTTGAATGGCATCCACCATTTCCTCTTTGATGGACGTTGCTGTCGTTGCCGGTGATGTACTGGCGTTCCTGATCCTGGCCGCTTCCATTTTGTATGCCCAGTTGTTGTAGAGTTCATGTGAGGACCAGAATTTTGTCAAACGACATCCCCAGTTGGTGGAGTATTTGGCATCGGAGCGAGAGGGACCGACATCCCTGGATGATCTGCGCTCGGATCTCCTCGTGCTGGTTGATGTTCATGCACGTGCGCATGAGCGAGCTTCCGCAGCCTGGCGTAAAACATGTCTACTGACTCGGCGTCTGTCTGTTTGGCTTGGCGTAGCTTGAACCGCTCATAGTTGTGATTCATCTGTCAGCCGAAATGTCTGTTTAGGGCTTCTACCACGGCATCGTAGTCATTATCCTCACCGGTGTTGGGTAATGTCTCAAAGAGTTCATACAGTTCATCGCCCCCGAAGTGCATCAGGAGTGATTGCTTCAAGGCCCCATCCGTTTCTCATGTGCCGCAAAAGTAGTGATTGAGGTGGCCTAGCCATAGTTTCTATCGAGGTGCAGCAGTAGCGGAGTCAGCTAACTGGCTGAAAGGTGGTAGCGGGGTCACGGAGGCATGTGATTAAGGCACGAATGGTACTTCAGCCATTGCTGGTGGTTGGGGTGTTGGTGGGTCCCCGATAGATGCTGTGATTCTGGCAGCCGGTGTGCTTTCGTTGACTTGTAACGTGATGCTTGCCTCTAGCTGGGAGCGGAGTTTTACTGTGCTGGGTGTGCGTGAAGAGAGATGTCTATTCCCTGTGGCCTCTATTCCTTCTACTTTCCTTTTTAACCCCCTGGGGCCAAAATCTCAGTTCAGCTGTGCCATAGCCATAGGAGGAGTGGGGGGGGAAACTCCTTTGCCACCCTGTACCCACGTTGCAATGTCACTTCATCTGTATAGTGTATACTTTCTTTTCATGCCTTCAGGGACTCTTGTGCAGGGCAACCCTCCGTGTGATCGCCTCACCTCTTCGTTGTGCAGATGTGACAATGCACACACGGCTCATCGCAAGACGATGTGGCTGCGTTGAAAGTGAAGGCCACACCCCTTATGACGTGGCGTTCACAGTGGCTGCGGGCAGCCAGCAGGCAATACAGGCCAACATAGGAATGTGGCTAGTGGGTGTGTCCCGTGTGGATCTTCGGCCCTGCCACCGCAGGAGGAGCTTGACAGGCAGATGGCGGTGCCAGCGGCAACCGGTGTTGCAGCACTAGAATAAGGCATCAGCTGGAAAGTAGCGAGGAGTCGACACTCCCTCGTCACCAGTGTAACAGGCGGCCTTGGATGTGATCACCGGCTGTTTATTTATCCCCTTGGACCGAGCCCGGTCACGAGGGGTGCATATGGATACATTTTAGGAGAGAGGCCGGGTGGCTCTCTACAGGGGGCATCGCAACATGCTGGGGTCCCAAGCACCATAGTAGGCAGGTCTCGAATCCATGCAGGTGATAGGACTAAGAGGAGAGGCATGTGGAAATGGCTGGTACTCCAGCATGGGGAGCTGAGAACAGCAGCCTGTTGAGTGCACCATCACTAGATCTGGCAACCACGAGGGGGTGCATCACTGGGACAACCGGTCTGGGGCGCAATAGGACACAGGTGGCTGCCCACCACTGGGCTACAAAAGTAGTCAGATGAATGTGAGGGGGCGGAATGAAGGCAAAACAATCTCACACCTTAAGAGGTGAGAGGGAGGCCGAGAGGAGCAGGGGGGCTCATCCCTGGTGTGCCACTTTGTGACTGACAGAATAGGGGGAGACTTGCCCTTGCAAGACTTCTCTGCCACAGTGGATTGACCAGCTGAATGATGCCCCTAATGCACACAGCCAGGAAACAGGGTGGTGGATCCTGACGGTGATGCCACCCCCACAAAGTACTACATCACACCAGTAGACCCCCGGAAAACCTCAAGGAAGCTCCACAAAAATGATGGCATAAAAACACATCCCAGGAACCAATGGCCACCCCCAAGGGATATAACGAGTTACCGGCTAGAACAGAGAAAGGGAGGTCTGCTGCCAACAGGGGGTGCCATGTCAATGACCTGAGACAGGGGTAGAGATCCTTCCCCAAAGGTTTAGTTGATAATTGCCCTCACCTTTCTGCAGGCAACAATGCACGACAGAGGTGTGGGAATGGCTTGAGCAACAAGGATACCTGTGCCAAATGACAGGGGAGAAAAAAACCAAAGAACAATGCTGGAAAGAGCAGAAGAGTGGTGGACAGTTAAAAGACCACAGCATGGTAAGGTAGGGAGGGGGGTAGTTGGGAAACAGTTTACAGATTAACAGTGAGTTCAAGACAGCCAGAGAAAGTGAAATAATTACATGATCCTGGCAGAGGAAGAGTGTGCAGGTGGTGTAACTGGATGGATGGCAGATGGACTAGCATACCCTTAAAATGTTGACCTGGAATGTTAACGACCTAGGGAATAAAATCAAAAGAGGCCTGGGTGCCAAAGCCCTACTTAGGTATACTGCAGACATTGTCTTCTTGCAAGAAACACATATAAAAGGAGCCAATGCTGAGGTACTGGGCAGGGAGAAATATGCTGTGATAAGCCATGTTGGCTACTATGCCCCAGGGGAGTGGAAATATTAATCAGGAAAACTATAGCGTTTCATGTGAGTAGAATATTGGTGGACAAATTAGGGAGATACACGGCAGTACTGGGAGACTGGGAGGGGGAGCTGATTACCTCTGTTAATGTTTATATCTCACTGGGGCTTAAAACAGCTACAATACCTGGGCTGAATACTTAAGGAACTACCAAAGGCCACCACCCCCTTAGGAGGAGGATTTTAATATGGTACTGGATACCCATTTAGCAGGGCCCACATCAGACAGACACAGCAGACCAGAGCAGAGAAACTAGATAACTTAATTTAGGCCGTGGGTATGGAGATATCTGGATAGCACTCCACAGGACATGCAAAAGTTACTCCTACTGCTCAGGGGCAGATAACACCCACTCCAGTATAGATCACTTGTTCACCTCAGTCACGACCCTTCATAGATTCATGGAGACAGACTATAAGGCAAGAGGAATCTCTGCCATTCACCACTCTGCGTCACACTGAATTCCCCGCACATCCAGGAAAGGAGTGAGTGGAGAATGGCGACTCATAAATGAGAAAGAAGTGGAATGCCTGCAAAAAGCCACAGATCACTACTTCAAAGATAACACAGACACCCTGAGGGAAGTGTAGACCTTTTGGGAGTCATGTAAAGTCATAATACATGGGGTAATAATATGAGGGGAAGTGGGTGATAAGTGGAAGAGAGTGCGACAATGTGAAGAAGTGGGAAGGAAACAGCTGAACCTAGAAGAGGAATACACTTGACAGCCCCTGGAGACTACAAAGACATGCATCCTACTTAAAAGAAGGAATAGTATTTCCTGGCATCATAGGCTATCAAAATGGAGTACATAGCAAAACAAAAGCGATTATATGAAATAGGTGATAAGGCAGGGAAGATGCTAGCCTGGCTTAGAAGCAGAGAAAAAAGCAGAAACCATATCCAAGAAATGAGAGGCCTTGACTGGAGTAGATTTGAGGGTAGGGAAGCCAAAGCGGAGACAATGGCAGCCTATACGAAAGAATTCTATATGGGCTGGGTACGTTTGAGTGCAATAGACCTGCAGGGCTTTGTGTGGGACTGTCCATACAGAAAGCTGGAAAAACATAGGGCACTAGCACTTGAGGACAATCTAACTACAGAGGAGGTGCAGCTGGCAATAGCAGAGTTACACTCAGAGAAGATACCACGCCCCAACAGGCTTCCGACTGAATTATTTTTTTAAATGGCAAGTAAGATAATTCCACCTCTCCAAAAATTAATTTAAAAGCATATCAAACAGGTGATCTCCCAAGTGACCTTAATTTGGCAACAAAAGTGTTAATACCTAAGGCAGGGAAACATGTAGTCAAATTGGACACGTACCACCTGATATCACTGCTCATCTCAGACACTAAAGTGCTCTCTAAAGTGCTAGCAAACTGCCTGGAGGGAGTGATCTTGGACTTGGTACACCCAGACGAGAATGGGTTCATGCCCCACAAGTCAACTAGACTCAACGTACGCTGGTTATATAATAACATCGCTGCCACCGGTAGAGTGGAGCTCTCACTGGTAGTGGTTTTGCTAGATGTGAATAAAGCATTTGAGTCAGTGGAATGGACCTTCGTACTAGAAATCATAAGAAAAATGGGGTTTGGACCCAAATTCCTAAGATGGGTGCACTTCTCCACATGAATCCGAGGGTACAAGTCAAAGTGGACGTTGTCCTATCCCGCGGGTTCCATATCACCGGGGCACAAGGCAAGGCTGCCCTCTGTCGTCAATGTTATTCACCCGGGTGATAGAAGCATTGTCTGGGTTTATAAGGATAGATGTCCAGATATGGGCCTGGCGATTGGGAGCCACGTAGGATGATCAAATATCTCTTTACATGGATGACGTCCTTCTCTACCTAGCAGAACCTGAATGATCCCTGACGCAAGCGGGTAAAATCTTTGCAATCTATGGACTGCCCCACGATACAAATATTTTGGGGGAGAGTGATAACCAAACCTGAAGAAGCTATAGGGACACATATTGAAAGCTAGACCCCCACTGATGCTATTAGAGATATGGGGTGACTCATATTTTCTACAAGAAAACTTTAGATAACCATGGATGCCTACTGGCAAAACAGGAAATTGCACAGAAATGAGGAAGCGCAGTAGGCCCACAGCTGTGAGACTGGGAACAGGAAATTAATATATGCTACGCTTGGGAAAAATTATTATACAAAGGGAGGGGGTGCCCCAAAACATTTGAGAAAAATATGGGGAGGGAGGTCCACCGAGGAGTAGAAGATAGGAGACATTGTACTAATACACCAGGCCTACGGCCGGCCAGACCCAGGTACGAGTATAACCATCCATGTATAAACATAAAGGAACTGAATCACCCTAGCATGGTCTTAAATTGTCTCCGTAAAAAGTATATGGTGGTTAAAAATAGTAGGGAAAGTAGCAAACCTTGTGGGTGGAATTTAGATCTCCCAAATGACTGTAGCTATAGTTATAAGTAATTTCCTACAAGTGGTACAAGAGGCGGAAGACAGTGTACCATTAGTCTCTGCAGTTGTGAACATTGCAGCACTTGTCAAGTTATGTATCCAAAAGGCACTGAATTAGGCTTACCTCTCAGTAAAATACTCTATCAGAGGTTTGTGCATCCATCACTTACAGTCTGCTAATGGTCAGTCTTGATGCGGTCTGTGCATCGTAGTAAAAAAGGCCCAGTTTTAATCTCACTGAGTGTGTGTGAGAATATTTAGTGAGGGGTGGAAGTAATGTTTCCATCTCAATTAAGCAGCCATTTTGATAAGGCCAGACATGTTGGTTGTTAGCATACTAGGGCTTCTGTGTAAAAACCCCAAAGATTTCAAACCTGATTGATATATGGGAAGTTTATACATTCTGGAGTGATGATCTTATGGAAGAGTATTGTTTAGTTTATTTTGATGTTAACAGCAGGGAACGGACAATAATTAATGGTGCTAACCAAGGCGGCTATGTTGGAATGGTGAGATTCACTGTTGGACCTTGCCCTCTCTGCAGTGTCACCCCCAAACATTTTGCCTTTTACCCTCTACTTTTTGCTGAATTCAGTTTTGTTGTCCTTATGACTGCTAACCAGTGCTATAGTACTTGTGCTTGCTCCCTAAAACATGGTTAAATTGGCTTATACCCAATTGTCATATTTAATTTACCTGCAAGTCCCTTGTAGAGTGCTATACCATATACCCAGGACCTGTAAATTAAATGCTACTAGTGGACCTGCAGAATGTATTATGCCACCCATGTAAGTAGCCCTTTAAAACATGTTCCAGGCCTGCCATTGCAGCCTGAATGCAGTGTTAAACTGCCAAGTTGACTTGGCATTAAAACCCCCATGCCAAGCCTTAAACTCCAATTTCCTCACATATAAGTCACCCCTTAGGTAGGCCCTAAGTAGCCCATAGGGCAGGGTGCTGTGTAATTAAAAGATGAACATGCAATTTTAAATTTTACATGTCCTGGTAGTGAAAAACTCCTAAATTTATTTTTCACAACTGTGAGGCCTACTCTTCCCGTAGGAAAACATTGGGGAGTCCTTATTACATTTAATAGGCTGCAATTTCCAATTGGGAGCTGGTAGCCATATAATGTTTGATGTCACGTGGAATTGTGGTTGAAAGCCCTATTTAATGGTATAGTCAGGTTTTGGATCACAATTTAAAAAATGCCACTCTTAGAAATTTCGGGCTGGACTGTTCCCATAGGGAGCAACGTCAAGACTGATTTGCATATGGCTGGGTCCAAACTGGGTTGGTGTGGTGATCAAAAAAAGATGGATTAAACCAAGATCTGTGACTAAGGGTGAATGTTTGATTTGTTCACCATTCCGTCCATCATCTATTCTATTTATTTTTGTTACCCTAAGTGGGAAGGGTATGCACAGACATGGGTCCTGCGCTCACTGTGCCAATGGATTCAGGCTAGCCTGACTGATGAGGGATGACACCTGGAAACTGGTCCCTGGATGCTTGTTTCCAGTCCAGGGATGTCCTGGACTGGCAGTTCGGGCTGGACTGTTCCCATGGGGAGCAGGGTCAAGACTGATTTGCATGTGGCTGGGCCCAAACTGGGGTGCCGAGCAAAAAAAAAAAAATGGATTAAACCCAGATGTGTGACTGGGGGTGAAAGTTTGATTTGTTCAGCATTCTGTCCATCATCTGTTCCTTTTTCTTTTTACTTTTAGAAAGTTGGAATTTTTTTGCCCTTAGCCCTTTTGTGCCTGAAGCCTGCCTTGAGTCACATGACTGTGGGTAACTGACAGTTAGACTTTGTGAATTTGTCCCAAAAAGTCACACAATAGAGGGATTAGGTGTACCTGAATTTACCAACTGCTGAGAGGATGGGAGGCAGAATGTGCACATCCCCACTTACAACTGAATAGCCTGTGCTCTGCCTCAAAACAAAGAGCGTATCGACCCCACATTCTTACTGCAGCCAACTTGGCACCAGCGATACAAAAGTACAACTGTTCCCATGAGGCACAGGGTCAGACTGATTTGCATATGGCCATGTCTGAACTGGGGTGGTGGAGTGAGCTAAAGAATGATGATGGATTAAACCCAGATCAGTTGACTGGGGGTGAGTGTTTGATTGGCTCAAACGTTCCGTCCATCATCCCCTTTTGTATCGCTTTGTTCACCCTAAGTTGGCGGGGGTATGCCCAGACGTGGGTCCCTTGCTCACTTTGCCACTGGATTCAAGCAAGCTTGGCTGATGACGGCTGGAACGCCAGAAACCGGTCCTGGGATGCTTGTTTCCGGTCCAGGGAAGACATGGCTTGGCAGTTCGGGCTGGACTGTTCCCATGAGGCACAGGGTCAGACTGATTTGCATATGGCCATGTCTGAACTGGGGTGGTGGAGTGAGCTAAAGAATGATGATGGATTAAACCCAGATCAGTTGACTGGGGGTGAGTGTTTGATTGGCTCAAACGTTCCGTCCATCATCCCCTTTTGTATATACTTGGCACCAGGGCAGGGGAGGCAGGAAATTCCATGCACTTTAAAGGCACTGTCTAGAAGCTTCTCCCACCTTCCAGAACCAGGGCCTGGGGTATAAAAAGGCGACCTCGGATACCAAGTCTTAGTAGACTTCTGGACCTGTAGATACTCTGCCAGGAAGAAGGACTACTGTGCTGCCAGAAGAACTGTCACTCTGCTGAACTGCTACTCTGGAAGGACTGCTGCCCTGCTAAATTGTTGCCCTGTTTGTCCTGCTGCTCTTCTACCTTCTGCCTGGGGACCAGGACTGGATCTTCAACTGTTCCATGACCTCCAGAGTGACTCACAAGGGCTAGTTTGCCGGTCTCCTATTCAGAGCCACAGGAGCACAAAAGGCTGCCTCCATTTTGAACCTGAATCTGAATCCAGTCTGTGTGAGTCTTGACCCTTCAAGTGGTGCCCCTCTGGTCCTGGATCCTTGGAAGTGATACTAAAGGTGCTCTGATAGCTAAAATACAAAAGTGGGGACTTGGAAAATATTTTGCTCAAAACAGCTTTGAGAACCAGGAGAAGACCGAGATCCACCTGCTCACCTATCATAGCACCCCCAGGTGCATTGCAGGTCGGATTGAGTTTGTGATGTCTCCTGCTGTGTCCTTCTCCACAGCAGCAAATCCTTTTTAGGGGTCCTTCGCCAAAGGGGTAAACAACCTCATGGAACTGTCTTTGGCTACGGCCCACTGCCTCGTCCTGCTGGAGATTTTCAACTTACATCTCAATGACTAAGCCCAAACGTAGGAATCTTCACTGTAACTTCGACCCAAGACCATCCGATGATGATGGTCCCTCTTCAGACACCACCTGCAGCCTTGCTCAGCTGAATTTACCTTCTCAGAACATATTTCTTAAGATTTTTTTTTTAAGTCCTAATGTAAGCACTGACCAAGCCAATCCACTTTTTGTATCCGAACTGATCTCCATCACGCTCAGTCATATTTTTTTACTTTGTCCCTGTCTTGCCCGACTAGATGTCCGCTGTTGGTTTTTGATCTTTTAGGTGCTTATTTTCACTAAAAACATTAAAAATTCATGACTGATTGGATTTTTGTTGGTTTCTTCAAATGTACTCTATTTTTCTAAATAAGTTTGGTATTTTTCTTGTGTAGTGTTTTCACTTTTACTGTTTGTGTGCTGCATAAATACTTTACATATGGCCTCTAAGTTAAGCCTGACTGCTTTTTTGTGCCAAGCTATACAGGGTTAAGCACAGGTTAATTTAGTAACTTTTTGTGGTTAACACCTCAAGGGATTGTGGCTGTAGCCTGACCAGGGCTCACACCCAGTGAACCAACAACACAATTTCTAACATCCGCCAACTAAGATATTAGTTTAACAAGTCTTGATTTAAAACAAAAATTACAATAGTGAAACTAATCATGTGGTAGCTTCTGTTCTGAAATAATAATACAATTACATTTCACAAACATCATACTAGGATTGGATTAATACAGATACGGACCCTTTTGGTCTTGCTCGAAAATAAGTGTATATATGATAAGCATTTATTATTAATTGAATTTTTTCTGATACAATGCCCATTGCTTATGATAGTTTCTCCAGCAGTCGCTTCAGACATATCTTGTACACAGATGTCGGACAATTCTGTTACGTCGTTGAAAGTTTGTACTATGGTGTTTATGTTACTAGAGTATTTTGTAATAGAAAATGGCTGGACTTTTTGCAACTATGCTATAGACTCATATCTTAGAGTAAGTAGTCCATTAGTATGGTTCCATGATGGATTGGTTGGTTCTATAATAAATTGCTTATCTTCCATGGATATGATTTTTGCTACTATATCATTTTTTTCAATAATTTGGTTTCTGGGGTTTTAATATTGGGGACGCCTATATTTAGTGAAAATGTCATCAGTTTATTCACTGATCCAGAAATGCATTTCATGGTCTTGATTGATGCTGCTGGGTATGATGTCCAATCTAAGAATCATCTCACTTTCTTTCTCCACTGTTTCAGTTTAAAGTCCCCTCCTCAAGTCATCTTTGGGATGCATTAAATGTCAAAGAATGTAAAGTTTCTGTTGTGTTCTTGATAATTGCTTAAATGCTTTACAAGTGGAAGTTTTGTATTATATTTGTGTACATTTATGTTGTGTTCTTTGATTCAAATTTAATTTCTCTAATTGTACTCCCTACCTGGTTTTATTCTCACATATTGAACACTTTTGGCATGTATAGACACCTTGAGGTAAATCAAAAATGGTAGGATATGGGCATTGGGGGTATGGCTCTGGCCTGGCTGAAGTCTTACCTTAATAATCGTTCACAGAAAGTCGCTTTGCAACCCTATCTGTCTCAACCGAAACATCTTTGGTGCGGAGTCCCTCAGGGGTCAGCGTTGAGTCCACTTCTGTTTAATCTCTATTTGGCTCCGCTGTTCTCTCTGATAGCTAACTGGGGGGTGAAGGCGATTTCATACGCCGATGACACCCAGTTGTTTTTTTCCTTTAAAGAGCAGACTGAGGACTCCTTCAAGAGTTTCAAGGGCTGCCTGAGAGACATTGCATTGTGGATGAACAATAATAAACTCAAACTCAACGCTGGAAAAACGGAGGTGATGTTTTTTGGGAAGGAGTTGCCTCCAGCGCCGGATCTCTGGTGGCCGATGGAAATGGGTCCACCCCCTGCCCCTGCAGCTATTATAAAAAATCTAGGCGTGAAGTGGGAGGTTGATCTTTCATTCTCGGCTCAAATACGGCAGGTGACAGCCACCTGTTTCAGCAAATTGAGAAACTTGCGGAAATTTCTGCATCTGCTGCCAGAGGATTGCCGCAAAATCATAGTCCACGCCATGGTGACATCTAGGCTGGACTATGCAAATGGCCTCTATTTGGGCCGGCCAAAGTACTTAATTAGACGACTGCAGATGGTACAAAATGCGGCTGCGAGACTGATTAGACGTGTACCATTCCGTTATCATGTCTCTCCGCATATAAAAGAGCTCCACTGGCTACCGGTGGCAAAAAGAATTGAGTTCAAGGCTCTGACTTTGGCATTTCGAGAAACAAAGGCTATGCTGCTATAAGCAGACTCGCTCACTGAGGTCCAATTCACAAAAGCTGCTCAGTACCCCTCGCTTTAGGAAGGCTCGCCTAGGTGGCAGATCTTTCACGGTCGGGGCTGCCAAATTGTGGAACTCCTTGCCAAGCAAGTTTCACCACATTGATTCAGAGCCTCTTTTTAGGAAAGCAGTTAAGACTTGGCTCTTTAGGTCAGAGTAGTGGTTTAGGGTCTCTGCTATGAGCTTTTCATCTGCATACTGCCTACTGCTAGAGAGCCGGGACACCTCTGTTTGAGGTAGCTGTTTGCGTTTTATAAATGTCGGTATTATTATTATTATTATTAGTTATTTTTGTTTGTTGTCCTGAAAGAAGTAACTGCAAAGGTGTTGTTTTAGATTGATGTTCTTTTTAAATCCCAGCATCCCAGCTTCGGGTATGGTCGGAAAAGATTACGACATAATGTTTAAAGGAGCATAAAACAGTCAAGGCTCAATTGAGAAAAAGGTAAATCAACAAAAAAGTGAATATGAAGTAAGAATTTGAAGTATAGTCACTCAATCTTTCATCTTTATCAGCAGAAAGTGAACTACTCATCAAGGGATCAATTCCACAACATAAGCAATGAAAGTCCTTCTTTTAAACTCCTTCCCGACTGCAAGGTGTATTAAAATCCCTAACTTAAATCAAACTTATCAGTGCATGCAAATGCACACACTTAGGAGGCTAATCACGCTTCTAGACTTTTGTCACAATAGCAAATTTATGTAGCGTCACTGTCATTTGCACTGTGGCAAGTGAGGGCACTATAATTTGTGCGCTCTTTGTGTAACATGAAAATAAAACAAGGTGAAATCCAAGCATAACAATGCAACTCATTCACAAAAAAAGATACTTGGGGAGGCACTTGGTAGGTCTTGTTAATGAGGGCTCACAAACTCTTTCATACCAATTTACAACCTTCATATTTTTTAGAAATATTCACCACCAATCTTCTTCAATAGTTCTCTTAGCAAGGGTTGAGTCAGACTATGACAAAATTTGGATGTAATTTTAAATTTATGAGCATTCTTCACAAACTTTTTTGTGCTTAGTTAAAAAAAACCTGGTTTGCAATCATCAATTCCATATCCTTAGTCATCGATGCAGGATTGTGGAAATGCATGATTGTATTTTTAGCTTAGACACTTGACAAGGTTTGTTTGTGAATGGAACACCCTAAAAAACAAATGAAAACTCTACACGCTCTAAATACAGTGAGTACGTTTGTCTCGAAAATAATTTCCCACTATGGAAATGCATGTAAATCTACAATTGAGAAAGCAGTGGCGTATCTGGGGGGGGCATCACTTTTTTTGGGGGCGGTGGAGCTGAGCAAGTCGTGCCTGTTGACTATCACCTCCGTCGGCCGACACCCCCTGAACAAGTCGTCTGTCAGCTACCACCCACCCCGATCTTACCTGCACCGAGCGGCAAACTTAGGGGCAGTAGGTCTAGCTATGCCACTGTGAGAAAGGCTGGGATAAGTGCCTTTAATTGCTTAAGGGTTTTTTTCCATAGTGAAAAATATTGATGGGTGAACATGTCCAATTGCGCATGGTATACTGATGCTGATTTTCCACATTGTGGCAAATCAGCATGAGTAAATTTTATTTGCAGTACTGCTGGAAATCTGTGTCTGTTGTAGATTTCCAGGAGCTTGCTTGAGATGACTTTTGCTTCCATAAGAGTCAGAAATCGAGACTAGGAAAGAAGATTTTCGACTTTTAAAACTCTACCTTTGTAATTCCAGTGCACTGGGTTGTGAAAAGCCTAATCACACATTCTCCGATGAACACAAATATAAAAAAAAACAATGGGAGAATATGTTCAGTTATTTCCCCATAATGTAAATATTTCTTTCTTTTTTGGCAGAATATTTGCAATATGTATTCTGAAAAAAAAATAACCATTTGCCATATTGAATTTGTATAGATTTCTAATGTGCTCATTTTATTAGGCTTAGATAACCGGATGAAAGACGATTGCCATGTCCCTGAGCTATATTTGTCAGTAGTGTTGGCTTACTGTACATCTCAATGGAAAACAACTGGTTGGCAAAAGCACTGAGCACTGACTTGCAAAGGCCTTCATGCTTAGGCACTTACTATTGTATTGTTGTGAGACTGTGTGCTAGGACCCTAGCGGTTCTGGGCGGACTCAATAGAGGAAGTACACAACTTGGTGGGAGGTATTAAGGTGTAGTTATTAACGGTTGTAACATAATCAGAGAGCAGAGTGCAGTTTTATGCTGAGGAATAAGGACATACAATCCAGAGCTCCATGTGTGGTGCATTCATTTGCATGCTCCCAGGCGGGGGAGGATGTTACAACTGGCAACGAGTGTGGAATCTGTGCCCCGAAGAAACGAGATTGTTTGCAACACCACAGCAAACTGCTTGTGTGTGCCACATGTGCCCATTTTGATGAGAAACAGTTTGAAGTTGGCGCCTGTGGAATCGAAGCCCTGCTTCAACCCACATACGGCCCTCGAAGAAGTTGAAGGCCCTGCTCAAGGGTGCATTTGAAAAGTCCGCCAGAAAGTCACCTGTAAGACCAAAAGAAGAGATACTCTGCCAAATCATATTGCAGAGCCATCATCGATACAAAGCGAAGCACTAAAGGCAGCCACAACCAGGTACAATGCAAAAAGCTAAAGGCAGTGATTAACAAGTATGAGAGATGAAACCATTACTTACCGTCAAGAAAGAAGATTGCGATCGAGCATGATGAAGCAAATGCAAGTACATGGCCTGTGCTTGCAGACGATACCGGCCCAGAACAGCTGCCGTCATCTGAACAGCATATACTCTTGGCAGCAGTAGAAAATAATATAAAGTACGATGCAGGTGTGTTTTTGAAATCACCATCTCCATTCGACACAGCCAAAAAGCACATTATTGTCGCAGGATGGACTGCATGGATCGAGATGTTCGATGAATTGATAGATGCCCTAGAAGAAGAAGATGATAAGAAAATCATTAAGTACTTAAAGAACCTTATGGTAATGGAGTAAAGAAAGTGCTGAAGAAAATATCACAAGCTAATGCAGTATCATACCGTAAAAATCAAGGAAGCATTGGAAGCCAAGTTCAATCTAATTCTGAATGTTGACTATGAAAGATACATTTTCAATCAAGCATGACAGCAAGCTGGTGAAACAATGGATGAGTTTATTAAACAACTTGATGTGCTTATCAAACACTACAAGTTTAGTGAATTTAATGCTGAAGAAGCCATACGTCTTTGAGTTATGGATGGCTGTCTTCCAGACTCCTTCAGAAAACGCTTGGCTTAGGGAAAGTACTAATAGCTGCCAGGGCCGAAGAAAGAGCAGATCGACAAGCCACTTGCATTCAAGCTGGAACAGCAAAAAGTGAATCAGAGGTTGTCATGAAAAGTAATAACAAACATCAAGTAGACTTTTGCAAGTCAAAGTCTACAAAGAACAAAAGGTTGTGCTTCTGATGAGGGCTTTCATTTTCACATGAAGGCAAATGCCCATCCATAGGACAAATGTGCAAAGGTTGCGGTAAAGAAAATCACTTCATAACAGTTTGCAAAGCGAAAAAGAAACTTACTACGTCATGGTGAGAAGAGAAAATGGATGCCAGAGGGTTCTAGAAGCATACTCTCTATGCTTACAAAGCAAAAGGCAACAAAAGTTACGACAAGTAGAAACCACACAGAGTCGATCGTTGTCAAGTTCATCCTCCAAATGCTCGTCAATGTCATTATAGAGCATCAGTGAAGAAGATGGATGTGCACTTATGGCATCGACCAATGAAGGACAGGCAGATGTAGGTTTGGATGGTTTCAAGGAAAAACAAATTACAAAGGCGAGCCACCAAACGAAACAACAAAATCAATTGGGACATTGCCCCAAGATTACATTAAAGGGCAACCGTTTCCCTATAACCTTTATTATAGACAGTGGTATGTCCATTAATATCATGCCAGTCGAAAAGTTCAACAGCCCATCTTCTGTGCCGTGCCTCAACCTGTCAAACACAAAAGTATACATGTAAACTGTTTCTCAACCGCTGCAAAGTCAAGGATCATTCATTGCGACATTGAGACAAAAAAGCAGTATCACTGCAAGAGCCAATCAATGTTCTTTAAGGAGCTTCATCCAGTGGTTGCCTACTCAGTTTTGCCACACTGCTGTCATGGGACTAATATCTCTCAAGTACAACCTTCATACTCAATCTGAGGTTGTGAGTCAGTGCCCGTTATTATTTCACGGCCTAGGCAGACGCAAGACAATAAAAGTACGACTCCACATCGATGAGGACACTTGCTCTGTTGCCCAGGGCACCCCAGAGTCACTTTCCACTTGCAAGAACCTGTTGAGAAAAATCTAGAAACGCTGCTGAAGCATGACACCATTGAGCACTCCTCTGGTCCTACATAATGGGTGTCATCCATAGTGTGGTGCCACCAAAAAAGTACAACGAGAGTATAGTGCGCATCTGTGTTGATATGCACCATGCTAACAAAGCAATTGAGAGAGAAAGACATCCTGGTCCACACATAGCACACATGATCATGCAGCTGAACTGTGCCAAAGCCTTCTTCCGTCTTGACCTGAACAAGGGATATCATCAACTCGAGTTGGAAGAGAATTTCAGGTACATCACTACTTTTTCTACACATGTTGGTTTGTTCATATACAAAAGGATGAGTTTTGGAGTATTATCAGCTGCAGAAATATTTCAGAATGTTATGTGTCGAATAATACAGCCTATCACAAATGCTTTTAAATACAATGATGACATACTAGTATTTGGAGCAACGCAAAAGGAGCATGACAAGGCTCTTACACACATGTGCCAGTTACTTGCTGATGCAGGTCTCACCCTGAACGCAGTAAAGTATGAGTTTCACAAGACCAAACTCAAATTCTTTAGACACATATTTTCTGATGGGGGAATGACTCCTGACCCTGATTAAGTGAAAGCACTGTCAGCTACTTACCCCTAGCAAGATGTCACTATGCTGTGATACTTCTTGGGCACGGACAGTTACTGCTCAAGGTACAGTCGTGATTTTTCTACTGTAAGTGCCCCATTAAGAGAGTTGACAAAACAAAATGCCCGCTCTAATGGTCTGTTAAATGTGATCAAAGCAATAAATATGCAATTGAGAATGCAACTGAGATGGCCTACTTTGACCCCAGACTACAGACTGAAATCACAGTAGATGCAAGCTCTGTGTGGCAGAGGGCAATCCTTGCTCACACAATGGCCATCCAAATGCTCGGAGACACTTTGTGGCCTAAGCTGTTCGAAGCCTGTCTAACACAGAACATAGCTATTCTCAGTCAAAGAAGGAGAGTCTAGTTGTAGTGGTGGCCTGTCAACATTTCCATGTGTTTCTGTAAGGAAAATGTTTCACTATCATTACAGACCACAAAGCACTGCTCACCATCTTCGAAAATCCAAAAGCCGAGAAGCTTCCGTGCATTGAGAGGTGGGGTTTGAGACTGCAAGAGTACGACTCTGCAATTGTACACAAGCCGGGTAAAGAGCAGAACCCTGCTGATTATTTTCACGAGTACCCCTACATCATCACAGTTCAACATCCAAAGCAGCTGAGGAGTACATTAACTTCATTGAGATGTCCAGTATGCCAGCAGACCTATCCATTGAACAGATTATAGCTGCTACCAGTGCTAACAAGGACATACTTATCCTCAAATACATTATTTAATGCCAATCCTGGAAAAGGAGTGTTCGACCTTTTACTATGGGGAATTAAACAAATTCACAAATGTACAGGATGAAATGTCCGTGACCAAGGAAGGCGTTGTGTTGAGAGGCCCAAGACTGTCATACTTGAGAACGTAAGATAACAGGTCATTGAACTAGCCCATGAGGGACATTGTAGTATTGTAGCTACCAAAAAAGCCTTGAGAGTCTGAGGGGCTCATTCCGATGTCAGTCGGACAATCGTTCGACCGACATTGCAGTGGAAGTGGAACCGCCCGACTAGTAGTCGGCGGTTCCACTACCGATATTCCAATGCGACTGCCAGAAATACGCCTTTTTCAATTGGAGCTTGTGCCATGGCCTGAAAAAGGGCTGCAGCACAAGCAGCAATTGAAAAAGGCATATTTTACACGTCCATGCACCTTGTGTCAGGCACCACGTGGTGCCTGGCACACTGCACATGGATGTGTTGGGGGCACCATATGTGCCCCCTAGACCCCATAGCGGAGGCCCAGGGAGCATGGGGGCCCTGGTAGGGGCTGCCAAATTCCCTTTCCAGCTGACATTTCATGGCAGTTGGACCACCATGAAAAGGCAGAGGGACACAGGCATTGTAATCCCTACGGCGGTGCCTGAGCAGACACCACCCCTATTGTGGGTACTGTCCATCCACTTTAGGAAAAGCAGCGGTCGATCCCTTCGCCCATGCCTCTGACTGCAGGATCAGAGTCAGGCAGTAAGACCTCTTCTGTAGATGTTGATGAGCCCGCCACTGATGGCCTGTCGGTCGTGGGCCCACCGACATAGGAATAACCCCTTTAGTGTGCTTACGGCACTTAGATGAGCGAGTTGAGAGGGACTTGAAAGAGTGCCATCTTTGCAACTGCCTTTCCCTTACAGTGACGCAACATCCACTGACCATGTCTGATCTTCCTGCAAAGGCTTAGGAAAGAGTTGCAGTTGATTATTTTGGGCCCCTAGGAAACGGTCAACATCTCATGGTAGTCATTGATCAGTATTCATGTTTTCCTTTGGTAGAGAAGCTATCATCAACAGCCCATGACAAGGTCATTGAGCAGCTGGTTAACATTTTTGCAGTGTGGGTTGTCCCTGCCATTCTCAAATCTGACAATGGCCCACCATAAAACAGCAAAGGATTCAGAGAGTTTCTAGTCAGAATGAATATCAAGCATCAAAAGAGAACACCTATGTGGTCCCAGGCCAATTGTGTGGAATGATTAATAGTTACCCTCAAAAGAGTAATTCAGCGAACATCAATGGAAGGGATAGAATTAAAGCAAGCCCTTTGTCAAGCCCTCTGTGTTTATCGTTTAACTACTCACTCCACAATGGGTGAAAGTCCCGCCACCTTGCTATATGGGAGAGCCATCTGAACCAAATTGCCACAATGGACAGTAGGCTGATCCTTGAATGCTGATAAGGTTCGTGTCACCAACGCTTCTCAAAAGTGCCAAATGAAGACGTATGCTGATCGGAGTCGGAGAGCCCAAGAAACAGTCTTCAATGAAGGTGACTTTGTCCTGGTCAAGCAGAAGCGAAAGTGGAAAATGGAAACTGCATTTGCTGTTCATCCTCTGGGGATTGTGACATGTAAAGGCCCATCTTCCCAAACAGACCATTGCATGGGACTAGTTTAAGCACCTACCTCTGTGAACGTTAGCTCCTGCACTTACAAATGAGGCGATTAAGTCTGACAGTCCAGATCAAGCATCAGAACCTGTACCATCAGTTCTTGAACAGAGTGCATCTCAACCACTTCATGCCACTCGATCTGGCCGACAAGTACGAGCAGATCGAAGACTTATTGAAGATATATATTGTAACTGTTGTTTATACTTTTTATTTAACAAGGGGGAGATGTAATGTCATGAGACTATGGGCCTTATTTAGATCTCGGCGGATAGAATACTGCATCACAAATGTGACGGATATTTCATTTGCTGTATTATGATCACCATAGGATATCATTGGATCGTAATACGGCGAAGGGAATCTCCATCACATTTGTGACAGAGTATTCCCCTCTGCCAAGATCTAAATTTTGCCCAACATGTGCTAGGACCCTTGCTGTTCTGGGCAGACTCAATAGAGGAAGTACGTAACTTGCTGGGAGGTGTAAAGGTGTGGTTATTAACGGTTATGATGTAATCAGAGACCAGAGTGTGATTGTATGCTGAGTAAGAAAGATGGACAATCCAGAGCTCCATGTGTGGCGTGTTCATTTGGATGCTCCCAGGCTAGGGAGGATGCTACAATTATGAGTCAGGAGGAGTGGAATTCCTGAATGGAATATTACTCTGCCTGAACATAAATGGCCCAGTGATTTGAACAGTACGTAACACTGGACCCGATTTTACTATTCAGTAAAATCGCTTTTGGTTTGGCTGCAGGAACAGCCAGGTTTTATCCCACTGCCATATCTGACCTATTTTCTGGGATGAGGACACTTCTTCCCTTTACCTCCCCTACCTTTCATCCCCCACCTCAACCCCGACCCTGTACGAAAGCCCCAGTGCCCATTTACCACTTGTCCAGAGCAGGTGGTAAGTGGAAGAGTAAACCCCATGGAATTGGCAATTCTGTGCAGTGTAATAACCAGTAAAACTGAGTCTGAACAGTTATTCCATATTCTATCGGGTTTAACGTGTAATTGCACGGTATTGGTGATGTGTTACCTCATGGTACCTGTAAGTGCAGAGTTTGAACCTCATCAGTACAGTGTAACTCGTAATGAGGGTCTTAATGAATGCAAGTGAGAATTTGATAACGGTCATCTACCAATTGTAACATATATAGATGGAAATTATGTTGTATCCTATTTATCTCTCTTTCTAGTTTGTGCTTCCTTTCACCTTTTCACTTATTCTCTTCTCTTTCTTTCTATAGCTTTCTTTTTCACTGTGCAATGACATGAGAGCATTATGACTGCAGAATTCAACCTTGAGTTGTGCTCAATATGTATGCAATAAAGGTGCTTGCTATTTTTGGGAAAAAAAAGGGCAGCCTATTTATTAGAAATGTGTTATTTGCCGAGGTTAAGGGACATGAGTACTCTTTCAAAACACTGGTATTCCATTTGTATGCTAGCAAATGCATTTGCCATGAATTTTATTAGAGCAACAATGTACTGTATTAAAACATTTAAATGTCATTTAAAAATGTTTAAAATGTCAAACGTTAGAGAAGTCATGCATTATATATATATATATATATATATATATTATCTACTGGCGGTCGCCAGTAGATAGTTATAGTTACAACCTATTATCCATAGGAAATCCGCGACATTCTATTTGAAATAACTCTCTTGCCAGTTGACGTATCTTCGCAAACTTTTCAAACTTTGTGGCCCGCTCCGGTCCGCTCCTACCCTGAAAGTCTCGGGGGATTCGTCAAGCGGGGGCCGAGAAAAAGGGGGTCCCAAAACGCGTTTTCCCATGCAATTTTCCATAGGAAACTTTAGACACAGCTACAGCCCGAACTGCTGAACGGAATTACACCAAATTTGGCAAAGAGGTAGTTCTTGGTTCAGAAAGAACTCTTTTGTTAAATGGTGTAAATCCGTTCAGTAGTTGCTGAGAAAATCAAAAGTAAAAAGATAGGTATATCTAGGGCCGCGGATCCTCCCGAGCACGAGCTTTATGTTAATTGGCTGTCAACACTCCAAATCAGGAAGTGTTGGCAGCCATTTTGTCCCTCGGTAGAACCGAGGGACAGAAACAAGTGCGCAAAGCGCACAAAGGGGGCAGGGTAGAAACACCCTGACCCCCTAGGTCTGCTCAGGGGTCCCACAAGGACCCCCTGGGCAAAAAAATAATATTTTTTAAAAAAAAATCGGCAGGATGTGCTCAGGAGCATGAAC
This sequence comes from Calotriton arnoldi, assembly GCA_963921515.1. Classification (NCBI taxonomy): domain Eukaryota; kingdom Metazoa; phylum Chordata; class Amphibia; order Caudata; family Salamandridae; genus Calotriton; species Calotriton arnoldi. Next base: position 1,322,525 of record CAWUFW010003681.1, read on the forward strand.
CCTGCCGAAAAAAAAAATCGAAGCGCGGTCTCCCGCGCTTCGATGTTAATTGCCCCCGGGTGGGCCAAGTCCCGGGGGCATGCTGGGGGGGTTAATTTTATGTGTGGGGGCCTCTAAGGGCCCCCAAGCCCCGGGGACCACCACCCCCGGGGCTTTATGGATAATGGTGCGGGAGGGCTCTGAGCCCTCCCGCAGCCCCGAGGACCACCACCTCCCGGGGCTTCTTTTTATATTTGAAAAACCTGTGTGGGGGCTCCAGCCCCCACACGCCCCGGGACCACCACCTCCCGGGGCACTAAGAAAATGAAAATGGGGGTCCGTTTTGGACCCCAGAGCCCCGGGGACCACCACCTCCCCGGGGCTTTCTCGATGTGGGAGGAGGGCCGCGCGGCCCCCCTCCTGGAGCCCTTGATGGCCCTGGGGACCGCCACCTCCAGGGCCGGCTCCTGCAGTGTCCCGGGGTGCCTACCCCCGGGACACTGCTGTTTGCAATGACAGGACGGGAGCCTCGCGGCTCCCGTCCTGTCATTGCAAACTTGCTTTGGATATTGGAAGAGAGAGCAGGAAACCTGCTCTCTCTTCCAATATCCAAAGCACATTGCTTTTCCACATGGGGAGCAGCATGTTAGCTGCTCCCCATGTGTAAAGCAATGCCGGCTCCCGTAGGACACGGGGAGCCGGCGGGACTGTGGGGGTTTGGGGACCCCCACAGTCCCCAACGAGAGGCCAGGCTCCGGGGGATGGGGTCCCCGGGGCCATAAGAGGCCACGGAGGGGGCCACACAGCCCCCTCCCCAAAGTAACAAAATGAAAAAAAAAAAAAAAAAGTGCAAGGCCGGCCCCGGGGATGGGGTCCCCGGGGCCTTAAATGGCCTGAGGAGGGGGCCACGCAGCCCCCCTCCAAATAAAAACAAAAAGAGGCCATGCCCCGGGGGATGGGGTCCCCGGGGCCAATACAGGCCCAGGGAAGGGGGCCACGCGGCCCCCTTCCCGTTTTTTTTTAATTTTAATTTTTAAAAAGGGGTAAGGCCCTGGGGGATGGGGTCCCCAGGGCCTAAAAATAGGAAAAAGGAAGGGGGCCACACGGCCCCCCTTCAGGGAAAAAAACAAAACGATCGGGCCCGCAGGCCCCGCCCCTTCCTTCACCACTCTGCAAACGCGCCCCTGGCGCGTTTGCAGAGGGGGAACGACTCCCCTTGAATACTGGGGGTCCCTGGGGCCAACTAGCCCACCAGGAACCTCCAGTATGCGCCAGGGGCTGCCTTGCAGAGAGGTGTACAGAGGCCACGCCCCTTTTACACCTCTCTGCAACGCAGCTCTGTGGCGCTTTTGGAGGAACATGGTGGGCTAGTTGGACTCCAGGGACCCTCAGGATTCAAGGGGAGTTAATCCCCCGACTTAAAACGCGCCACGGGGCGCGTTTGCACAGTGGTGAAGGGAGGGGCGGGGCTTCAGGTGACATGTGTGCAAACAGGCCCCGTGGCGCGTTTTAAGATGGGGAATTAAATCCTCTTCAATCCTGAGGGTCCCTGGGGGCCAACTAGCCCAACAGGTACGTCCAGAAAGCGCCACAGAGCTGCGTTGCAGAGAGGTGTAAAAGGGGTGTGGCCTCTGTACATGTCTCTGCAACGCAGCCCCTGGCGCATACTGGAGGTTCCTGGTGGGCTAGTTGGCCCGTAGGGACCCTCATGATTCAAGGGGACTTAATCCCCCAACTTAAAACGTGCCACGGGGCGCGTTTGCACAGATGTCACCTCAGGCCCCGCCCCTCCCTTCACCATTGTGCAAATATTCCTCTAAAATCAGCCGAAATACGAATTCAGATTTACTCACCTGTTATCAGGAGAGACCTCAGTGCTGCATCTTTCAGCCCAGTACTGATCCTCAAAAGTAATTTTAACCGTACTTACCGGTAACTTGAATTTCCTTCATAGGCTAACATTGACTGGTTTCACTTGGAAATTCTTCTAAGTGTGGAGTTTTGGAACTTTAAAATATTCCTCTAAAATCAGCCGAAATACGAATTCCGATTTACTCACCTGTTATCAGGAGAGACCTCAGTGCTGCATCTTTCAGCCCAGTACTGGTCCTGAAAAGTAATTTTAACCGTACTTACCAGTAACTTGAATTTCCTTCCATAGGCTAACATTGACTGGTTTCACTTGGAAATTCTTCTAAGTGTGGAGTTTTGGAACTTTAAAATATTCCTCTAAAATCAGCCGAAATACGAATTCCGATTTACTCACCTGTTATCAGGAGAGACCTCAGTGCTGCATCTTTCAGCCCAGTACTGATCCTCAAAAGTAATTTTAACCGTACTTACCAGTAACTTGAATTTCCTTCCATAGGATATCATTGCCTGCTTTTTGCTGAAAAAGTTTCTAAGTGTTGATTTTTGAAACATACAAATATTCCTCTAAAATCAGCCGAAATCCGAATTCCGATTTACTCACCTGTTATCAGGAGAGACCTCAGTGCTGCATCTTTCAGCCCAGTACTGATCCTCAAAAGTAATTTTAACCGTACTTACCGGTAACTTGAATTTCCTTCCATAGGCTAACATTGACTGGTTTCACTTGGAAATTCTTCTAAGTGTGGAGTTTTGGAACTTTAAAATATTCCTCTAAAATCAGCCGAAATACGAATTCCGATTTACTCACCTGTTATCAGGAGAGACCTCAGTGCTGCATCTTTCAGCCCAGTACTGATCCTCAAAAGTAATTTTAACCGTACTTACCGGTAACTTGAATTTCCTTCATAGGCTAACATTGACTGGTTTCACTTGGAAATTCTTCTAAGTGTGGAGTTTTGGAACTTTAAAATATTCCTCTAAAATCAGCCGAAATACGAATACCGATTTACTCACCTGTTATCAGGAGAGAACCCAGTGCTGCATCTTTTAGCCCAGTACTGATCCTCAAAAGTAATTTTAACCGTACTTACCAGTAACTTGAATTTCCTTCCATAGGATATCATTGCCTGCTTTTTGCTGAAAAAGTTTCTAAGTGTTGATTTTTGAAACATACAAATATTCCTCTAAAATCAGCCGAAATCCGAATTCTGATTTACTCACCTGTTATCAGGAGAGACCTCAGTGATGCATCTTTCAGCCCAGTACTGGTCCTGAAAAGTAATTTTAACCGTACTTACCAGTAACTTGAATTTCCTTCCATAGGCTAACATTGACTGGTTTCACTTGGAAATTCTTCTAAGTGTGGAGTTTTGGAACTTTAAAATATTCCTCTAAAATCAGCCGAAATACGAATTCCGATTTACTCACCTGTTATCAGGAGAGACCTCAGTGCTGCATCTTTCAGCCCAGTACTGATCCTGAAAAGTAATTTTAACCGTACTTACCAGTAACTTGAATTTCCTTCCATAGGAATCCATTGTCTGGTTTTCAGCAGAAAAGTTTCAAAGTGTCGATTTTCACAAACTACAAATATTCCTAAAAATCGCCTGTATGACTTAAACGCATTCTTTCAACTGTTTACAGGAGATGCACCAGTGCTGGATCCAGGATCCAACACTGAGTAAGAAAAAGTAACGATAACAGTTTTTAACTTCTAAGTGAATTTCCTTCCATAGGATAACATTGGTGATTCTATGAGAAAAAGTTTCTAAGTGTGAACTTTTAAAGTACAATAATATTCCTTAAAAATCACGACTGTAACCAAAACGCTTTTACTCAACTGTTTACAGGAGATGTCCCAGGACTGAATCTAGGATCCAGTAATGTGGTTAGAAAAGTAATCCATAAAGTAACTAATTGCATTTAACTAGAAATTCACATTGAGCTGAATGTTGCATTGTGTTTGAAAATGTGTTGCCCATTGCAACAACTGTAACTACTGTACTTAAAAGTCTATTGCCTATGTGCAAAGTAATTAAACTAAAGTAATTCATTCTGAGAAAGTATTTTTTGTAATGTAATGTATAATGTAATTACAATGTAATTTAAAAAATAAAATATGTAAAAAAAATTGTTTCTAAAAAATTTGGAAATCAGTATGAAAAAAATGTATATAACAATTAATACATTTAAAAATTGTCATTTACAAAACCTTTGAAATTCACTGAAAAAACTGTAGGTTTCAGACATGTTATAGTTACAAATTAGCATTTAAAAAACCTTTGAAATTCACTGAAAAAACCATAGGTTTCAGGGACGTTATAGTTACAAATTAGCATTTAAAAAACCTTTGAAATTCACTGAAAAAACCATAGGTTTTAGGGACAGTTATAGTTAGTTGGACATTGCACTCGTACAAAACCCGTGAAATTCCCCGTTATAGTTAGTCCAGCTAACTATAACTCGCGCCCCGCAATGCACTGCTGATGACGTCACATATTACATCACTCATGACATGGTCAGTGACATCACTGATGACATCACTGATGACATCTCAAATGACATCACTGATGACATCATCCACGTGATAATCTGATGCACCTCCTCACACTCTAATATAACCTTTGATACACCCACTCTAAATTACAGACTGCCATTCGCAAAACCATAGACACTCCAACACCAATAACTACATACCCACTCACTGATTCTTAGGTCTACGCACACATCCACTCACTCACCCGTACAGTCACTCATACTTACGGTCACTCAGTACAGGACTATCATATGCACTCATACTCCTATATAGACACTCAAACACCGCCACTCATCCATAGAGGTACTCACACACCTAGTCAGTCATGCAAATAATTAAACACACTACCATTTACTCACCTATACAGTTATACACACACCAGCTCACTTACTCATACAAATAGTAGCACATTCTTACGCTCTTATACAATCACTGATACAAGCACACACTCATCCATACAGCCACTATCACAATCACTCACTCTCGCTTATAGCTATTTATATACTCCAACACACATATATACTGCCTTTCACATATGTAGTTACTCACACATGTACCACTGGGACATACATTCACTCACTAACACACTCTTACACACACTTACCCACCCATACAGTCTATCACAGTTGCACTCTTGAAACCATCCACCCAGTGAATCACCCACTCACACATCTATGCACAGAGTTGCACACACCCCTCCCACACAAACACTCAGGCACCCATACAGATACTCAGACAAGCATTCAATAACTCATATAGACACTCATGTAGCTATTCACAAACACATGCAGCCACTTACACAGCAACAGACAGACGGATACAGACATTCACCCAGTTTAGTCACTAACCCATGCATTCAGTAAGATACGTTAAATCACTCACTTATAGAGTCAGTCACGCACCTACTAAATCATCCATACAGACACTTACACACCCACTCATTCTTCAATACGTCTTTTCCTATATATATTAAAAATATTTAAACTTTACAGAAACACACAGTCACTGGATGATGTCATCAGTGATGTCATCAGTGATGTCATTTGAGATGTCATCAGTGATGTCATCAGTGATGTCACTGACCATGTCATGAGTGATGTAATATGTGACGTATGTGAATATGGTTTTTTCAGTGAATATATATATATACACATATATATATATATACATATATATATATATATACATATATATATATACATATACGTTGGCTAAACAGATAATTACCTGGTAATCGAGGCGAGTGGAGAATGGTATGCCAGCAGGCAGGCGAGCTGTGTGTGCCTTCCTAAGCCATTGGCATTTGTTGAATAAATACATATATATATATACACATATTATCTACTGGCGGTCGCCAGTAGATAGTTATATTTACAACCTATTATCCATAGGAAATCTGCGACATTCTATTTGAAATAACTCTCTTGCCGGTTGACGTATCTTCGCAAAATTTTCAAACTTTATGGCCCGCTCCGGTCCGCTCCTACCCTGAAAGTCTCGGGGGATTCGTCAAGCGGGGGCTGAGAAAAAGGGGGTCCCAAAACGCGTTTTCCCCATGCAATTTTCCATAGGAAACTTTAGACACGGCTACAGCCCGAACTGCTGAACGGAATTACACCAAATTTGGCAAAGAGGTAGTTCTTGGTTCAGAAAGAACCCTTTTTGTTAAATGGTGTAAATCCGTTCAGTAGTTGCTGAGAAAATCAAAAGTAAAAAGATAGTGATATCTATGGCCGAGTAGGGTCCGCGTACCCTCCCGATCACGAGCTGCATGTTAATTGGTTGTCAGCTGGCTGTCAACATTCCGATTCAGGAAATGTTGGCAGCCATTTTGTCCTCGGTAGAACCGAGGGACAGAAACAAGTGCGCAAAGCGCACAAAGGGGGCAGGGTAGAAACACCCTGACTCCCTAGGTTTGCTCAGGGAATCCCACAAGGACCCCCTGGGCAAAAAAAAAAAAAAAATTTTTTTTTTAAATCGGCAGGATGCGCTCAGGGTGCGCGAATCCTGCCGAAAAAAAAAAAAATCGAAGCGCGGTCTCCCGCGCTTCGATTGTATTTGCCCCCGGGTGACCCAAGTCCCGGGGGCATGGTGGGGGGGATAATTTATTGTGTGGGGGCCTCAAAGAGCCCCCAAGCCCCGGGGACCGCCACCCCCGGGGCATTTTTAAAAATGGTGCAGGAGGGCTCTGAGCCCTCCCGCAGCCCCGGGGACCACCACCTCCCGGGGCTTTTTTTTATTAATTAAAACCTGTGTGGGGGGCTCCAGCCCCCACACGCCCCGGGACCGCCACCTCCCGGGGCACTAAACATTTAAATATGGGGGTCCGTTACGGACTCCCAGAGCCCCGGGGACCACCACCTCCCGGGGCTGTGAACTGAATGGGAGGGGGCCGCGCGGCCCCCCTCCTGGAGCCCTTGATGGCCCTGGGGACCACCACCCCCAGGGCCGGCTCCTGCAGTGTCCCGGGGTGCCTACCCCCGGGACACTGCTGTTTGCAATGACAGGGACGGGAGCCTCGCGGCTCCCGTCCTGTCATTGCAAACTGCTTTGGATATTGGAAGAGAGAGCAGGGAAACCTGCTCTCTCTTCCAATATCCAGCAAGCTTTCGCATGGGGAGCTGCATTTAGCTGCTCCCATGTGTAAAGCAATGCCGGCTCCCGTAGGACACGGGGAGCCGGCGGGACTGTGGGGGATTGGGGACCCCCCACAGTCCCCAACGAGAGGGCCAGCCCCGGGGGATGGGGTCCCCGGGGCAAGTAGTGGCCCGGGAGGGGGGCCACGCGGCCCCCTCCCCAAAAAAAAAAAAAAAAAAAAAAAACGGAAAGGCCGGCCCCGGGGGATGGGGTCCCCGGGGCCTTAAATGGCCTGAGGAGGGGGGCCACGCAGCCCCCCTCCCTACGAAAAAAAAAAAAATTGAGGCCATGCCCCGGGGATGGGGTCCCCGGGGCCAATACAGGCCCAGGGAAGGGGGGCCACGCGGCCCCCTTCCTGTTTTTTTTTTGTATTTGTAATTAAAAAAAGGGGTAAGGCCCTGGGGGATGGGGTCCCCAGGGCATAAAAACTGGAAAAAGGAAGGGGGCTACAGAGCCCCCTTCAGGGGACAAATATTATTATTTTTTTTTAAACGATCGGGCCCGCAGGCCCCGCCCCTTCCTTCACCACTCTGCAAACGCGCCCCTGGCGCGTTTGCAGAGGGGAACGAATTCCCCTTGAATACTGGGGGTCCCTGGGGCCAACTAGCCCACCAGGAACCTCCAGTATGCGCCAGGGGCTGCCTTGCAGAGAGGTGTACAGAGGCCACGCCCCTTTGACACCTCTCTGCAACGCAGCTCTGTGGCACTTTTTGGAGGTATATGGTGGGCTAGTTGGACTCCGGGACCCTCAGGATTCAAGGGGACTTAATTCCCCAACTTAAAATGCGCCATGGGGCGCGTTTGCACAGTGGTGAAGGGAGGGGCGGGGCTTCAGGTGACATGTGTGCAAACAGGCCCCGTGGCGCGTTTTAAGATGGGGAATTAAATCCCTTCAATCCTGAGGGTCCTGAGGGCCAACTAGCCCAACAGGTACATCCAGAAAGCGCCACAGAGCTGCGTTGCAGAGAGGTGTAAAAGTGGTGTGGCCTCTCTACACGTCTCTGCAACGCAGCCCCCTGGCGCATATTGGAGGTTCCTGGTGGGCTAGTTGGCCCCTAGGGACCCTCAGGATTCAAGGGGACTTAATCCCCCAACTTAAAACGCGCCACGGGGCGCGTTTGCACAGATGTCACCTCAGGCCCCGCCCCTCCCTTCACCATTGTGCAAATATTCTTCTAAAATCATCCGAAATATGAATTCTTATTTACTCACCTGTTATAAGGAGAGACCTCAGTGCTGCATCTTTCAGCCCAGTACTGGTCCTGAAAAGTAATTTTAACCGTACTTACCAGTAACTTGAATTTCCTTCCATAGGATATCATTGCCTGCTTTTTGTTGAAAAAGTTTCTAAGTGTTGATTTTTGAAACATACAAATATTCCTCTAAAATCAGCCGAAATACGAATTCCGATTTACTCACCTGTTATAAGGAGAGACCTCAGTGCTGTATCTTTCAGCCCAGTACTGGTCCTGAAAAGTAATTTTAACCGTACTTACCAGTAACTTGAATTTCCTTCTATAGGCTAACATTGACTGTTTTCACTTGGAAATTCTTCTAAGTGTGGAGTTTTGGAACTTTAAAATATTCCTCTAAAATCAGCCGAAATACGAATTCCGATTTACTCACCTGTTATCAGGAGAGACCTCAGTGCTGTATCTTTCAGCCCAGTACTAATCCTGAAAAGTAATTTTAACCGTACTTACCAGTAACTTGAATTTCCTTCCATAGGCTAACATTGACTGGTTTCACTTGGAAATTCTTCTAAGTGTGGAGTTTTGGAACTTTATAATATTCCTCTAAAATCAACCAAAGTACGAATTCCAATTTACTCACCTGTTATCAGGAAAGAACCCAGTGCTGCATCTTTTAGCCCAGCACTGACCCTGAAAAGTAATTTTAACCGTACTTACCAGTAACTTGAATTTCCTTCATAGGCTAACATTGACTGGTTTCACTTGGAAATTCTTCTAAGTGTGGAGTTTTGGAACTTTATAATATTCCTCTAAAATCAACCAAAGTACGAATTCCAATTTACTCACCTGTTATCAGGAGAGAACCCAGTGCTGCATCTTTTAGCCCAGCACTGACCCTGAAAAGTAATTTTAACCGTACTTACCAGTAACTTATATTTTCTTCCATAGGAATCCATTGTCTGGTTTTCAGCAGAAAAGTTTCAAAGTGTCGATTTTCACAAACTACAAATATTCCTAAAAATCGCCTGTATGACTTAAACGCATTCTTTCAACTGTTTACAGGAGATGCACCAGTGCTGGATCCAGGATCCAACACTGAGTAAGAAAAAGTAACGATAACAGTTTTTAACTTCTAAGTGAATTTCCTTCCATAGGATAACATTGGTGATTCTATGAGAAAAAGTTTCTAAGTGTGAACTTTTAAAGTACAATAATATTCCTTAAAAATCACGACTGTAACCAAAACGCTTTTACTCAACTGTTTACAGGAGATGTCCCAGGACTGAATCTAGGATCCGGTCCTGTGGTTAGAAAAGTAATCCATAAAGTAACTAATTGCATTTAACTAGAAATTCACATTGAGCTGAATGTTGCATTGTGTTTGAAAATGTGTTGCCCATTGCAACAACTGTAACTACTGTACTTAAAAGTCTATTGCCTATGTGCAAAGTATTTAAACTAAAGTAATTCATTCTGAGAAAGTATTTTTTGTAATGTAATGTATAATGTAATTACAATGTAATATAAAAAATAAAATATTTAAAAAAAAATTGTTTCTAAAAAATTTGGAAATCAGTATGAAAAAAATTTATATAACAATTAATACATTTAAAAATTGTCATTTACAAAACCTTTGAAATTCACTGAAAAAACCGTAGGTTTCAGACATGTTATAGTTACAAATTAGCATTTAAAAACCTTTGAAATTCACTGAAAAAACCATAGGTTTCAGGGACGTTATAGTTACAAATTAGCATTTAAAAACCTTTGAAATTCACTGAAAAAACCATAGGTTTTAGGGACAGTTATAGTTAGTTGGACATTGCACTCGTACAAAACCCGTGAAATTCCCCGTTATAGTTAGTCCAGCTAACTATAACTCGCGCCCCGCAATGCACTGCTGATGACGTCACATATTACATCACTCATGACATGGTCAGTGACATCACTGATGACATCACTGATGACATCTCAAATGACATCACTGATGACATCATCCACGTGATAATCTGATGCACCTCCTCACACCCCAATATAACCTTTGATACACCCACTCTAAATTACAGACTGCCATTCGCAAAACCATAGACACTCCAACACCAATAACTACATACCCACTCACTGATTCTTAGGTCTACGCACACATCCACTCACTCACCCGTACAGTCACTCATACTTACGATCACTCAGTACAGGACTATCATATGCACTCATACTCCTATATAGACACTCAAACACCGCCACTCATCCATAGAGGTACTCACACACCTAGTCAGTCATGCAAATAATTAAACACACTACCATTTACTCACCTATACAGTTATACACACACCAGCTCACTTACTCATACAAATAGTAGCACATTCTTACGCTCTTATACAATCACTGATACAAGCACACACTCATCCATACAGCCACTATCACAATCACTCACTCTCGCTTATAGCTATTTATATACTCCAACACACATATATACTGCCTTTCACATATGTAGTTACTCACACATGTACCACTGGGACATACATTCACTCACTAACACACTCTTACACACACTTACCCACCCATACAGTCTATCACAGATGCACTCTTGAAACCATCCACCCAGTGAATCACCCACTCACACATCTATGCACAGAGTTGCACACACCCCTCCCACACAAACACTCAGGCACCCATACAGATACTCAGACAAGCATTCAATAACTCATATAGACACTCATGTAGCTATTCACAAACACATGCAGCCACTTACACAGCAACAGACAGACGGATACAGACATTCACCCAGTTTAGTCACTAACCCATGCATTCAGTAAGATACGTTAAATCACTCACTTATAGAGTCAGTCACGCACCTACTAAATCATCCATACAGACACTTACACACCCACTCATTCTTCAATACGTCTTTTCCTATATATATTAAAAATATTTAAACTTTACAGAAACACACAGTCACTGGATGATGTCATCAGTGATGTCATCAGTGATATCATTTGAGATGTCATCAGTGATGTCATCAGTGATGTCACTGACCATGTCATGAGTGATGTAATATGTGACGTCATCAGCAGTGCATTGTGGGCGCGAGTTATAGTTAGCTGGACTAACTATAACGGGGGAATTTCACGGGTTTTGTACGAGTGCAATGTCCAACTAACTATAACTGTCCCTAAAACCTATGGTTTTTTCAGTGAATTTCAAAGGTTTTTTAAATGCTAATTTGTAACTATAACGTCCCTGAAACCTATGGTTTTTTCAGTGAATATATATATATATATATATATATATATAATTAAATACATAAATCATCACATTATTTGTGGATAAATATTACAATATGAATAAATATATATTCTTCCCGGAAGAAATACTGTGAGGAATCCTTGCAGTCAGGTAACAGGCAATCAGAAGTTACTGGGCACCAATTATGTGTAGAGGGGTCTTTCGCCTCTGGTGGCCTGTGGTCTCTTCACTGAGGACCTTCAAACTGGGGACCAAGTACTTCTTTGTGCCCTTGACTTTCACACTACTTAGGAAAGCTGTCCAAGGCTAATTCATGGAGATGCTGTGAGATAAAAACTAGACATGGGCAAGCTTTTGATTGCGCCGGCATAATCTTGCATAATTTCTGCCATTTCGTGATTACTCCTGTTACAGGAAATGCCTGAGATTATGCCATTATGCCATACTGCTTGATTGAAATGCTGCTCGGGTGCAAATCCTATAGCGAAAGCATGGCAACAATGCGAAAGAACAGAACACGAGTGGCTTTTGCTCACATCACCTGCAATTTTGAGCTATTCTTTTTTTTAAGCAAGAAATCTGTTTTTGCATCGAAAATGGGACGAAGAAGCGTATTGTGGTAAAAAAAAAACTGTGTACGATGTTGGACCTGGACTTTGTGTAATTTCACATAATTTTGGGTGGATTTCCTGTAATTACCGCAAAGAAAATTAAGCAAATTTCACCCAGGATTGCTAGAAACTCAGAACTCAGCAAAACAACAAAATCATTTAATAAATCCTTGTCAATTCGGTGCATTATCCCTGTAAAAATGAATAGTACTTTAATAGCAACACAACTGAATACTGCGCTTAAAGTTACAAATATCTACAAAATTGCAGATAGAAAAATATGAGTACATCACTCCTAAAGAAGCCTTACATTCTTCTTGGTGAGCAAAATGCATAGCCAAGAAAGAAGAGGTCAAAGTGGGCAACTGATCCCATATTCCCAGACTAGACCTGAAGTTCTGAGACATGTTTTAACAGTCTGTGTGCCAACAGTCTCTGAGCCCTAACATTAAAAAACTGAGATGCTTTAGCAATTTACATACAGGTATGCAATTTATAAAAGATCAAACCATTTGCCCTTGGTAAGGATGCTGACCGCGTTAAATTCAGGCTCAGTATGCTTGGCAATGCATGTAACATTTTAACAAGAAGCCCGTTTTTATCAGAACGCTTGAGAGTGCTGACAAAGCAAGGGTCTAGCAGTTACTCTCGGACAACATAACAGCTCACCTCTGGCAACATCTGAAAACAACCCATAACTTCTTCCAGGGCCATTAATATATTCTACCAATGGATTTATCATAAGGATATTCTATAAAGGGCAGTTGGGAAATTGTGGGGATTTGCTGTGGCTCCAGAGGGCTCCCTGAATATTTCTTTTTTGCAGTGACTCTGCACCTTTTCAGTCATCACAACCAACCCCAAATATGCACAGTTCTTGAACTCAGCCCCTGTGGCTTATGGGGTGCTCCTTCAACCCGAAAGACTTCTCTTTGATGAGGGCACATGGACTTTACAAACTTTGTGATCATTGTGCATCTCCTTTTTTTGGGCACTTCCTCCCCACTCACACACTGGGTACTGCAGTGCACAGAGAGAACCAGATGGGCCACTGCAGTGAGCTCCTTGAGCTCTTCAGCCACAGCCAGCTCCCACACCAACAGACACACTGAGCATGGTATCAACATTGAGTCTGACTGCTTCGCCCTCATTTGTGCTACTCAAACCATTCCAATCTTGAGCTTGGGGACTGTTGTGAATGAGGTGGGAGGCAGTGATGCTCCAAAAGCCCTGCACGAGCTCCCTCTGTCAGGCATGCATGTCAGTTAGGCTTGAGAGCTTCCTTTGGGTGAAAGAAGAATTCCTTCAGCCCCCACTGGGTGCAGGTGCAGGGACAGCAGCTTAGCTGTATCCAACACTTAAAGGAGTGGAATTTAATAATAGTTCAGCTGTTTTTGTGGTAACTGTGGAAAACCAATGGAACACATGCTCCCTGAGGGAAAATGAACAGTCCTGCTCTGGGTTTCATGACTGCTGTGGAGGGCCCACAGTCACAGGGAACCCAGGATAGGTAAACAAAGACGGCAGCTACTTTCTAAGGATATCCAAACTTATGAAGCCAACATTCACATGGACTGCTGTCATTACCTTTAGGTCACGTGCTTCTCCCACCATGTGCAGGGTTCTGGAATCTCCTAACTTTATATTGATTATTTCTATTGCCTTTCCACACCCTCTTGTAGTGTCTCTCTCTTTCTTTCTTAGCAGCAACTAACATTTGGGACCTTGACCTGCCCTCTTATCTTTCTTGCATCAGCACCTAACATTTTGCCACAGTAGAGCACTCACCTTGTTTGCACTCCTCATGCATCAAAGCCCACCTGCATGCTTCTAGTGTGTCTAGCATGAGCATTTATGACCCAATATTGTGGCATGTTGATCAAAAGGAAGGGACAGGGGGCTTTTTAAGGAGGTCCAGCATAAAGGCCCCGGAACACGGTTTAAACAAAAGAGTTATGCTGTTCCTACAAGATGTGAGCCAAAACCAAGGAAGAGGAGAACAACTGGACCCTGATGGCTCACAGTTGGGAATCCATTTGATTGGATTATATTGCCCTCACACACCTTCTCAGGTGTCATGCTTCATCATCGGGCTGCTCTCGTCGGTCGGCAGGTGCAACACCCGACGGGCTCCCATAGTAGGGACACTTCTGGAGATCTTTTCCAATTGCCGATAGTGAGGTGGGGTGAGGCGCTAGTGTGTAGATGAGGGTGTGAGTAAGTGAATCTAAAATAGGTTTGGAGTACTTCGACAACAATTTTAATCAAGGGTCTCCTACCCTAACTAAAAACAAGAACTATAGAGCTGTGCTGAGTAGTATGTCTCAGATCGTGGTGCTCTTATAGATGGTAGGTCAACATGTTTCACGCCTCTTGATATTCTAGGGTGATTCGTCAGGACCGGGTGAAATTTTATCTACAACTTTGAAACCTGTGACGTGGTTGCACTCACATCACCATATGACTCAGTAGTCAGATACCTGGTAGTACTGGAACTACCTGTGGACAGAGAGAACAGTGTATCAATTTGACATCATTGAATAGCTGTCATCTCACATCTTCCTGTGAATGGTGCCTCGATATTGCAGGTGAGCATAAACTACAATTTGTTAAAATCAGAGTTAGTTGAAATAAATTAGTCGCATCATGAGTAACCGAGGTGAATAAATGTGGACTTCACCTTGTGGCATACAGACGTCGCATATAGACTAACAACACTACCACAAATTCAATGAATGTCCAGGTATCACAGTACTGCAGGTTCACACCTAGGTTCCTCATGCTAAGGTAGTCAGGAGAAAGCATAGAGATCATGGAGTTAATTGCAAACAGTACAGTAATTACCATCAATCAACCCACTGGCATTCAGATTCATGCTCCATCTCTGACTAAACGACTGAATGATGACTGATCAATGTATTTAAATACTCATCAAGGGTTACTAGCTGTGCATTGAAAGCCAATGGTTAAAACCTGGGCAGCGCTATGCCTATCTTAGCTGGGAGTTAGTCGCTAGCGCATCAGTATATAGATGTCAATTCAGTTGTTAGCGAGAGGATTCACGCATTCTATATGACGCTGCTTATATCATGAGCTGGTAATCACAGGAAACGCCTGCATGCATTACTGTCTTTAGCGTTACTAGGTGGCGTATACATGCGAGATTACGTTATTGCGTAAGGCATTCCGTGTTCTGTGTTCAACTAATAGCTGGTATCACACAGCAATAACTCCGGGATGTTTCTTATACCATGTGTACTATCGCATGACATCCATTCACACATATTCAGACTCAGGTGCGTATAACGCCTGGCATACGGGTGGTGCGCTTCAAACCCAATTACTCACTTGTATGCCTTTAGCACGCCGTCTATACATCTACCACTGCTACCAGGACCGGGTGGTGGCCATGTTGCTTACGGAGTATTTATGACCGTATCCGGTAGGCGGGGCAGAGTGTGTCAGTTACGATATCTAGTGCGTCAGGCATGTTGAGCATGTTGGGAAGAATTATCTTCAAGTATGAAACGGCGATATCTTAGAGTGGTGTTCTCAGATATGTCTCAGTGTGTGTGTAATGTATCTATATCAGTAAGAGTTCAGATTAAACAGCTATCAGGAGACTGGAGTTAGTTCATTAATGCACTCCACGGTATCTCATCATTGAGTCCCATGGTGTCTGTGGATAATCGATGTACCCATCTCTGTTCTTTCTGAGAAGTGCGTTTGGTAATCTCGGGAATGTTTCAAGTACCACCCATTTCAAGGTATCTGGCGAGTGATTCTTTCAGTAAAGTGTGAGCACATTTTGTATTAGTCTTGAGACAACGAATGTTGCTCCGATGTTCAGTGATGCGTATCTTAATCGGTGGTCGTCATCCCATGTAATGTAATCCGCAGGGACAAGTAATCATATATATGCAGTTTGGCGTGTTACAATTGGTAGTGCCCTCAGTTCCCAGGTGAAGGCATTAGAGAAAGTAATGATCTTGTGTACGAAGTGAAAGAGCATGCTGTGCATGCCCCACAGGTAGTGGCTTTACCGTGGCAGATCCATAAGGTCCTTTGTAAGACAAGTGTTACTGTCTTGGATCTAGTGTGTCAGCATCTCTTAATTGCGTGAGCCGCTTAAAGCGGCTGGTAAATCTAGATTCATGGTACCCGTGTTCAATATGGCCCAGTGTTCTCACCACTTTACTGAGTGTGTTGGACGCAGTGTAAGGTGGTGACACAGGTGAGTATATCATCAGTGGTTTCTCTTTGTTCTAAGTGCTCACGATTGTTGTTCCTCGCTCTTCTCTACTGAGAGCAACATTTCGTGCAGGGTACCGTCGTGCTTTAGTCTTGTGGTCAGTGCTTCTGACTCAGTCTGTATCTGCATCTCACTGCAATTCTTCTCCCTTACAGATTGCTCGAAGGAAGGTTTTCTTTAGGCACGGGGTGGTGGCTGCTGAGTAGCAGATTGCTGTGATCAGTAGTTTTCTCTACATAGCAGTCCTTGAATTCCCTGTTCAAGTCTAATCATGAGATCTAAGAAGGGTATCTCATGTTGGGAGACTGTACTAGTGAATCTCAAGTATGGGTTCAGTATATTCATCCAGCTGCAGAATCTCTGCACAGGATGTCGAATTGTCTCTTCGACATCCTGTGCAGAGTTCTGCAGCTGGATGAATATACTGAACCCATACTTGAGATTCACTAGTACAGTCTCCCAACATGAGATACCCTTCTTAGATCTCATGATTAGACTTGAACAAGGGAATTTAAGGACTGCTATGTAGAGAAAAACTACTGATCGCAACAGTCTGCTACTTTTCAGCAGCCACCACCCCCGTGCCCTAAAAGAAAACCTTCCTTTCGGGCAATTTTTAAGGGTGAGAAGGAATTGCAGTGAGATTGAAGATTACAAACTGGAGTCAGAAGCACTGGCCACAAGACTAAAAGCACGACGGTACCCTGCACGAAATGTTGCTCTCAGTAGGAAAAGAGCGAGGAACAACAATCGTGAAGCGCTTTTAGAACAAAAAGAGAAAACCACTGATGATATACTCACCTGTGTCACCACCTTTACACCTGCGTCCAACACACTCAGTAAAGTGGTGAAGAAACACTAGGCCATATTGAACACGGGTACCATGAATCTAGATTTACCACGCTTCGCTTTTAAACGCTCACGCAATTTAAAAGAGTTGCTGACACACACTAGACCCAAGACAGTAACACCTGTCTTACAAAGGACCTTATGGGATCTGCCACCGGTTAAGGGCCACTACCCCTGTGGGGCATGCACAGCATGCTCTTTCACTTCCGTACACAAGATCATTACTTTCTCTAATGCCTTCACCTGGGAACTGAGGGCACATACCAATTGTAACACGCCAAACTGCATATATATGATTACTTGTCCCTGCGGATTACATTACATAGGGATGACGACCCGACCGATTAAGATACGCATCACTGAACATCGGAGCAACATTCGTTGTCTCAAGACTAATACAAAAATGTGCTCACACTTTACTGAAAAGAATCACTCGCCAGATACCTTGAAATGGGTGGTACTTGAAACATTCCCCAAGATTACCAAAAACGCACTTTTTCAGAAAGAACAGAGATGGGTACATCGATTATCCACAGACACCAGGGGACTCAATGATGAGATACCGTGGAGTGCATTAATGAACTAACTCCAGTCTCCTGATAGCTGTTTAATCTGAACTCTTACTGATATAGATACATTACACACACACTTTTTGAGACATCTCTGAAAACACCACTCTAAGATGTCCGCCGTTTGTCATATCTTGAAGATAATTTCTTCCCAACATGGCCCCGAAACAATGCCTGACGCACTAGACATCGTAAATGACACACTCTGCCCCACCTACCGGATACGGTCATAAATACTCCGTAAGCCAACATGGCCCCACCACCCGGTCCCGGTAGCAGTGGGTAGGTGTATAGACAACGTGCTAAAGGCATACAAGTGAGTAATTGGGTTTGGGAACGCGCACCACCCGTATGCCAGGCGATTATATACACACCTTGAGTCTGAATATGTGTGAATGGATGTGCGCGATAGGACACATGGTATAAGAAACATCCCGGGTTATTGCTGTGTGATTACCTGCTTATTAATTGAAACACAGAACACGAGAATGCCTTACGCGAATAGCCGGTAATCTCGCATGTATACGCCACCTAGTAATGCTAAAGACAGTAATGCATTATGGGCCGTTTCCTTGTGATTACCCGCTCATGATATAAGCAGCGTCATATAGAATGCGTGAATCCTTCTCGCTAACAACTGAATTGACATCTATATACTGATACGCTAGCGACTAACTCCCAGCTAAGATAGGCATAACGCTGCCCAGGTTTTAACCATTGGCTTTCAATGCACAGCTTAGTAACCCTTGATGAGTATTTAAATACATTGATCGTCATCATTCAGTCGTTTAGACAGAGATGGAGCGTGAGTACGAATACCAGTGGGTTGATTGATGGTAATTACTGTACTGTTTGCGATTAACTCCATGATCTCTATGCTTTCTCCTTGACTACCTTAGCACATGAGGAACCCCTCGTGTGTGAACCTACCGGGTACTGTGATACCTGGACATTCGTTGAATTTGTGGTGAGTGTTGTTAGTCTCTCTGCGACGTCACTGTGTGCCACAAGGGGTGAAGTCCACATTTATTCACCTCGGTTACTCACGGTGCGACAATTTATTTTTAACTAACTCTGATTTTAACAAATTGTGGTTTATGCTCACCACAAGTATCGAGGGCCACCATTCACAGGGAAGATGTGAGATGACAGCTATTCAATGATGTCAAATTGATGCACTTTGTTCTCTCTGTCCACAGGTAGTTCCAGTACTACCAGGTATCTGACTACTGAGTCATATGGTGATGTGAGTGTGCAACCACGTCACAGGTTTTAAAGTTGTAGATAAAATTTCACCCCGGTCCTGACGAATCACCCACAGAATATCCAAGAGGCGTGAAACATGTTGACCTACCATCTATAAGAGCACCACGATCTGAGACATAATACTCAGCACAGCGCCTTATAGTTCTTGTTTTTAGTTAGGTAGGAGACCCTTGATTAAAATTGTTGTCGGAAGTACTCCAAACCCTATTTTAGATTCACTTACTCACACCCTCATCTACACACACTAGCGCCCTCACCCCCACCTCACCCATCGGCAATTGGAAAAGATCTCCGAGAAAGTGCCCCTACTATAGGGAGCCCGTCGGGTATTGCACCTGCCGACCCGACGAGGAGCAGCCCGATGATGAAGCATGACACCTGAGAAGGTGTGTGAGGGCAATATAATCCAATCAAATGGATTCCCAACTGTGAACCATCAGGGTCCAGTTGTTCTCCTCTTCCTTGGTTTTGGCTCACATCTTGTAGGAACAGCATAACTCTTTTGTTTAAACCAATATTGTGGCACCCACAAACAAGACCAGTCGACAGAAGTTCAAGGGGACTGCTTTTCTGCAAGGTCAACTGCAAGTTCACTCTACTGGTCTTGAGCGGGAGTCAGGGTGCTACTGCCACTAGCCTTGGAGACAGTGCCCTCAAACATTCTGAGATGCAGGTCCAGAGGGGGGGCCATCCATGGTCCAGACCGGTGTTCATCAACATGAATGGTCAATTGCCCCTTCCTGCTTCTCTTCATCTCAACTATCTTTTCTAGTGCATGGTATAAAAATTAATGACAAAGTGCCATTAGTGGCACTTCTTTCTGAGTAGCACACTGAGAATGTAACTTGTAGTGACATTGCAGGGCACCTCTCCTCTGATTGAAGTGGTGTCATCTCAGACCTGTTTTTTTCCCTCCAGTACTTCAAAGAAACCCCTATGGTGGCTGGAGCCGGAGACCTGCCTGTTCTCCCTTAGTCACATGTGGAAACATCACACAGTTACTAGACAGGGAGGTGGTGCCAATCAGAGTACAGAGGTTTCACCCTATCCCTTCTTCTGGCAGAAGAAAGACAATTTCTCTAGGATGGGTCTATCAGTTGAGCAAGGGGCTTTGATAAGCAGGAGGATGGCAGGGAAGATGAGAAAGTGCCCTCTGTTAACCATGCTAATCCATTCACATGTCCCTCCAAAAGATGAGAGGCATCAGGCCAACCTTCCACTACTGCAGCATCACCTGCAGCTACAGATTCAGCAGCACCTACATCCACCACTGTGCTAACAAGTGTGACCACCACCACATCATCAACAACTGTAGCCATAATAAATCCACCTCAATGGCTGCTACCAAGACTGCCTAATGTGCCTCTACCACTAGCCGAATTTGTCTAACTGCTCTCATTTTAATGAGCATCATATAATCATATCATCAAGTACTTGCTCAGCCACAACAACCACTGTTGTCACTAATGGCACTAATGACACATGCATGGCATCTCAAAATAGCCATTGGATTCTGAAGCTGCACTGGAATCTCATTTCCTCAAGGATTCATCAGAGCATGTATTTTGGGTAACAGAAGACTAGGACCTGGAGACACATGGGTGGCCAGCATCACTTTCCAGGCTGCAGGCAAGGAGGAGAGAAGCTGCAGTAACAGAAAAGGCTGACAACATCAGCCACATCATAGCATAGCACAAATTAGACAGAGGCTTAGCGTCATGGATGCCTCAAATGAGGCATTTGTGCATCAAACCACAGTAAACTCATCTACCATTTCCCTATGTGGCCTTGATTAAAGTCAGCGTGTGTTGCCAAATTTCTTGTGCCTTTCCTCACCCCTAAAAAGAAGCAATCGCACTAAGCCTTAATTTGGCAAGTTAGGACATTTAGGGCATGCACATGTAGACATCATTTTAGGAGGATTGCATCAATGAGGGAGGATAGCCTAGGACTGTCTTAATGACATTGTTGTAGGAGGAGTGTAGGTTGTGGGCTTGACTAGGGCAGTCAGGGGTAGTATAAGGGTTACAATGTGTATTGGTTTGAGGGATGAGTTGGAGATAGGTGCTGAAAGAGTACAACTTTCTTCTTACATAGCAGCTTGTGTGGATTGTGTCATATTGTGCAAATGAATTATCTAATCAGTGGAATGAGCGTCAACAATTTGTGTATTCAAAAATAATTTTAAAACAGTTCTCTCTCAATTCCTGCACCATTTCCATTCCACTGCGGTTCAACTTGTTGACAATGTGGATTTTTGTCATCATTGCTTAATCAGTCATTCACCTGATTTTCTTCAATGGACATCTGTACATGAAACCTTAATACCAAATTGTGCAGCGTGCACCACTGATGTTCTATTTCATATGCCTTGCCTGGTACATAAGCTAGGCCTGCATATATCCTGTGCAAGGGACCCTTCAGCTTTCTGAATTCAGGCTCAATAGCATTCCATGTCCTTGAATGTGCCTCATTTTATGAACATTCTGATGGAGTTTCTGGATAATGGATAAGTATTAGTAGCTAGTTAGTCTTGCAATGGGAACAGTCATGAGTGATTAATATGTCTGTATCACATTCCATGTGCACATTTATAATGTGCTGCATCTTCTAATTATAGTATATCCATTCAGTGGCCATGGGTGCTACTAGCACCAAATGAGTATAGCCCAGACAACGTTTACATTGGGAAATGCCCCACTGCCATAGAACCTGACCTTCAACCCATTCACTGTTTGGGAGTCTGTTGGAAAACAATGTACTGTGGTCCCAGATGCAGTAGGGCATCCCATATTACTTTAGCACCTTTGTGAAAGTAGGCTTCACCATGGTATGTATATTACACACTGGCCCCTTGAAACCCCTAGAGAAATACAAATGCAGCACTGCCAACATTTTCATGATGAGATTATAGCCTAATATTGGCTATAATGCATTCTCTGTTACATCCTGTAGGCTGTGGATGGTGTCCTTTTCCAAACCATAGGTTGTCAATATATATTCCTTATATATTCAGGAGTTGCCTGAAAATAATCAATGGATTCAGGCTACTCCTAATCAACCTTGGCCCTCATCAGCATCTAGCGTGTGGCTGGAGCCTCAGTTGTTTGGCATAAGGATGCAGTCCCACCTGCAGTTTTAGCAGCTTGGCCAGCAGTGGCACCTCCTGGAGTTAGAATTGAGATAGGTCCTGTGCTTCAGCCATGGTGCTGTTTGGCAGCACATTTGCCAGAAGATATGGGGAGTAGATATATAGATGAGATTGTAATACTGTGTGTACATACACAGGTCCTGAGGTCAGATCTGTATTATCCTGGTTGTAACAGTATTCACATGGGTGGATGTGTTGCCTGTCAAAAAATATTTCTAATGCAGGTTATGAACCCTATTTGCTGCTGCATTGTTTATTTGTTTCAGAGGTAGTGCTTTACATAACTTGCACTTTAAATTTGATTTAGGGGGGATTTAGTATAATTTACCACCTGCTCAGACCTGTAGGAGGACTCTGAAATTACTTCCATGTCTCAGGCAGTCTCAGCTGCAATTTGTAATTACTTTTTCCTTTTTCCACAGCTGGTATTTCTAGAGATGGTGTTATTTCACCCAGTAATACTGCTTGCTGAATATGCCCCACTGTATTGCCAAGAGTATTTATTCATCCAGTAATATCTGGTGCTAAAACAGAGCCAACAAACTGTAATTGCACAGAGCAGATTCATCACTGAGGACAAATCAGTATATCCACTCCACAAAAATCGCAATGAGGAAGAAGATAAAAAGCAATATTCTTCTCAATTCTTGAGAAATTTCTATTGAAAAATGTTTTGTAAGTATTTAATTAAGCCATTGGAAATTAAGTTGGGGCAACCCGGGGCTCAATTTCTTTAACTCCCTGTGAATCAAAATTGGTTGTGAATATACTTAGCGTGCCAAATTCAGACCAGGTCCACGGAGCTGTGGAGATTGTGTCAGAGCCTGACTATACACATGGTTCCTTACAGCAATTTAGGATCTTATCTTAAAGGTAAACGTGTCTTACGGATCCTCTGAATGTCTTTTAATAGATCCCAGCAAGATAATGCATGAAAACATTTTTTCAACATTGATAGAGCTAACCTCTTAAGATCCACCTTTTCAGTTCCTTCTTGAATGCCATTCATTTTCACACTTGACCTATAAGAACAATTTAGTAAATATTTGTGTTTCTTCTGAATCTCTAAAGAGAATCAATTTGAATATGAACTACATGTAAACAACCATATTGTCAAGACATCATATATTATCTTGCCCTCAAATTAGGAAGGTAAATTGCGATTCTCCTATTACCATGACTAGAGAATCTGGATTTCATTAAAGACACGGAGGCTAACATTATGCATATTTCTTTTAATGCAGTCCAAGCAGCCGCATACATCATAAAGCAAAAAGGTTCCAGAATAGAACATTAACAGTAAATAAAAGGCATGAGCCCATAACAATGTGCCTCTTTTAAATGAGGTGTAGAACAGGATAAGTCCCGAAAAGCTTGGAGTCCAAACAAATTCTTTAAACCATCAGCAAACATAGGAAAGGAAGAACGATGATGAACCAAAGGTCAAAATCCTGAAGTTAAGAGAGATTATCTGAAAAAAAGAGAGAAAGATACAAGTAACTCCAGAATAAGAAACGTTAAAATGAGGAGGCAAACAATGTTATTAAACAGAGATATAATAAAAGACAAGCATTCTAGAATGAGAAAACTTCAAGTAAAACGAGAAGGATACAATGAAAGTGAGTACATCATATATATAGTAGGCCTTAAATAACCAAGGGAAAGGGAGGGTGGGATAATGTTAGCCTCCGTGTCTTTAATGAAATCCAGATTTTCTAGTCATGGTAATAGGAGAATCGCAATTTCATTACAAGACCGGAGGCCACCATTATGCATGTTGGTAGCTTTCAAAGACTACATCAGACATATGAGCAATTGGTTTATAGTAATGCTGTGCGAAAGTCCTAGCATTAGACCAATCGGCAGCCTTAAGAATATCATCCAACTTACCACCGGACCACAAGGACTTACTGGCCATAGCACCTCTTATCGAATGAGCTTTGAAGATTTTTAAATCAATACCTGCTAAATTCATAACAATTTTAACCCACCTAGCAATAGAAGCAGAAGTAATAGCTTTGTGAGGTTTGACGAAGGAAATAAGTAACTGATTCACACCTAAAGGACGAAGAGCATTCATTTTGCAGTCGTACTCTTTCATACAATCTACAACACAAAGTTTCTTGCACGAATCAAAACGTGGATAAAAGATAGAATCAGACATAGTCTTGGTTCTTCTAAACAAATCAAAATTGACTCCAAACATATTGTAGGATCTATTTGAGATCTCAAGAACTCTAACATCAGAGACCCTACGACAAGATACTAGGCAAAACAGTGTAGCAAGTTTGATGGAGAGATTTTTCCTATTCAAATGAATATTATCAGGCCAGCTAGAGAAAAGATCAAGAATTAATTTAACATCCCAGAGAGATTGATATCTAGGTCTAGGAGGTCTCCTGAGTCTAATACTTTTGAGGACTCTACCAATAATGGCGTTTTTACCTACCGTTTTACCATTGACAAGAGCATGTCCTGCGGAGATAGCTGACCTATAACAATTGATAGATCTATAACTAAGATCCCTTTCTAATTGTTCCACAAGGAAGTTAACTATGTCAACGATAAGGTGCTTCCACGGAATCCAGATTCCTTTCCAAGCACCAACGTACCCATAATTTCAATATGTTGTTATACCGGTAGTGTGTACCAGGGGCCCAAGACTCTCAGAGGAGAGTTGAAGCTGTTGACAAAAGTCCTGCAAGATCATTGGATCTCCTGACACTCTCCAGGCAAGAAGGTTCAAATTCCCTGTTTGAACTAGGGGGTGACTTCGTCCGTCTACGTCTGTAAGAAGATCCACTAGGGAAGGAATTAGGAAGGGAAGGTCGTAAGACAGCTCCAGGGTAGTGGGAAACCAAGCTTGGAATGGCCAGAAGGGAGTGACTAGGACAATTGAACAACGTTGATGTCTCACTTTCTGAAGGACTCTCTGGATCATTGCAAAAGGGGGAAAGGCGTAGGCATTGGTCCCCTTCCAGCATTAATAATAATAACAAGCTTATAAAGTGCTTGGTTACACTAACCAGTGTGTCCGCACGCTGCGGCACAGATCAGGTTGCGGGCAAAGGAAACAAGCGATTAAACAAGAGAACTCAGAGAAGGAAAGAGCCAGGTTTTTAGTTTTTACGAAAGAGTGTCTCCGCAGACTCCAGCCGGAGCCCCGGGGGAGTTTATTCCAATGTTTGGCAGCCAAGAAAGGCATTCACTGCTAGAGCACCCGGGTCTGGCATCCAGCTGTAATAATTCTCCAGCTGGAATGTCAATCTGCTGGCAAAGAGATCTATTTCCAGAGGACCCCATATATTGTTGAGAGAATTGAAGACAGAGACGTTGAGTTTCCAATCGCTGTGGTCTAAGAGGAACCTCGAGTTCCAATCCACAGAAATGTTTGTTTTCCCTGGAAGATATTCGGCCCTTAGGGAGATCTTGTGTTCCAGGCAGAACATCCAAAGTTTCTTGGCTAGATTTGAGAGGTCTGCAGACTTTGTTCCACCCAGACGATTTATATAGGCAACCGCGGACATATTGTCCATCTTTAGAATGACAGATCTGCCTTGAAGAGAATGTCTGAAACTCATCAGAGCATAGAGCCCGGCAGTCAATTCTAGGTAGTTTATGTGGTGAGAGGATTCTTCTTGAGACCAAACACCCCCGTGTTCTGATCTAGGAAACAGGCTCCCCAGCCATGAAGACTTGCATCGGATTCTAAGACAAATTCTGGTGTTGAGCCAAAAATTGCTTTTCCGTTCCAAGCATCCAAGTTCTTTAGCCACCAGGTCAGCTCTAATCTTGCTTCCTGGTCCAGGGAAACGCGATCCCCATACCAGAGGCCTGATCGTAGGGCCCTCGCTTTTACTCTTTGAAGAGATCGATAATTTAGGGGACCCGGAAAGATAGCTTGGATAGAGGAAGAAAGGAGACCGAGTAACCTGGCCAGTTCCCTTAATGATAAATTCTGTTGTTTCAGAACGTGTCTTATCTCTTTCCTTATTTTGGAAATTTTCTGTGATGGGAGTAGAAGAAGGCATTTCGTGGTATCTACGGTAAACCCCAAGAATTCCAGGGTTCTGGAGGGGGATAATATCGACTTCTCTCTGTTGATGATGAATCCTAGGTTTTCTAAAAGGTCTATTACTGTCTTCAGGCCTTGAATGATTTGAGAACGGTCCTGGGATAGAATGACGATGTCATCTAGGTATATGATCATACGTTTGCCCTTTTGTCTTAGGGAAGAGGCGACTGATCTCATCATTTTGGTGAAACACCATGGTGCTGAGGAAAGGCCGAAAGGGAGAGCTTGGAATTGGAAAAGATGGTTTTTCCACATAAATTGAAGAAAAGGTTGATGAACCTTGGCCATAGGGATGGTAAAGTAAGCATCTTTTAGGTCTAGTTTGACCAGCCAGTCTCCTTCTAATAATAAGTCTCTCAGAAGATGAATGCCCTCCATCTTGAAGTGCCTGTAAACAAGATATTTGTTGAGTTCCCTTAAGTTTATGACGGGTCTCCAACCCTTGTCTTTTTTCTTTACGAGGAAAAGTGTGCTTATAAACCTTAACGTCTCGAGGGGAACTTCTATAATTGCGCCTTTCTGAAGCATGGAGGATATCTCTTCCTCTATTATTTTTTCCTGATCTAAGGTGAGAGGGATGTCTTTGGGGAAAGAAGTTTGAGAAGGAATTTCTATAAAGTCTATCATAAACCCTTTCACTGTATTCAGAACCCATGGGTCTTGAGTAATCTGTTTCCAATTGTGAAAAAAGAATTTGAGTCTGCCTCCCACCATAGGGGAAAAGGAAGGGGAAGGAAAAGGAGCTGTTGTACTCACTTTGAGGGTTGTTGTCATTGGAGGCTCCTCGTGATCTGAAGCTTCTGGAGCGAAAGCCTCTTCCTCTTTGTGGATAAAACTGGGGGGTATTTGAGGGTTGGTAACCCCTTCCGCCGTATCCTCTAGATCTAGGGTAGGGCCTGCGGTTGAAGCGGCCGGAAGAGAGGCCCCTTCTTCCGGCCCTTCCAAAAAGGTTATTGGTATTAAATACTCTCCTCACATTTTGGTGGGCCTTGTCCAATGCTGTAAAGGTAGACACATATTTACCTAGTGTCTTAATAAGATCTTCCCCAAAAAGTAATCCCTTGGGGTTGAGAGAGGGCTCTTTGTCAGCCAAATCACTCAATTTCGGACTGATTTTAGTTAGAACCACTCTTCTCCTCTCGGAGTTGAGGCTGGCATTGGCGTTGCCCAGTAAAATTAAGGCTCTCTGACTTAGGCCTCTAATTACTTCAGTGTCCAAGGGCGTGCCGTTGATGTGGCTATCCTCAGCTGTATTGATAATCCTGGCCAGAGGACCAAGGATATCAAGGACCTGGTCTTGACAACCCTTAAGGGACCTCTCCATCCCTTTTCTGGGGTCCCTACTGAGTTTAAATAGATATTTAATTAGTTCAGGGTCAAGGTTTGGGGTTTGGCAGACTTTGTCTTCTATGGAAGGTCTGGAGCATTCGGCTCTCAGTAGATTACGAGTGTCTCTCTCCAAAGGGTTCCTTAACCGTTTTTTTAATTAATTTGCCCACGTGTTCGTGGGGGAACCACTCTGAGCTTCTAGGGTGTTTTATATTAAGGGGAGAAAACATTTCCTCGCCAAGAGGGTCTACAATATTGTCTTTCGATGATGAAGGGAGGTCGTCTTCAAAAGGTTGAGAATAAAACTCCTGGTCATCCTCATCTAAATCTAAGACGTATTCGTCTGGAAGGTCAGAGGCATCATCATCCTGAGAATCGTCGTCTCCCAAGAGGAGATCATTATTTTGAGCACTTCGATATTGTGTGCCGCTAGGGACACCCAGATAGTTTGTGCCGCTGAGGACACCATTAAGAGTTGTGCCGCCAAGGACACCCAATGTATTTGAGGTGCGGTGACCTCCCATAAAAGTTGAGGTGCTGGGACCTCCCATAGTGCTCTTGGGGGTTGCATGATCAATATTCTTATTCTTTTTAGGTCTTTTCCCCCTTACTTCGATGAGATCGTCGGTGGATAGGATATGTTGGTTCTCATTACCATCAACCGCCTCAGAGGGGAGTGATCTCTTTGATACCATAACTTTAGATAGGGTTTCCAACATACAAGATCTCATTTCTTTATGGAACATGCTTTTGAAGGCTTCGTTATCCATATTAGGGATGGGGGCGCTAGCCTCATCGGAATCAATGTCAGACATAATGTAGATGACCAGGGTTATTAAGTAAATAGTAAGATGCCTTATCCCTTTTTTTTTTTTAAATTTATTTTTTGTATTAAAATTATGTAAAATGCATCCTTTAATTATTAATATCTTTTTTATTTTTTTATTTTAAAACAAAGGTTTCAGGGCAGGTAAGAGAAGGCAATAGGGAATAATGAGGGTTTTATGTAGGGAATAGTCGGTGGAGGATAGCCACAATACGCAAAGGTGTTTCAATCAATAGTATTTGAAACACCAAGGACACTAAATTTAAGAGTTTAAACCCTAAGTATTAAGAAATGAGCCTGCAGGGGTAGTAGCGAACATACTCTCCAATGCCAGCCGATCGGGTCGAGCAACTGTCAGAAGGCTCGAGCGCCCGATCAGCTGGCTCTCGCTGTTAGAGCGAGAGAGGAAAGCACCTCGGCAACGCGAACACGCAGCGAGCGCGTTGCCGAGGGCTTTTCCTTTAAAGCGGCACTTTGAAGACGGAGAAGGGGCTCAGGCCGCGTAGCGATAAATGCCCATAAATGTCCTAAGACAGAGGTAGCGAGAGGCAACACTATATGAGGGAGATAGCGGTAAAAGCGGGAGGACGTGTTAGTGGGGAAAAATAACGCGCAAGTGTGAGCACGAAATCGGAACATCAAGATAATGAGGCATGGGGGAGAGGAGCCGATGGGAGGCAGACCTCTTCCCCAAGGAAGTGTTCCTGAAGGCAAGTAAGCTCAAGCGAAAGAGGAGGGGGGGGAGGTGGTCAGAGGCCAATCTCCATAAATTGGAGATCGGTTTGACCGGAGTAAAGAAAGGAGGGTGAGGGGAGGGGGGTAAAAATCCCAAATGAGACAAAATTAAGCTTAAACAGTTAAAACAGTATCTAAACAGAATTATGAAGCCATAGAAAAGTAAATGTAATGAACTTATCTGCTTGGAGCCGCATTTAAAAGAGGCAGATTGTTATGGGCTCATGCCTTTTATTTACTGTTAATGTTCTATTCTGGAACCTTTTTGTTTATGATGTATGCGGCTGCTTGGACTGCATTAAAAGAAATATGCATAATGGTAGCCTCCGGTCTTGTAATGAAATTAAGTTACCTGAGTTTGACTGTTAATGCCTACTATCTCCATATTGTTCTCATTGCCTATTAACCCACTTATACCCATGACACACTCTCAAGACCAGATAGTAGTAAAAGTGAATTCTATCAATGCTGGAGTATTGGTACATGGCGATGACTGAATACTCTTCACTGAGCAGTGTAAAACAGATTTCCAAAAATACCTTTCTCCCATAGAATGTTTGTTTCTAGCATATCAGGCCTTTATATCACTTTAGAAAAAACCTATGAAATACACTGGGGGAATATAAATTGTCACTCCACAGTGCCACAAATCTGGTATTTATGTTTTGGGATAACGCAGTGAATTCAGCAAATGGAAATAGAATTTTAAGTAATTTACAAGTCAATTGCTTAGTGACACATCTCATTCTGACCAGGCTATATTATGATAAATTGGATGCAAAATCTCTAAAAAAATTATGTTTTTTCACAACCCTCTGTTTCTCTTCTGTGCAATGGCATATACATTACAAAAAAATGTGATGCCTGGTAAAGTTTGTCACCTTATATGGTTAAAGTACCTTTCACTGCCTGCAGGTTACTGACCCTCATGAAACTAAAAGGAGAATGATTGGTACCTGATTTTCTGGATAATTATTGGATTTATCAAGAGTTAGATACAACAGAGGCACCTTTTTTGCATACTTTAGCTTGCCCAAGAAAAGTGCATCTACCTCCTAGAGCTATACTATCTTTACATGACTACTAAGAAGCAGGAAAGAAGAGAGTGTCAATTAAGAAGGGCCGCAACAACTTGAGAAAAAAGCTAGTCAGGCAGAAAAACCTCTGGAGCAAAAGGGCGACCAGAGACTGAAGCAGGTCATAGATAATAGAGGAACAGATACAGAGAAAGGCACTAGAAAACTCTGGAGAGCTAAACACAGGCGGAAATAATTTATATTGAGCTGAGAAATATCAATATACACAAATATGGGAAATTAATATCGTGAACAAAAATATCAACTCCGAATTCCGAACTACAAAAATCACAAATATGGAACACACAAATAACGTTGTCAAAGGCACCAAAATGTTGTCACTTATAAATAAACATATAACATTTTAAAAATATCAATTCACACAATATCGACTACAATATTGTTGCCAACATATCTAATACATCCTTAAAAATAAAGCCAAAAACCAATTTTAACATAAAACAATTACTTCGAATAAACATTTATAGTTAAATAAAAATATGTTACATCAACCAAAAATTAAACATTATTACATTATAGGCATTCTTATTACACATAAACATAATTATTATTAACTATAAGCATTTAAACACAAGCAAAAAATATAACTGTATATATATTTATATATATATATATTGTTGTTCTCATGGCAAGAAAAATGTATGTCAAAGAAGCATATCGTCAACTCAATGATGCTGCATGTTATTGTAAAGTTGATAAATGATATCTTAGCGATTTAAGTGAAAGGTATTTCACCTTAGTACATGGATGGTACGATAGACAGCTGCTTAATTTTAATGAGAGACAGTTCCTTCACAATGACACTCCCACAACGCCCACATTGAATTTATTTCCTAAAATACATAAAAATGCCTTGGAACCACCAGGGAGACCGATTGCCTCCTCAACAATCTCTTAAGAACATATCCATATTTGTTGACCATTTTTTGCTCCACTTTGTTAAAGATCTTAGCTCATACATAAAGTATACCAAAGATTTCTTACAAAAATTCAAAACATATTTTTGAGTGATAACCACTGGTTGGGATGCCTTGACGTTGAAAGAGTGGGTACATGTAGCAGACACTCCGATGGCTTAAAAGCATGATGATATTTTCTGGAAACACGAAGCATTCACCTGCTGGAACATACACACATGATTCTAACCATGATTGAGATATGTCTCAAGGAACATATTTTCATGTTCGAGAATGAGCATTTCAAAAAGTTACAGGGGACTTCCATGGGCACCTGCTTCGCTCCCAGCTATGCCAATTTGGTGGTGGGCTGGTGGGGGAAGTAGGTGCTCTGGGGTGAAGACACTGAACGATTGGTCAACAATGTGAGTCTTTGGCTCTGATATATAGACAATATTTTCTTTGTGTGGGAAGGCAAAGAATCAGATCTCAAAAGGTTTGTTAATGCATTGAATAACAATAACATGAACCTTAAGTTCACCATGCATCATAGCCAGAAAAGCATCGATTTTTTAGATCTCAGACTTGTGGTTGAAAATGGCACCATTAACACTGAACTGTACAGGAAGGAATCAGCCGGCAACTCTTTATTACATGCCTCAAGTTGCCATCCACCGAGTTCTAGGTGGGGCATCTCATATAGTGAGTTTCTTAGGGTGAAAAGCAACTGTAGCTCTGTAGAAAGTTACCAGCATATGAAACAGGAATGACACAGAGGTTCCATACCAGGAGTTATCAACGCAAAACCCTTAAACAAGCGAGGCAAGAGTTGGAAATTTGAGCAGAGAAGAAGTCTTATTTCAGTTACCCAACAAAAAATCCAAAAGATGAACCAGATGAGCCCATATGGTTCATCACTAAATTTAATAGGCAGGCAGGACAGCTGCGGAAAATATTGAAATCGAGGTGAGGCATATTAAGACAAGACCCCATCTTGAGGAACAAGGTAGGACTGACTCCCTCTATGACATATCAAAGAAACCTCTCACTCAGAGATATGCTGGTACAAAGCCATCTCTACCCCAAAGAAACCAACCGGTTAAAACAAGCCAAAGGATTCCGCAAGTGCGGCAGCTGCAAAGCTTGAAGACACAGTGACATCATCACTGAGGTCAACCTCAAAAGAATTTAAACCAGATGAAAAATTCCTAAATTTATCACCTGTGGTACTGACTTTGTAGTCTATGTTATCACCTGTCTGTGTAAATATGTGGTACATAGGCTCTACAGCCTTCCCTGTTAAGAAATGCATATTAGAACACTGGAGAGCTATAACGAGCAAGGATTTTAGCAACAGCACAGCTAAACATTTCCATGACAAACATGCAGCAGAATGGACACAAGCCAAGTTTTCTGGCCTAGATACGGTCCCCAAACACCAAAGAGGTGGTAATCGCCTGTCCTCTTTTCGCAGATTAGAATCACGTCTCATCTTGCAAGCTGGTACCATGTTCCCTGATGGTATGAATAACGATGAAGAGTTGTATTCACACTTATGAGTCATTACTAGGCCTCTCATGAATATTAGATGTTACTTCCTCCCCTCACAATGAAATCCTCCCTTTTCCAGTAACATATTGGTCAGACAATTTACACCACAGATTTAATTCATATGTATGTTTGGTCGTATGGTCATTAAGCCGAGGGATTTACAGTGACACCACTGTTGTTGTGCAAACTGTATGTTGATAGCTTCTTGTAATTATAACATGAATTTTCTCTCTTTATTGTTCTCTCATAGGAACCTTGTGACACGTGATATTTGAATTAACCAGATTCACCTACGTAACGTTTACTGGAACCTGAGTGGAGAGATGTTCCAGGCAACAACTACTACTCCTTAGCCACTATTGTCTGCAAGAGGTACTCTATATACCACTGGCATGTGATAACATTAAAGAGCAACTAGAGCTCATAGTCTTTGATACACTACAGTCGGAATGGCCTGTTATGATATTAGCAATGAGACCTTCCCATATAGGATCAAACAAATATGGCACTATACCAGCATTTATCCTTCGTACTCTTTAATTCTTATTTTTTAATTTTTAATTTTATTTCCATTTATATACTTGTTGCCAATTGACTAGGTTTACACGCATGCCATAATTCAATCAAATTGGTACTATGTAGGCCATTTATGTCTGTGACAAACAGAGAGGAATTGTGTTAAAATGATTTGCATCACAGAAACGCATTATCAAACTGCTATATCACAGCTTGAATTGCACTGTATTCCCCTTTTTGTTTGAATATAATGAAACTTTATTGATAACGGTGTACAAAACAGCATATTTTTCAGTACCATAAATTCTAAACAACACTGCTTCGAACTATACCAAGTCGCGTATCATGAATGTAATTATAAGCAAGATTTTCTCGAAGTTTTTTTTTTGTCTGACCATTTAAAAGTTATTGTACCGTCTTTTTGCAAACACCACTTTTTTCTATGTTTATAAATGTCGTGTCATGTGTGACGCTGTTTCCTATGCCTTAAAAAACTCCATGATCATGTGCCATGATCATGTGACCAGGACCACGGCTGTGGTCGAAATGCGTAATTTCTTCTGCCTGATAAAACATCTTGAATATTGCAGATCGGTGTGGCTCGTGGATCTTTTTACCTTGCCAAAGATTCTGTCTGTGGAATATATGCATAGATATATATGTGTGTGTGTATATATATATATATGAATATATATATATATTCACTGAAAAAACCATAGGTTTCAGGGGTGTTATAGTTAGTTGGACATTTCACTCGTACAAAACCATAGAAATTCCCCCGTTATAGTTAGTTCAGCTAACTATAACTCGCGCGCCCGCAATGCACTGCTGATGACGTCACATATTACATCACTCATGACATGGTCAGTGACATCACTCATGACATCACTGATGACATCTCAAATGACATCACTGATGACATCACTGATGAGATCATCCTTGTGATAGAGTGGCAGACCTCCTCTCACCCTAATATAACCTTTGATACACACACTCAAAAATACAAACTAACATTTTCAAAACAATGGACATACCAATACCAGTTACAACACACCTATTCAGTAATTCCAAGATCTACACACACATCCACTCATTCACCAACAGTCGCTATACAGTCACTCATACATGTACTCACTCATCATATGTACTCATACACCTATACATCCTGTTACACACCGCCACTCATCCATAGAGTTACTCACACACATAGTCACACATGCAAACAAAGTATCAAACATCCATTTACTTGCATATACAGTTATACACACACTACCACACTTACTTCTACAGAAACTTACACATACTTACTCTCTTAAACAATCACTTATAGAAACACCTACTTATTTGTACAGGAACTCTTCCAATCTCTCACTCTCACATATACTCACTTATATACACCAATACTCACATATACTAGTTTAAAACATATGTAGTTACTCATAAAGACACTATTGAGACAGTCATTCACTCACTAACACACCCATACACATACTCATCCACCTATACAGTCCTGCACACATGCTGTCTTCAACACATACAAACAGTGAGTCACTCATTCATGCATCTATGCACTAAGTAATACCCCCACCGAACCATACAGACACTCAGACACTCATACTGATACTCAATAAACCAACTAATAACCCATATAGACACTCATGTAGCTACTCACCAACCCATGCAGCCACTTATACACAAAGTGAGAGACTGATACAGATATTTTCATATTTAAACATTACTCACTAACCCATGTATTCACTAAGATACACTTAGTCAGTTATACAATGAATTTTACAAAAAAATCATCCATTTAGACACTTATATACCCATTTATTCTTCCATCGACCTTGAGATATACATATATAAAACATATTTAATTTTCAGAAAAACACACATTCACTGGATGATGTCATCAGTGATGTCATCAGTGATGTCATTTGAGATGTCATCAGTGATGTCATGAGTGATGTCACTGACCATGTCATGAGTGATGTAATATGTGACGTCATCAGCAGTGCATTGCGAGCGCATGCGAGTTATAGTTAGCTGAACTAACTATAACGGGGGAATTTCTATGGTTTTGTACGAGTGAAATGTCCAACTAACTATAACGCCCCTGAAACCTATGGTTTTTTCAGTGAATATATATATATATATTTATATATATATATATACACACACACATATATATCTATGCATATATTCCACAGACAGAATCTTTGGCAAGGTAAAAAGATCCACGAGCCACACCGATCTGCAATATTCAAGATGTTTTATCAGGCAGAAGAAATTACGCATTTCGACCACAGCCGTGGTCCTGGTCACATGATCATGGCACATGATCATGGAGTTTTTTAAGGCATAGGAAACAGCGTCACACATGACGCGACATTTATAAACATAGAAAAAAGTGGTGTTTGCAAAAAGACGGTACAATAACTTTTAAATGGTCAGACAAAAAAAAAACTTCGAGAAAATCTTGCTTATAATTACTTTCATGATACGCGACTTGGTATAGTTCGAAGCAGTGTTGTTTAGAATTTATGGTACTGAAAAATATGCTGTTTTGTACACCGTTATCAATAAAGTTTCATTATATTCAAACAAAAAGGGGGTATACAGTGCAATTCAAGCTGTGATATAGCAGTTTGATAATGTGTTTCTGTGATGCAAATCATTTTAACACAATTCCTCTCTGTTTGTCACAGACATAAATGGCCTACATAGTACCAATTTGATTGAATTATGGCATGCGTGTAAACCTAGTCAATTGGCAACAAGTATATAAATGGAAATAAAATTTAAAATTAAAAAATAAGAATTAAAGAGTACGAAGGATAAATGCTGGTATAGTGCCATATTTGTTTGATCCTATATGGGAAGGTCTCATTGCTAATATCATAACAGGCCATTCCGACTGTAGTGTATCAAAGACTATGAGCTCTAGTTGCTCTTTAAAGTTATCACATGCCAGTGGTATATAGAGTACCTCTTGCAGACTATAGTGGCTAAGGAGTAGTAGTTGCTGCCTGGAACATCTCTCCACTCAGGTTCCAGTAAACGTTACGTAGGTGAATCTGGTTAATTCAAATATCACGTGTCACAAGGTTCCTCTGAGAGAACAATAAAGAGAGAAAATTCATGTTATAATTACAAGAAGCTATCAACATACAGTTTGCACAACAACAGTGGTGTCACTGTAAATCCTTCGGCTTAATGACCATACGACCAATCATACATATGATTTAAATCTGTGGTGTAAATTGTCTGACCAATATGTTACTGGAAAAGGGAGGATTTCATTGTGAGGGGAGGAAGTAAACATCTAATATTCATGAGAGGCCTAGTAATGACTCATAAGTGTGAATACAACTCTTCATCGTTATTCATACCATCAGGGAACATGGTACCAGCTTGCAAGATGAGACGTGATTCTAATCTGCGAAAAGAGGACAGGCCATTACCACCTCTTTGGTGTTTGGGGACCGTATCTAGGCCAGAAAACTTGGCTTGTGTCCATTCTGCTGCATGTTTGTCATGGAAATGTTTAGCTGTGCTGTTGCTAAAATCCTTGCTCGTTATAGCTCTCCAGTGTTCTAATATGCATTTCTTAACAGGGAAGGCTGTAGAGCCTATGTACCACATATTTACACAATCCGTTCAGTAGTTGCGGAGAAATTAAAAAAATAAGAGTCAAAAAATCAATTTCCCATAGGAAACTTTATGCAAGGCTACAGCCCGAACTGCTGAACGGAATTACACCAAATTTGGCAAAGAGGTAGTTCTTGGTTCAGAAAGAACCCTTTTTGTTAAATGGTGTAAATCCGTTCAGTAGATGCTGAGAAAATCAAAAGTAAAAACACATATATATCTGGGCGGAGCCTAACCACACATGTCATCGTGAGATCTGATTGGCTGTCAGCACTTCATCCTGGAATTGCTGGCAGCCATCTTGGGACCAATATAAATGATAGTACCCCATTGAAATGCATTGTAGTGAATCGAAGATTTTGAGGGTTACCAAAAGGAGAACTATAAAGGGTGATAACAGACTTTAGTTACATTAGAATTCATTTGTTGATGGTACGATACTAATTTCAGGAATTGTGGTGTGTTCTAAGGTGATTTTACCCTGTGAAAAACCTTCTGCTGGGATATCATGAATCATGTTTGAGAGAAAACTATTTTCACATGCTTGTCCCATACAGTTTTGGAAGGTGCTCCAGAAGCTAAAATGAGAGCATATTTTCTGTAAATTCACATTATCTTTCTCAGTCATGTGAGAATGAAGTCTGACATTCTCAGTAAAACATGTACATCCAACAATGGCAGAGACTGTCAGTTGATTCCTTTGTGTTCTACTGCAGCTTCCAGAGTGTTCTAAAGAACAACTAGAGTGCTAACAGCCTTACTTATGACAAAAGTATGGCACACCTGAAGCCATCTTGATTGGAATAAACTGGTAACACTTAAAACATTTAATTTAAAAAGGAACAAAATGATGTGGTTCATTTTGTCATAGAAATTATGGTTAGTGCTGTAGAAAGAAAAATTAGGACATGTTTCAAGTGTGATCTAAAATATCTTCCTGTTATATTTCAACAGGAGCAGCCTGTCAGTTGATGCCTTTGTGTTCTACTGCAGCTTCCCAGAGTGTTCTAAAGAACAACTAGAGCGCTAACAGTCTTACTTATGACAAAAGTATGGCACACCTGAAGCCATCTTGATTGGAATAAACTGGTAACACTTAAAACATTTAATTTAAAAAGGAACAAAATGAGGGGGTTCATTTTGCCATAGAAAGTATGGTTAGTGCTGTAGAAAGAAAAATTAGGACATGTTTTAAGTGAGATCTCAAATATCTTCCTGTTATATTTCAACAGGAGCAGCCTGTCAGTTGATGCCTTTGTGTTCTACTGCAGCTTCCCAGAGTGTTCTAAAGAACAACTAGAGTGCTAACAGCCTTACTTATGACAAAAGTATGGCACACCTGAAGCCATCTTGATTGGAATAAACTGGTAACACTTAAAACATTTAATTTAAAAAGGAACAAAATGAGGGGGTTCATTTTGCCATAGAAATTATGGTTAGTGCTGCAAAAAGAAAATGTAGGGCATGTTTTAAGTGAGATCTCAAATCCTCTTCTATTTCATTAGAAAATTCTGACATGCAGACTGAAACAATCACTTTCAATACCAGCAGTAGACTTCCAGTTAACTCCTTGGTGAGCAGTAGCTTTACTACAGTGATCTAATGAACAACTAGAGTGCTAACATTCTGAATTTATGGCAAATGTGTGACACATCTGAATGCCTTCTTGATGGAATCAAAGTAAAAAACTGAAAGCATTTCCTACTGAGGAGACTGTAGTAAATGAGGAAATTAGGAAACTTCATAACAAATAAGTCTCCCAAGATGGCCACCAGAGAAAAAAAGAGCCCAAATGTAGCACAAATATCACCCAGAGGTAGCCCACGTATAGCCCAATGACAGAAGTGTGCAAAACACTTTTTATTTTTTGTTTTTTGCAGTTTTATATAGTGCAGACTGGTCAGGTATTGGAGTGCTTTACATGAGCATTGGTTACATCACACAAGGACAAATTCATGTTGGTTGACCCCTACACTACCCAAACACCACTGCACTACCCTAAACCCTAAAACACTACCCCAAGCACGACCCCCTTCACTACCCAAACACAACTGCACTACCCTAAACTCAAAAACACTACCCCCAGCACGACCCCCTACACTACCCAAACACCACTGCACTACCCTAAACTCTAAATCTACCCCTACACTACACAAATACCACTGCACTACCCTAAACCCTAAAACACTAGAACCCAGCACGACCCCTACAGTACACAAACACCACTGCACTACCCTAAACCCTAAAACACTACCCCCTACACTACACAAACACCATTGCACTACCCTAAACCCTAAAACACTACCCCCAGCATGACCCCCTACACTACACAAACACCACTGCACTACCCTAAACCCTAAAACACTACCCCAGCACGACCCCCTACACTACCCAAACACCACTGCACTACCCTAAACCCTAAAACACTACCCCCAGCACGACTC
The DNA here is from genome assembly GCA_963921515.1 of Calotriton arnoldi. Classification (NCBI taxonomy): domain Eukaryota; kingdom Metazoa; phylum Chordata; class Amphibia; order Caudata; family Salamandridae; genus Calotriton; species Calotriton arnoldi. The sequence goes on from CAWUFW010003681.1 coordinate 1,361,806, forward strand.
CCTACACTACACAAACACCACTGGACTATCCTAAACCCTAAAACACAACCCCCAGCATGACTCCCTACACTACCTAAACACCACTGCACTACACTAAACCCTAAATCTACCCCCAGCATGACCTCCCACACTACACAAACACCACTGCACTACCCTAAACCCTAAAACACTACCCCCAGCACGACCCCCTACACTACCCAAACACCACTGCACTACCCTAAACCCTAAAACACTAACCCCAGCATGACCCCCTACACTACCCAAACACCACTGCACTACCCTATACCCTAAAACACGACCCCGTACACTATACAAACACAACTGCACTACCCTAAACCCTAAAACACTACCCACAGCATGACCCCCTACACTACACAAACACCACTGCACTACCCTAAACCTTAAAACACTACCCCCTACACTACACAAACACCACTGCCCTACCCTAAACCCTAAAACACAACCCCAGCATGACCCCCTACACTACACAAACACCACTGCACTACCCTAAACCCCCTACACTATACAAACACCACTGCATTACTCTAAACCCTAAAACACTACCCCCAGCACGACCCCCTCACAACACAAACACCACTGCACTACCCTAAACCCTAAATCGACCCCCAGCACGACCCCCTACACTACCCAAACACCGCTGCCATACCCTAAACCCTAAAACACTACCCCCAGCATGAACCCCTACACTACCCAAACACCACTGCACTACCCTAAACCTTAAAACACTACCCCCAGCACTACCCCCTACACTACACAAACACCACTGCACTACCCTAAACCCTAAAACACTACCCCAGCACTACCCCCTACACTACCCAAACACCACTGCACTAACATAAACCCTAAAACACTACCCCCAGCACAACCCCCTACACTACACAAACACCACTGCACTACCCTAAACCCTAAAACAACAACCCCCAGCACGACTCCCTACACTACCCAAACACGACTGCACTACCCTAAACCCTAAATCTACCCCCAGCACGACCCCCTACACTACCCAAACACCACTGCACTACCCTAAACCATAAAACACTACCCCCAGCATGACCCCTACACTACACAAACACCACTGCACTACCCTAAACCCTAAAACACTACCACCAGCATGACCCCTATACTACTCAAACACCACTGCACTACCCTAAACCCTAAAACACTAACCCAGCACGACCCCCTACACTACCCATACACCACTGCACTACCCTAAAGCCTAAAACACTACCCCCAGCACGACCCCTACACTACTGCACTACCCTAAACCCTAAAACACTACCCCCAGCACGACCCCTACACTACCCAAACACCACTGCACTACCCTAAACCCTAAAACACTACCCCCAGCACGACCCCCTACACTACCCATACACCACTGCACTACCCTAAAGCCTAAAACACTACCCCAGCACGACCCCCTACACTACCCAAACACCACTGCACTACCCTAAACCCTAAAACACTACCCCCAGCACGACTCCCTACACTACACAAACACCACTGGACTATCCTAAACCCTAAAACACAACCCCCAGCATGACTCCCTACACTACCTAAACACCACTGCACTACACTAAACCCTAAATCTACCCCCAGCATGACCTCCCACACTACACAAACACCACTGCACTACCCTAAACCCTAAAACACTACCCCCAGCACGACCCCCTACACTACCCAAACACCACTGCACTACCCTAAACCCTAAAACACTAACCCCAGCATGACCCCCTACACTACCCAAACACCACTGCACTACCCTATACCCTAAAACACGACCCCGTACACTATACAAACACAACTGCACTACCCTAAACCCTAAAACACTACCCACAGCATGACCCCCTACACTACACAAACACCACTGCACTACCCTAAACCTTAAAACACTACCCCCTACACTACACAAACACCACTGCCCTACCCTAAACCCTAAAACACAACCCCCAGCATGACCCCCTACACTACACAAACACCACTGCACTACCCTAAACCCCCTACACTATACAAACACCACTGCATTACTCTAAACCCTAAAACACTACCCCCAGCACGACCCCCTCACAACACAAACACCACTGCACTACCCTAAACCCTAAATCGACCCCCAGCACGACCCCCTACACTACCCAAACACCGCTGCCATACCCTAAACCCTAAAACACTACCCCCAGCATGAACCCCTACACTACCCAAACACCACTGCACTACCCTAAACCTTAAAACACTACCCCCAGCACTACCCCCTACACTACACAAACACCACTGCACTACCCTAAACCCTAAAACACTACCCCAGCACTACCCCCTACACTACCCAAACACCACTGCACTAACATAAACCCTAAAACACTACCCCCAGCACAACCCCCTACACTACACAAACACCACTGCACTACCCTAAACCCTAAAACAACAACCCCCAGCACGACTCCCTACACTACCCAAACACGACTGCACTACCCTAAACCCTAAATCTACCCCCAGCACGACCCCCTACACTACCCAAACACCACTGCACTACCCTAAACCATAAAACACTACCCCCAGCATGACCCCCTACACTACACAAACACCACTGCACTACCCTAAACCCTAAAACACTACCACCAGCATGACCCCTACACTACTCAAACACCACTGCACTACCCTAAACCCTAAAACACTAACCCAGCACGACCCCCTACACTACCCATACACCACTGCACTACCCTAAAGCCTAAAACACTACCCCCAGCACGACCCCTACACTACTGCACTACCCTAAACCCTAAAACACTACCCCCAGCACGACCCCCTACACTACCCAAACACCACTGCACTACCCTAAACCCTAAAACACTACCCCCAGCACGACCCCCTACACCACCCAAACACCACTGCACTACCCTAAACCCTAGAAAAGTAACCCCCACCCCATGCCCAATCCCCCTTACCTCTCACTCCTCGTGGTTCCTCTCTCCTCGTGGTTCCTGCTTCACGTCGTCTCTGAGGGGCGGTGCACGTCGTTGTGAGGAAACGGAACAGCCTCTGTTTCCTTACAACGACATGGATCGTCTACATGTTTTTAGAACGCATGTTCATTTACCATACATACCTTTACAACAAAATTCGTTGTAAAGGCATGCGTGGTAAATGACCATGCGTTCTAAAAAATGCGTAGTAATGACTTCGTGATGTAAAACGCATGCGTGGTAATGCATGCGTTGTAATGGTATCGCAAAGTAAAAAAGTCGTTGTAACGGCTGTTTACCGATCGAAGCTGGCCCCTGTTCTTCAGTGAGATGTTTATTTGATTAATTAGGAGGAAGGAATGTGTTTTTTTACCGAAAAGTGCATTCCCGGCTGTTGTATTGTGAAAGTGTCCGCGTGGCCTGGTTTCACTTCCGGTGAGAGAGTGGAAGAGTCTGTTTGGATCTAAAGGAGTTCTGTTGTTGGATGGGGCCGGCGCGACATGTCATCAGAAAACATAGCTAATGGAAAGCGTCCTCCCTGAAGTGTGGAGCAGTGCCATGAGAGGTCAACGAGTGTGCGTCCCACCGCAGTATGACCGTACCGCGTGACCCATGTGCCACCTCCAGGGTACGGGAGGCAGAAGCGGCATCGCAGGTCCTCTTGAAGACCGTTGTAGCACTAATTCTACATTTTGGTACTAGGGCATTTTAACTTCGTTGTTCCTGCCAGATACAAAGAGAAGATCCTGTGTTATTCAGTGCCCTCGTTACCTTTTTTGTGGGTTGTGGTGCTTGTCACTTCGCTGCCCCGCCGGTGCACATGACTGGGCACCCCACCTCGTGTGCCATCTGCAGGGCCTCTGCCCTCGGATCACTGGTTTCGGTTTCTGGAGTGGCAACATAAACAGTTGCTCCCAAAGGACTAGCCTGAACACTTAGGTGAATATCCCCTGCACCAGCATTCCACGGAAATTCTTTCCTAGCTCTCCCATGTCAACAAGGACGTCATAATAGCACGGCTCCACTCGCGACACCGTATGACGTCATCGGAGCCATAAGAGAACCTCATCGGCGTGCTGACGTCAGTTCCACCCATTTTTTCCGTGCCACCGAGGCAAACAGGGGACCGAGACATTTTCACATGTATACATAGTATAATAAATATATATATATTCACTGAAAAAACCATAGGTTTCAGGCACGTTATAGTTAGAAATTAGCATTTAAAAAACCTTAGAAATTCACTGAAAAAACCATAGGTTTCAGGCACGTTATAGTTAGAAATTAGCATTTAAAAAACCTTAGAAATTCACTGAAAAAACCATAGGTTTCAGGGGCGTTATAGTTAGTTGGACATTTCACTCGTACAAAACCATAGAAATTCCCCCGTTATAGTTAGTTCAGCTAACTATAACTCGCGCGCCCGCAATGCACTGCTGATGACGTCACATAATACATCACTCATGACATGGTCAGTGACATCACTCATGACATCACTGATGACATCTCAAATGACATCACTGATGACATCACTGATGACATCATCCAGTGAATGTGTGTTTTTCTGAAAATTAAATATGTTTTATATATGTATATCTCAAGGTCGATGGAAGAATAAATGGGTATATAAGTGTCTAAATGGATGATTTTGTTTTGTAAAATTTATTGTATAACTGACTAAGTGTATCTTAGTGAATACATGGGTTAGTGAGTAATGTTTAAATATGAAAATATCTGTATCAGTCTCTCACTTTGTGTATAAGTGGCTGCATGGGTTGGTGAGTAGCTACATGAGTGTCTATATGGGTTATTAGTTGGTTTTTGAGTATCAGTATGAGTGTCTGAGTGTCTGTATGGTTCGGTGGGGGGTATTACTTAGTGCATAGATGCATGAATGAGTGACTCACTGTTTGTTTTTGTTGAAGACAGCATGTGTGCAGGACTGTATAGGTGGATGAGTATGTGTATGGGTGTGTTAGTGAGTGAATGACTGTCTCAATAGTGTCTTTATGAGTAACTACATATGTTTTAAACTAGTATATGTGAGTATTGGTGTATATAAGTGAGTATATGTGAGAGTGAGAGATTGGAAGAGTTCCTGTACAAATAAGTAGGTGTTTCTATAAGTGATTGTTTAAGAGAGTAAGTATGTGTAAGTTTCTGTAGAAGTAAGTGTGGTAGTGTGTGTATAACTGTATATGCAAGTAAATGGATGTTTGATACTTTGTTTGCATGTGTGACTATGTGTGTGAGTAACTCTATGGATGAGTGGCGGTGTGTAACAGGATGTATAGGTGTATGAGTACATATAATGAGTGAGTACATGTATGAGTGACTGTATAGGGACTGTTGGTGAATGAGTGGATGTGTGTGTAGATCTTGGAATTACTGAATAGGTGTGTTGTAACTGGTATTGGTATGTCCATTGTTTTGAAAATGTTAGTTTTTATTTTTGAGTGTGTGTATCAAAGGTTATATTAGGGTGAGAGGAGGTCTGCCACTCTATCACAAGGATGATGTCATCAGTGATGTCATCAGTGATGTCATTTGAGATGTCATCAGTGATGTCATGAGTGATGTCACTGACCATGTCATGAGTGATGTAATATGTGACCTCATCAGAAGTGCATTGCGGGCGCGCGAGTTATAGTTAGCTGAACTAACTATAACGGGGGAATTTCTATGGTTTTGTACGAGTGAAATGTCCAACTAACTATAACGCCCCTGAAACCTATGGTTTTTTCAGTGAATATATATATATATATATATATATATATACAATGAAAAAACAAAGGTTACAGGGCTGTTATAGTTAGGAAATCAATTTTAAAAAACCTTAGATATTCACTTAAAAATATAGATTCCAGGGACGTTATAGTAAGGCTCAGATTTCACATGCACAAAACCAGAGAAATTTAGCAGTTAAAGGGCCAGATGTATCAAGATAGTTATTTGCGATTCTCTAATTGCGAATCACAAGGATTCGCAATTAGGGAATTGTAAAATGCCATGTATGAAGGTGTATAGTACACCTTTTGCGATTCCTAGGGGTCGCAAATGACCTACCTCATGAATATTAATGAGGTAGGTCGCAATTTGCGACCCCTAGGAATCGCAAAATCACGGGATGGTGGCCTGCTGAGATCAGCAGACCACCATGTCCGTGATTGCTTTTAAATAAAGCAATCTTTTTTTTGTAAAGCAGCCCATTTTCCTTAAAGGAAAACAAGATGCTTTACAAAAAGAAAAATGAAAAGTTTTCTTTTCATTTTTAAAGAGCAGGCAGTGGTCCGTGGGACCACTGCCTTCTCTTAAAAGTGGTTTTACAAACATTCACAAAGGGGAAGGGGTCCCTTGGGGACCCCTTCCCATTTGCGAATGGGTTACCACCTACTTGAAGTAGGTGGTAACATGCGAATCTTTTGCGACCGCCAATGCGGTCACAAAATATTCATATATACCGATGCGATTCGGTATTAGGAAGGGACGCCCTAAACACTCCCCTTCCTAATACCAAATCGCAAACCCATTTTGCGATTCGGTAACAGGTTACCGAATCGCAAAATTAGGTTTGCTGCATCAGAAAAGCAATTTTTGCGTTCGCAAACGGGCAGATTCTGTGAATCTGCCCATTTGAGAATGCAAAAATGCTTGATACATCTGCCCCATAGTTAGCTGAGCTAACTAAAGCTTGCGCCCCCACAATGCACTGCTTATGACCTCACATATTACATCACTCATGACATGGTCAGTGGTATCACTGATGACATCACTGATGACATCATCCAGTGACTGTGAGTGTTTTTAAAATGTTTATGAGTGTTAACTATATATACCAAGGTGTATTGATGAATCAGTGGGTGTATGAGTGCCTGTATAGATGATTCAGTTGGTGCGTGACTGACTGTATAAGTGAGTGATTAGGTGTCTCAGTGAATGTAGGGGTGAGTGACTTGTGTGAATGTCTCTATCTGTCTGTCGTTTGGTGTCTAAGTGGCTGTATAGATGTGTGAGTGGGTATGTGAGTTTCTGTATGGGTGAGTGATTGGTTGTCTGAGTACGTGTATGGGTGTCTCAATGTCTGTGCGTTAGGTGAGGGTGTGTATAACTGACTGTATAGATGAGTGCGTGGGTGAGTCAGTGACTCTATGGGATAGCGAGTGTGTGTGTAAGGGGATGTATGGGTGAGTGAGCTTATGTATGGCTGTGTTGGTGAGTGAATGGATGTGTCAGTGGTATATGGGTGAGTAGCTGCATATGTAAAAGGCAGTTGTTAGAAATGGGGGTCTCTAGTTGGCAGGGGTAGGTACCTTTGTCCAAATAGGGACCCTTGCTTCTAGTCAGGGTAAGGGGGATACACACTTTAGATAACCCCTGCTCACCCCCTTAGTAGCTTGGCACCAGCAGACAGGCTTATCCCAAAGGCAATGTGTAAAGTATTTGTACCTACACTCACAGTAACACAGTGAAAACACCACAAAAGGACACCACACCAGTTTAGAAAAATAAAATATCTTTATCTAAACTAAACAAGACCAAAACGACAAAATTCCAACATACACAGTTAAAAATATGACTTTCAAAAGGTTTCAAGAACTTGTACCATAGGAAACTATGGATGTGTGACTTTTCACCAAAGTACCTGTCGTTGCGTCAAAGTTCACAAGCCAAACAGCCGCAGCGTCGGAAAACAAAGAGATGCGACACTCCTGAGACCCTGAGGAGGCAATGCGACAGTCCCGCTGCACGCAGAGGAAGGGTTGCGTCGATTCCGGTCTGTATGGGGAGTGATGCATCGATTCTTCGTGCAGGTTCCGGCCCGCAGGTGATGTGTCAGAAGAACTTGCTGCACAGGTACGATGCATGGAAATCCGGGATGCGCCTGCGATCGATGTGGCGGTGTTGCGTGGCGCTGCGTCGGTCCTTTTCAGCCACGATCCCTCGATCTGCTGATTCTTGGAGCAACGACAGGTGCTGCAACGGTTTTCGCAGTGGCGCAGCGATGCGTGGAAATTCGTCTCGCGCCGTGAAGATGCGTCGGAAAAACAGCCGCAAGAAGAGCGATGCATCGATTTCTGTATTTCTTCGAGTTTCTTCTCTCTTCCAGCTCCCAAACAGCAGCAACAACCTCCAGTGGCCCAAAACTGGCACAGGCACCTCAAGGCAGGTCAGAACTCACAACAGCAGAGTTCAGGGGACCTGGGGGTGAAATCTCTGTGTCCCTGAGACATCTGAACAGGAGGCCAGCTCACTTCAGGCCCTTGCAGATCTCCTTCAAGCAGGGGACACAGCACACAGCAAAGTCCTTCTCCTTTCCTTCGCAGAAACAGAAACTGCAGGCCAATCCCAGACACACAGCAAGGGCAGTACTTCTCCTCAGTCTCTCCAGCTCTTCTCCTTGGCAAAGGTTCCTCTTGAATTCCAGGAATGATCTAAAAGTCTGGGGTTTTGGGTCTGATACTTATACCCCAAAATGTCTTTGTTCTCTTTGTGCAAGGGGCTCTGAACCCAGTTCAAACCAGTTCTTGGGGGCACTCTGCAAGTGCACAACAACATCCATTGTCAGTGTGAGCCTTGGCTCCAGACACACCACAGGGGGCAGAGCCAGCATTGTGGAAGGCAGGCACAGCCCTATTCAGGTACAGGTGCTACTCCTCCCACCACTCCAAATGCAGTTCAGGCCTATTCAGCCTAGTGCTGACTCATCCAGACTCCTGGAGCCACTGCACCTCCCCACCCCCTGTTACTCCAAAGCCAGACAGTCAATCCACAAACAGGCAGAGGCACACAGGATGGTTGAACAAGAAAAAAGCCACTTTCTAAAAGTGATATTTTCAAACACACAATTTAAAAATCATCTTTACTAAAAGATGTGTTATCACATTATGAGTTCAGGGATACCAAACTCCATTTTTCTATCTTATCCCTATGAGAAGATATGCTTGTAAAATGTTACAAAGCATTCCCCATTCTGTCCTATGGGGCAAGATAGCCTTTCAATTGTGAAAAACGAAATTGGCAGTATTTCACTATCAGGACATGTTACACACACCAGTACATGTCCTACATTTCACATACACTGCACCCTGCCCAGGGGGTACCTTGGGCCTACCATAGGGGGTGTCCAATGTGTAAGAGAAGGGAAGGGTAGGGCCTGGCAAGTGAGTGCACTTGCCAAGTCGACATGGCAGTTAACAAACTGCGCACAGGCACCGTGGTGGCAGGCCTGAGACATCTTTTCAGGGCTACTCATGTGGGTGGCACAATCAGTGCTACAAGCCCACTAGTAGCATTTGATTTACCAGCCCTGGCACACTCAGTGCACTTTACTAGGGACCTACTGGTAAATCAAATATGGCACTCATGGATAACCAATCACAATAACAATTTAGACAGAGAGCATATGCACTTTAGCACTGATCAGCAGTGGTAAAGTGCCCAGAGTCCTATAGCCAACAAACCCCGGTCAGGAAAAAATAGGAGGAAGAAGCAAAAAGTTTGGGGATAACCCTGCAAAAAAGGCCATTTCCAACAGCAGTATAGATGAGTGTTGGAGTTTATGAGTGACTGTGTAACTGAGTGATTGTGAGAATGGCCGTATGGGTGAGTGTGTGCTTGTGTCAGTGACTGTATAGGTGAGTGAGTATGTGTTAGTATTGGTATGAATAAATGAGTGGGTGTGTGTATATGTTTATAGGTGAGTAAATGGCTCTGTGATTGACTCTATAGGTGAGTAGATGTGTGAGTAGCTCTATGAGTGACTTACTGTGTGTGAGTGGCTGTATGGGTGTATGAGTGGATATATAAGTGGCTGTATTAGTGAGTGAGTTGGTGTATGTGTGGTTGTATAGGTGACTGAGTGGATGTGTGTGTAGTCCTATGAATCAGTGAGTGGGTGTGTAAGTACAGGTATGGGTGTGTCATTGGTTTTGAGAATGCTAGTGTGGCAGTTGGAGTGAGTGTATGAAAGGTTATATTGGGGTGTGAGTGGGTGCGTCAGAGATTCTGTGGATGATGTCATCAGTGATGTCATTTGAGATTTCATTAGTGATGTCATCAGTGATGTCACTGACCATGTCTTGAGTGATATAATATGCGAGGTCAGAAGCAGTGTATTGCGGGGGAGCGAGTTATAGTAAGCTCAGCTAACTATAACTGCTAAATTTCTCTGGTTTTGTGTGTGTGAAATCTGAGCCTAACTATAACATCCCTGCAACCTTTGTTTTTTTCAGTGAATATCTAAGTTTTTTTTAATTTTATTTCCTAACTATAACAGACCTGTAACCTTTGTTTTTTTCTGTGAATTTCTAAGGTTTTTTAAATGCTAATTCCTAACTACAACTTACCTGTAACCTTTGTTTTTTTCAGTGAATTTCTATGCTTTTTTAAGTAGCAATGGTGTTTGCGGAATGGTGTGGAAAGGGGGTGGGGCCTCTGACCAGCTCTGAGGAATCCCGCTGTGTAGGACTTACAGAAAGTACCAGGAGGGCTTCTTTGTCCCCAAGGTCCCTAAGCATCCAAGAGAACTTCATTCTCCAACCAGTAGTGTGCCAGGAGACGTGTTTGCAGAGTGGTGCAGAAAGGGCGCTTGGCCTATGAAGACCTCTTAGCAAACTGACTATGTGGGACTTGCTGGAGGTAACAGGGGGGATTAGTTTGCCCCAACAAGCCTCAACAGTCACGGTGACTTCACCCCCTAACTAGTACTGTGCCAGAAGGTGCTTTGCAGCATGGTTGAGAAAGGACGTCCTTGATGATTACAGAGGTAGTACCTGTATGTTTCTACGAGTGCCATTGCCAAGGACACACTGTGAATACCAGGTGTTTTTGACAAATTATAAAACACATATATAGACATATCTTACATAAAGTTTCACGGTAGCTATTTAGTAAGATATTAATTTAACGTTCCCCTTTGTATACATTTGTCGAAATAACTACATAAAAAATGCATGTTCCTTCTTCGCAGCAACACCGTAGGTCGCAATGACATTAGTAGTCAAAAATACAAATGACAAAATATAAAACAGATATTTAAACATATTTTACACAAAGTTTGAGTCTAGATGCTTAGTAACAAAATTGTTTAACTTTATTTTAACAACACATTTAACAAAAACAACAATTGCCAAAAATTACTTTCAAGATCTGAACTCACGAATAGAACAGAACTACACAACACCCATAAATGTACTCATTCTTACCCAAACTCAACAGGAAACAAAAACTGCTCCAAAACTAGTAAAATCCACACTCTATGAAAAGACCCACTCTAGAGAGACGAATAAAAAGTATTCATGTGGGATGAAGTCCATGGTGTATCATCTTAAAATCTAACATAGAAAACATCTCTAACTGGCAATCAAGTAGAGGGCAGCTGGAGGAACATCTTCATCAGTGGCACCAGCAACAGCAAGTCCCATTCAGAGGTGCAGACTACTGCAACAGATATGGCTCCAGAGTTTTCAAGAATGGGCACGTTTTGCATGGACAGTACTGTTGTTATAACTGCTGGTGAGCAGTGTGTTACAGCTATTCACAATGCTGCAAAAAATAAAACATGCAATTTTCTTTCCCCTTTTATATTATTTGCATATTTTTCAGTGCACATTTTTCAAATTCTTCCTGTCCCAGTTGCAGTTTTTGTTATTATAAAAAAGAAAAAAATACAACTTTTGAATACCACAAAAAAAATTATTAAAAACAAAACAGAAAATCATGTCACCAGGAAATAAAGGAATGTCATTGGATAATACACTTTTCAACTAAAACAATAAGAAGAACATGCCCATTTATCTATCTTGAACATTCTTTAAGATGAGTTCATAGTGAGCAGATTTCCGCAATGCACAATATGTCATAAGACATTGTCATGGGGTACAAATAAAAAATATTCTTGCAGGACTACGTCCATGCTTTACCATCTAAAACGCAAGGCTGAAGGACCATCAACTTCAATAGCAGCCACAACAACCTCGGAGCAGAGACTCCCTTCAGAATTCCAATCTCAACTTCAAGATTTAGCTCCACAGTTGTCCCAGATGACATCATATTGCATGGATTGTGGAGTTGTAGTGAGTGCTGGAGTGCAGTCGATAACGGCCCATCGCAATGCTGCACACAATCATAAATGTTGATTTATTTTTTATTTTTGGCCCTTCATAGTTTTTCTACATTAGCAGGCATTTTATTATCTTACAAAATGGGTATCTACTATCCATGTGTTGTTCATTTTATTATCTTCTAATTTATTGTAACAGTACTTACATATAACTTGCCATATTGACAAGTCAAAGAATTCCTCTACAAATAAATACATCTAACTTTTACCAATTACAATTATTTTCATTTTTCACTTTTTAAATTTAAGTCAACAGTCTGTGTTTAAATCTTCTAGTAAGTGCATCAACAACATATAGAAACATACTCTGTTTTTTTTACCAAACTGTGTTAACTTTTGTAATATCATCTTTAAAAAAACTATCATCTGTAATATATGCGTCCTGTTCTGCAGCTCCTTCTCTTAACCCCTTCCGTGCTCATGACGAGCTCAGCTCGTCATGCTGCGCGGTAGCGCTGTGCGCATGACGAGCTGAGCTCGTCACGACCCCACCCGCGATCGGAATGTCCAGCACACGAGCGGAATTCCGATCGCGGTCAAGGGGTTAACAACTCTTCATTTTCCCTAGAATCCTGTCTAGGAGCAAAGAAACAAAACTGCACATCCCCACAAACCTTTTTAACGTCTGACACAGTACCATGCAAAAGTGCTATATTAATTTCTCCTAAACATATTTGTATTTGTATTTATTGGTATTTGTAAAGCGCATCAATCATCCCGAGGAACATCACGGTGCTAGGACGGGTTTTAGTGCAGTGCAGGTTGGTCAATTGATAGGATCAGCATCTAGGGAACAGGGTGGTTTTCAATGTTTTCCTAAACATCAAGTAATCATCTGTCAGGCGTAGATCAAGGGGTAGGTTGTTCCAAAGGACCGCAGCTAATTTGGAAAAGGACCGGTCGCCCATCCCGATTTTGGATGTGCGTTTGACTGAGGCGAGAGCTTGATGACACGATCTCAAGTTACGCGAAGGGACATGGAATTGTAGCTTATCTTGCAAGATGTGTGGCCCTTTTTTATGCAAGGTTTTATGCACAAAACAAAGGAGCTTGAAACTGGCTCTCTGGCGGACTGGTAGCCAATGCAATTCCTTCAAGCAGTGTGATGCTGAGCTGTATTTTTTTTTATTACATATTAATTTTGCGGCGGCGTTCTGGACCACATGGAGTCTAGAGAAAAGATAGTCGGCCATGCCAACATAAAGGGCGTTGCCGTAGTCCAGTCTGCTCAGGAGCAGAGCCTGTGTTACCGTTTGTCTGCAATTTAATGGGATCCAGGGATAGAGTCGTCTGAACAATTTCAGTGTAAAAAAGGCTTTTCCGCACAACGTGCGTACTTGGTCCTGCATAGCTAGGGTGTCATCAAAAATGATGCCCAAGTTTTTTGCCACACGTTTGGATTCTGGGGCGGTGCCTAGTGCCTGGGGCCACCAGCTATTGTCCCAGATCGCCTGGGCACCCCCGAAGAGCAGAATTTCAGAATTCCCGGCGTTTAGTTTTAAACAGTGCTGGGACATCCATCCTGCAAGTTCAGTAAGACAGTTTATTAAGTTGTTCTTAGCCTCGGTATTGGTCAGTCTGATTATTAGGGGGATCACCAATTGAGTATCATCAGCGTATGAACAGATGTCAAAACCCTATTTTCTGCTAATGTCCGCCAGAGATGATACATATGCATTGAAAAGGGTGGGACTTAAGGTAGCTCCTTGCGGGACTCCATACTCAATGCTCTTTGAGGTGGATGTACAAGATCCCATTTGAATTGTTTGGGTTCAATCTTTCAAAAAAGAGGCGAACCATGACAGAGCTTTAGAACAGATCCCTTTTTTGTGTAGGATTTGAAGAAGTTTAGTGTGTGATATGGTATCGAAAGCCGAGGTAAAATCTAGTAAAATCAATGCTACGGCTCTGCCTTTATCAACTAGAGACCTAATATTATCAGACACAGCTAGTAAAGAGGCCTCAGTACTGTTATTGGCCCTAAAGCCGGTCTATGAAGGATCGAATAAGTTGTTGGATTCGAGGAAGGTGGTGAGTTGTTTATTAACTAAGCGCTCCAAAACTTTGAATAAATAAGGCAATTGAGAAATTGGACGATAGTTGGCTGGGTCGTATATTCCAAGTCCTGCTTTCTTTAGAAGTGGAAAAAAGATATGTCTGGGAAGGAGGCTTGCTCCAGAGATTGATTGAGGATTTTGGTGACGTGAGGACATAAAACTGACACTAGTCTGGTAAAAATAAAGTGTGGGCACGGGTCAAGTGGAGATCCTGCCTTGACCTCAGTCATAGCTTTGGCCACCTCTTCCTCTGCAGTAGTTTTCACATAGCACAGCCTCCTAACTAAGGGGGTCATTACGATGGCGGGCGGACTCGAGTCCGCCCGCCATCGTTGCAGTGACTGGTACCGCCTGCCTGTAAGGCGGCGGTCCCGCACCACAGATTACGATGCGACCGCCACCATAGCGGTTGCATCCCGGCCGTTTAACATTGCGGCAGGTGCTGCTGGCTGCAGCACCCGCCGCAATGCTAAACACTCATGTCTTGCATTTCCCTGCACTATGTGGCAGGCACCACGTGGTGCCTGCCACTTACTGCCGAGAAATGTAGGGGGTACCTACCCCCCCACACAAGGGGGGCCCTCAACGGCCCCCAAATGCAATCCCCGCCAGCCTGTGAATGGCGGTTTCACCACCATGCACCCGCTGGCGGGGATGCAGCATCGTAATATGGCGGAGGGTGCCTGCTAGGCACCGCCACCAATTTACAGATGCTGACCGCTCCGCCAGGCAATCAGAGCGATTGCCTGTGGCGGATCCATGGTGGGCGGTCTTTACGCTCGCCACGGTCGAGGTCAGATTCCCCCCGCCATCCTAATTTGGCGGGGGAAAATCGCTGTCCAATGGCGGAGGGCCCGCCACCGCACGGTTGGCGGTGGCGGGCCTTCCGCCATCGTAATGAGCCCCTAAATTTCACATTGTTGAGTGATGTAGAGCTAACATCTTGAAATGATGAAAGGTGCTTTGGCACACTTTGTTTGATAAACAAGCTAGTGAGGGTCCCTGCAAACTTGTATGCTTTCTAATTTCGCAAGGAGCCAATCCTTGTAAAGTACTTATTTTCTGTTTTAAACTTGGAAAGATATGTAGAAATGTCCTTAATATATCAATAAATTGCTGTTGAATACTACAAACACTACTACAATTCCATTTCTATACAGGTGCCTGACTCACCCTTCCTTGGACCTGCTCTCCATTAATTTGTAGGTAACATGACCTCTTTCGCTATAGGACTGCCATTCTTCATTTCATAACATCGTCCTCTGTAATCAATAGTATGAACTAATCTATTATCCTGGACATAGCTTTCTTCCTTAAAGAAAGACTCTGTACTAGAAGTATGAATGCATTCTCCACTAAAAACTGTATAAAAGTTACTTCTTTTCACTATTCTGTTTTCTGTTTTGTCTCCTCAAGCACAATACAATTTTTTCAAGGTCTTCATTCTATTTATAATCAAAATGAAAAGCTTCACCTTCAAAGCAAAGGCCTTATTAACTACTCTCTCAATTTGTTCTGTCTTTTTCAGTGCCTCTGTCATTT
The DNA here is from genome assembly GCA_963921515.1 of Calotriton arnoldi. NCBI lineage: Eukaryota > Metazoa > Chordata > Amphibia > Caudata > Salamandridae > Calotriton > Calotriton arnoldi. The sequence continues at coordinate 1,377,501 of CAWUFW010003681.1, forward strand.
ATCTATACTTTTCCATAGTTCTCAGTAGATTTATAACTACTCCACTGCAAAACATCCTGGCTCTGATTTCCTTAAACTGCTTCTGTCTCCTGTTTAAGGTGTGTCCATCTTTGTTACATTCTTTCCTGTTCTTGTTATATAGATGTTGTCCACTGTTATTCTTTCTCACAGTCTGAATTTTATTTTAATTATTTTGTGGCAAGATCATGATGCAGTCGAGTAGTCGAGCGAAGTCAGGCGGAGTTGGCTGCTGCAGAGGCAGTTGCAGCTGACGCAAAGGCGCAGAGGCACAGAGCGGAGCAAGGCTGAGACCTAAGAGTGCCAATGCCGGTGAGTCGAAGCATGGTGCATTGATCGGGAGAAAGAAGGGGGGTCCCAGTCATCAGAGCCTGAGCGAGACTGGCCCATATTACCCCCGTGACCAACTATCAGCCACACCGGCCACATCACAGGGCCCCTCCACCAACTTTCCCGTGAAACGCAGCACTGCCACTGCCACTATGGACCACCAAACACCAGAGAAGTTAAGTGGGAGTGGGGGAGGATGAAGGGAAGTAGCAGCCAGCAGATAGTATGCAAAGCCCTGAGTCAACGCCCCATCATGGACGGAAGAGGCCGGCACTGGTCTGGTGCGGCTTGTCTACGGGTGGGCGGGCTCTCATCTGCCAGCCATTTCTCCCCCCACAGACCACCACAAGACTGCTACAAGATCGCCATTCTACAGCTGGACCTCATCAGAATTGCCCCGGCCAGCCTCTGGGTCCTACACGGCCCTTGCACACACACAGCAAGCACAAGGTAAGCAGCAAGGCCCATAAGGCTGGAGGAGGCTGGAGGGAGCTCCCACTAGGCCCTTCACCAAATGCACCAAAGCTCTAAGGGAGGCAGGAGCCAGGAGTGAGGAGGCCCAGAAGGTTCAAGGGGGATTAAGGAGGCAACCAGGAGGTTGTTAGAAAGGTCACTGCACTCCTACTGTGGAGGTCCCTCTACAACAGTCACCCATCTGAAAAAGACCACCGGATGCCTCTTGTGGAGCTCCCTCTACAACAGCCCCCCATATGAAAAGATCAGCTGGCCACAAGGAAAGCCCAGGGGCTATACCAAAAAGGAAATTATTGCCCCGGAGAAAGGACACCATTCTTTGAGTCAAAACTACACTGGTCCCACCCGTCGCCTAATCCTCAAGGATGGAGGATGCCCCCCATCCCCCGCAACATCAGGTGATCAAACAGCCCAGCCACCGCAGGGGCTGGTCAGAGAATACTTTAGTAAGAAAACGACTCAGCCTCAGACTCACACTCCGATACGTCTATCCTCACCTTCACACTCCGCATATCCAGTCGCATTGGCCAAGGCAATGACTTCCATAAATAGACCTACTGTCCAGCCACCACCTATAACACCTCACCCCCACTCAATCTAGCCACAGGTAGGCCCTGAGCCTCTCCAACAGCCTCCTTCCACCCTTGAGAATTCGAGAATGACCCATGATCACTCTTCAGCAACCACAGCTATTAAGGGAGACCATTCCCCCAGCTCAGGAGATCACAGGGCCACAGAGGTCATACCAAGAACCCCAAATACAAACCCGTGCCTGCTCCCGTTAGGTAGATAATTATGTCATATTCTGATAAAAGATTATGAAATATAAATAAGTATTTAAAAAAAGAAAGGATGATCTATAATTGAAATTGTGTTTTTATATATCTATTAATAGGTAACTTAAGACATAGTTTACCTAAGGTGCAGACTATGGGGTCGATTCCGATCTCGGCCGGTAGGGCACCTAACAGTATTCGTCCGGAAAAAATACAAGCCGAATGCGTGTTTCCCGACCGATTCGTACACTTGTCCGGACGAACAAGTACGATGCGTCTAACAACCCAGTTTCCGAGCGAGCCGTACTCACCCAATCCAGCTCCTGTTCCCCGCCCGAGCCGGATCGGTGAACGCCGAATCGAGCCGCACGGAAGCAAATACACAGCACCTTCCGGCCGGACTAGTACGATGCGCAATCCGTACGCGCCGAACCCGTCGCTACGTCCGGCACGTTTGAGCATCCGGGCGAGCCGTACATAAGCTCCGTTTCGAGCCACAAGACGATCCACGGCTACGAGACGAACAAGCCAGCGACGAGTACGAGTCGAAGACACGAGAAACCCGAACGAGACGATCCAAGCATGAATCCCATTGCGCAGGTCCTACCTATACTCTACATCTATTACCGGGACCGGCACGGACGTGTACGGCGCAGACGGTAAGTCAAACACCAACAATACAAACAAACTACACGTACCCGAAATATGTCACACACACATAGGGATGCACAAATAACGTACACTAGCAACAGCAGAACCATAGGGGTGGGATGGCCAACACCAATGCCATACACACCCATAGGGGATGGATGCCTACCACCAACACCACCCTACCACCACCCCTACTCATGGGTGCCTGGATGCCTGTCACTACTACCATCCCCACTCATGGGGGGATGGATGCCTACCACTACCACCATCACTACTCAGGGGGCTGGATGCCTACCACTACCACCACCCCTACTCAGGGGGCCTGGATGCCTGTCACTACTACCATCCCCACTCATGGGGGATGGATGCCTACCACTACCACCACCCCCATTCAGGGGGGCTAGATGCCTGCCACCACCACCACCCCTACTCAGGGGGGCTGGATGCCTGTCACTACTACCATCCCCACTCATGGGGGATGGATGCCTACCACTACCACCACCACTACTCAGGGGGGCTGGATGCCTACCACTACCACCACCCCTACTCATGGGTGCCTGGATGCCTGTCACTACTACCATCCCCACTCATGGGGGGATGGATGCCTACCACTACCACCATCACTACTCAGGGGGGCTGGATGCCTACCACTACCACCACCCCTACTCAGGGGGCCTGGATGCCTGTCACTACTACCATCCCCACTCATGGGGGGATGGATGCTTACCACTACCACCACCCCCACTCAGGGGGGGCTAGATGCCTGCCACCACCACCACCCCTACTCAGGGGGGGATGGATGCCTGTCACTACTACCATTCCCACTCATGGGGGGATGGATGCCCACCACTACCACCACCCCTACTCATGGGGGCCTGGATGCCTGTCACTACTACCATCCCCACTCATGGGGGAATGGATGCCTACCACTACCACCACCCCCACTCAGGGGGGCTAGATGCCTGCCACCACCACCACCCCTACTCAGGGGGGCTGGATGCCTGTCACTACTACCATCCCCACTCATGGGGGGATGGATGCCTACCACTACCACCACCACTACTCATGGGGGCCTGGATACCTGTCACTACTACCAGCCCCACTCATGGGGGTATGGATGCCTACCACTAAGACCACCCCCACTCAGGGGGGGCTAGATGCCTGCCACCACCACCACCTCTACTCAGGGGGGGCTGGATGCCTGTCACTACTACCATCCCCACTCATGGGGGATGGATGCCTACCACTACCACCACCACTACTCAAGGGGGCTGGATGCCTACCACTACCACCAACCCTACTCATGGGTGCCTGGATGCCTGTCACTACTACCATCCCCACTCATGGGGGGATGGATGCCTACCACTACCACCATCACTACTCAGGGGGGGCTGGATGTCTACCACTACCACCACCACTACTCATGGGGGCCTGGATGCCTGTCACTACTACCATCCGCACTCATGGGGGTATGGATACCTACCACTACCACCACCCCCACTCAGGGGGGGCTAGATGCCTGCCACCACCACCACCCCTACTCAGGGGGGGCTGGATGCCTGTCACTACTACCATCCCCACTCATGGGGGGATGGATGCCTACCACTACCACCACCACTACTCATTGGGGCCTGGATGCCTGTCACTACTACCATCCCCACTCATGGGGGGATGGATGCCTACCACTAACACCACCCCCACTCAGGGGGGGCTAGATGCCTGCCACCACCACCACCCCTACTCAGGGGGGGCTGGATGCCTGTCACTACTACCATCCCCACTCATGGGGGGATGGATGCCTACCACTACCACCACCACTACTCATGGGGGCCTGGATGCCTGTCACTACTACCATCCCCACTCATGGGGGGATGGATGCCTACCACTAGCACCACCCCCACTCAGGGGGGGCTAGATGCCTGCCACCACCCCTACTCAGGGGGGCTGGATGCCTGTCACTACTACCATCCCCACTCATGGGGGATGGATGCCTACCACTACCACCACCACTACTCAGGGGGGGCTGGATGCCTACCACTATCACCACCCCTACTCATGGGTGCCTGGATGCCTGTCACTACTACCATCCCCACTCATGGGGGGATGGAGGCCTACCACTACCACCATCACTACTCAGGGGGGGCTGGATGCCTACCACTACCACCACCCCTACTCAGGGGGGCCTGGATGCCTGTCACTACTACCATCCCCACTCATGGGGGGATGGATGCCTACCACTACCACCACCCCCACTCAGGGGGGGCTAGATGCCTGCCACCACCACCACCCCTACTCAGGGGGGGGCTGGATGCCTGTCACTACTACCATCCCCACTCATGGGGGGATGGATGCCTACCACTACCAGCACCACTACTCATGGGTGCCTGGATGCCTGTCACTACTACCATCCCCTCTCATGGGGGGATGGATGCCTACCACTAACAACACCCCCACTCAGGGGGGGCTAGATGCCTGCCACCACCACGACCCCTACTCAGGGGGGGCTGGATGCCTGTCACTACTACCATCCCCACTAATGGGGGGATGGATGCCTACCACTACCACCACCACTACTCATGGGGGCCTGGATGCCTGTCACTACTACCATCCCCACTCATGGGGGGATGGCTGCCTACCACTACCACCACCCCTACTCATGGGTGCCTGGATGCCTGCCACCACTACCATCCCCACCCTTAGGGGTATGGATGCCTACCACTACCACCACCCCCACTCAGGGGGCTAGATGCCTGCCACCACCACCACCCCTACTCAGGGGGCCTGGATGCCTGTCACTACTACCATCCCCACTCATGGGGGGATGGATGCCTACCACTACCACCACCACTACTCATGGGGGCCTGGATGCCTGTCACTACTACCATCCCCACTCATGGGGGGATGGATGCCTACCACTAACACCACCCCTACTCATAGGACGGGTAATGCATAACACAACTAGCATACTCCCACATAAGGAATGACAGAAAATTACATCCCCCCCAACACCATGACAAGTGTGTGTAGTCTGTGTCAAATGCCTACAACACTGAACGTGACATTGAACATACAATGTGACCCCCTAGCACATGTGTCACACATAAATGTGTGTGGCCTCCACAATGCAAGCAGACCATGGCCACTGTGGCAATGGGCTCGAACACCCCATCACCACAGTGACCAAAAGGTAAGTGTGCTATCCATTGCTGATGCACATTTTGAACAGTGTGGCAATGGGGCCTAAAGCCCCATCACCACAGTGACCAAAAGGGAAGTGTGGTGTCCATAGCTGATGTACATTTTGAACAGTGTGGCAATGTGGCCTAAAGCCCCATCACCACAGTGACCAAAAGGGAAGTGTGGTGTCCATAGCTGATGCACATTTTGAACAGTGTGGCAATGGGGCCTAAAGCCCCATCACCACAGTGACCAAAAGGGAAGTGTGGTGTCCATAGCTGATGCACATTTTGAACAGTGTGGCAATGGGGCCTAAAGCCCCATCACCACAGTGACCAAAAGGGAAGTGTGGTGTCCATAGCTGATGCACATTTTGAACAGTGTGGCAATGGGGCCCAAAGCCCCATCACCACAGTGACCAAAAGGGAAGTGTGGTGTCCATAGTTGATGCACATTTTGAACAGTGTGGCAATGGGGCCTAAAGCCCCATCACCACAGTGACCAAAAGGGAAGTGTGGTGTCCATAGCTGATGCTCAATTTGAACAGTGTGGCAATGGGGCCTAAAGCCCCATCACCACAGTGACCAAAAGGGAAGTGTAGTCATGGTAAAAGCTGCCAAAGCCAAACTGCATGGATGAATCCTGGTCACACAACAACAAACAAATCAGTGGCATAGTAGTGCTTGTGTCCCATAGCAACATAGATTGGTCGAGGCAAACAGTGCAGTGTCACTGAAACATCGTTTTGGCCATGTGCATACAAACATCACCCATGGGGGCCCACATTGTCAACATTCACAAATAACCCAATGACAGAAGTGACCATCATAATGCTGACCCACATATCTGCACCAATGGACACACAAATGTAGATATCCTGTGGAGACTGTAGATGTCAGGTGAACAAATACCATACCATGGCATCAATGGGACATACAAACCATGATTATTGTGCTGACTGATGACCTAGGAGTCCCAGGGACAGCAGGGGAAAGCCACCAAACAACATACAGCCAATGGCACACTCAAGATATGCCAATGCAGTGGTGCGAAGGCACAAACACAAACAGGCAGACTCACACTGCATATCAAACACAACAGGTGATGGGGGGGTGTGCCAGTGTCCCCAGGCAACCACACAACACATGAGGAGGCCTGAATCCCTATTACACAGATGTCAATACAGTGTCACACAAAAGTAACTCATGGATCGGATTCCCCTATGTGGGCAATCAGGCATTGTTAGATGAGAGGGAGCCCAAATTACAAATGTCACACAAGCTTGTAGGAACAGCAACTAACACAGCAAGAGACAGACCCACCACAGCACTACCCCCAGGGACCCCACATTGTGGTGACACTGGCCTGCATGATAATCCCACTGTGATGACAAAGGTAGATGTCGTACACACTGTGAACGACAGTCATGTGTCCTGAGCAACTAAGTACCATCACACCTACACAAGCACAAATCAATCAGCACGGCCTGTCAGCCAAGGCCAACATGGAGGTAGGGGTCTAGCCGTGCAACAACTCACTTTTGCACACACTCAACACCACACACCCTGATCTCCACCAATGTGCAGCAGTGAAGCTCACATGGACTGGTGACATTGGACATGCACCCATGACAATACCAGGGGTGCTGGTGGGAACAAGGTGCAGAAACCCATCACACATGGCCAGTCAACAAGACTCGTGAATGTCTGACACACAGCACAGTATGCCGTACATGGGCATGATGTGAAATCCACCGCAATCAATGGGATCCTGGCCATAGTCACACACCAACGAAGAAGCCAAGGTGACACACGAAGAACACACGTACACAACTTTCAACATTGCAGCTCTGACCCTGAGGAGTGGCAGCAGTCACACACACAACCTGTCACAATCACTGAAAGCTACCACAAACTGAAAATCACATGACTTGTGTAAACAACAAGTGCCAAGGGAATCCTGAATGTGTCCCATCTGCATTTGCCCACATCCCCAGCCCTGACAACAAAGACAACCTGGTATGACAACCTCATGAACATTAGTTTGCCATGCACCCACATCACGGAGAAACCAGGTCCAAGATGCTGGATGAACACAGAACAACTCAGCAAGCATCACAAACAGGAACATCCCTAGGGACACAGCCTGGAGAAAGGAAGGAACACGCACAGACATGCTTACACAACACACAACACAGGCCACGCAATGTCACGGGATTACACACTGCCATGAGGGCACTCCACTCCTGTGGAAGGTCCGCTGTGCCAAACCTTGTCTGTGCACGACCCAAACATGTCAGCAGAACACTCCGTCAGTGAGTCAACAACCACAACACACAGATGTCTCTGCTCACATCAGCCTGGGTACGGGAGTGTCACGTCAGTCATCTGCATACACACAAAACACGTGTCAAGCAAGATGCACTGTATACACAGATGAGTCCTTCGACATTGATGTGCAAAACTGCATGTCCAGTGGAGCTGGGCACACAGTCAGGGAAATTGGAACATTGAACAGTGGTAAGCCCACCAGATGTGCATCAGTGTAAGACAAAGATGTTCATTTACAAATGCAAAATGTACATCCCTGGGTCAAATGCTGAACATTACACCCTCAGACTGCAGAAAAGGATGCCATTGATCCAGACTTCAACAGGACACATATCCCATGGACCACATGGAGTCCATCACAGCAACACTTCATTTTCCTGATATGAACACTATTACAACTGCAAATGCAGGATGCTACTCATCCACATCATGTACATCAAAAGAAAAGCCACAATTAAACAAAAAGAGGCTTTATTCAGCAAATGGCAAGGAAAACTCTGAAGTCCCAAAGAAACTAAGGCCAATGGCCAGTCCAAAATCACAGTCCCAACAGGGTGATAAGTGACAACTGGTCACCCATTGCTTGCCTGCACTTGTACGGACAGGGGACATCCCCCTTGGAGGGGCATACAAGGGGCAGGCCAGGCACCGCAGGGACAGGATCAGGGGATGGCAGAAGGAGGCAGTGAAGGGGTGGTGGGTGCAGGAGTGTCACCGGCAACTGCAGTGGAGGTGTCTGACTCAGGGGGGGCTGGCACCACTGTGGTACACAAGTCAGTTGGTGTGGGTGCTGCAACCACTGCAGTGGGCTGGTCTGATGTAGTGGACTCGGTCCCCACTGCAGTGCCCAAGTCAGACGTGGTGGTTGTGGACTCCACTGCAGTGCATGACTCCAAGGGAGTGGAAGGGGGGGCAGATGAGGTGGGCAGGACAGAGGGGGGACCCGGTCTCCACACCAGTGGCACTAACAGGCAGAGCGTCTGGGTTGGGGGTGGAAGAGCAAGTGGCAGGGGGGAGGGCCTAAGCAGTCTGGGGATGCGGTATCGGTGTGTGGGGGAACCTGGGGCAGGGTGTGGCGGGGGAACCTGTGGAGTGGTGGCCTGGGGGATGGAGGAGAGAGACTGGGTGGTGGAGCTGCGTGGTGGTGGTGGTGGGGTCTTGCTCTTCCTGGTCCGGGGGACTTACGAATGGGGTCCTGTGTCTGCCTGCGCCTGGGGGAGGGTGTCCGGGGGCGAGGGGCACTCCCCTCTGTGTGGGTGGACTTCCTCTTCCCCCGGTATGCTGGATCAGCAGGATTGGAGGGGAAGAGGCCGAGGTCACACAGGAAGATCTGCTGTGTAGGTGGGGTAGCAGGTGAGGCAAGGGAAGGGGTCTTGGAGGGAGAGGATTTGGAGGACTGCGGAGTGACTATGGATGCCGGTGTGTGTGTCTGTTCCCCATCCCCTGTGTGTGTGGCATCAGTCCCCTGAGGATGCTTGTGTGCATGTCTTGCCTTTCTCTTGGGTGTGTCTGTGCTGCTCGTGTCTGTGTGCTTGGGTGATTGTGCAGGTGTGCATGTGCTTTGGACAGGTAGGGTGGCAGGAAGTGTGGATGGGGCAGAGGTGGGAGGGTTGTGAGGGACTGTTGGAGGAGGGACACTGCTGCCATCAGGGAGGAGTCCATGGACTTATTGCTCCTCTGTAGGGCAGACATACCCGTCGAGATGCCCTCCATGAACGACACCAGCTGTGTCAACAGAGTGGTGTGTGCATGGAGGACACTCAGCATTGCTGTCTGCCCTACATGGAGCTGCCGAAGGAGGTACACAGACTCCTCACTCAGGGCAGCAGGGGACACAGGGGCAGGGGGTGCGGTGCCTGGCATGAAGGAGACATGCTCCCGAGCACGGGAGCCTCCACGGACCTCAGGAATGGGAGCCAATGGGAGGGCGGTGGTGGTGGTGGTGGTGGTGGCGGGGCCAGACAGACTAGCTGGCCTTTGGTGGCTGCTGAGACCCGCCTCCACAAGGGAGTCATCCTCCGAGCTGCTGTGGTCCTCAGCTGAGGTGGATGGTGCTGAGGACTCCTCGGTGTGGCTCCCCTCACCCTCCGTGCCACTGGGTCCCTCTGACCACTCGTCGGATGCTGAGCCAGTCTGGCTCCGCTGCTCCTTCTGGTCCATGGAGCTGTCCCCTCCTGTGGCCGTGGATGTATCTGCAAACAATTAGGGAAACAGACAAACATCAGTCACCTGCACTGACCGCACACACCACAGTAAGTACAGCACATCACAGAGCAAGCCCTGGCATCCTTAGTTGAACATTGCCTAAAGTCCTCACACAGATTCGGGGAAGCCAATTGTCAGTCTGATGGTCAACCATGGGACTCACACCCCTCCTGCCCTTGCACCCATCTGTCTGGTGCCTGTCTGATGGTAAGACCCCAGTGTGGACACATGCACCACCTACACAGTTGTTGGACATTGCAGGGAACACAGTGAAGTATGTGAACATGCACACATCACATCTCTTGCCACTGAGTCAGTGCAGGTGTCCGGATGAAAGGGATGGCCAGAGTCTAAATAGAAATGCATGTGATGCATACCAGCATCAGACACCATGATGCACCCACGTCCGGATAGTCAATGCCACAATGGGGTGCATGTTGCACATGTCACTCCCCTGCAGGATCAGTCTCAGGAAGTTTAATGCCATGACACAGGAATGCGTGCAAAGTCATACATTACTGTCTCAAGTCACATGGCCATGGCAGCCAGCCAACAACAGTCTGCACTGTGTCACAATCCGAGGGCATGGGGAATGCAAGTTATGTGACTGACAAGTGCACATGTCCATCCCCCAAAAACCACATCATCTGTACTACTATTTGTCCACGTCATACCAACTGGACATATGGGGGACATGAAACACAACTCTCTGAACATGAGCACCTCACAGTGTGCTGTGAATGAAAAACAGATGGCTGAAAGTCACAGTCGCAAACACCTGTGTGCACAGTCAATTGATCAGACACCTATAAGTCACAGAAGTATCGTCTATCATGGTCACATCTCCGATGGCATGCTGAGCCCTAACCGATAAACATACCAGTAGTCCTGACAACGAAGACACAGCACAATGAGACAGAGGCAGACACCTGAGGGTACATTTCACTGATCACAACATGCCAGATGATACACGGGAGTGGGAGTACAGAGTGTATTGTATGCCCTGGAGTAGGCATGACTGTCCAGCTCCACCTGTAAGAGGGATGAGTCCTGGACAGTAGGCAGGTGGCAAAGCATGTGTGACACACTTGATACACATACTCCTGAGGCCCAAACATTGTTCCCACCAGCAGCATGGGTGTGTGCCAAATTCCACAGGGACATGTGGTGATTCAGATCAGCAAGTGGACCACATATCAAAGTTACACCCAGATTACATGTCAGAACTTAGGCATTGTGTAAGCAATTGACTCACCCATGAGTCGCACAACATAGTCACAGGAACAAATGCTGTCCCCCACCTTGAGCAAAGCTAAATGCAATGACACAGTCCCCAAATGACACAATTTCCTGACTTTAAGGGCCACACATAGGCGTATCAGAGGAGAAGTGGGCATGTCACAAATGAGGGACATGGGTCCTGGACCACATGACTGATGTACTGTGGAAGTTTAACCAGGCCAGAGGAGGGCACATAGCATGTCAGACAAAGTGCACAGTGCAGTCATGGACTCACCCCCTCCTTGCTGCTGTCTGCCCTTCAGCTGCCCATCCAGGTCAGGGAAGACCACCGCCAGGATCCGGAGCATGTGGGGGGTCAGGGTCCGGTGTCCGCCCCTCCTGCGAGGAGGCGACAGCTTCAGCTGGACCCTTGCGATCCTCCGGGTCCAGCCCGAAGGTCCTGCCACCTCTTCTGGCAGTTGCGGATCCTGCGCCTGTAGACCCCCATGGATCTTACTTCCCGGGCGATGGTCAGCCAGATTTCCTGCTTCTGGTGGGCATCAACCTGTGAGGATGACAAAGTGAAAAGGCCATTACTACACATGCAACATATACGTGCATCACACAGTTGGATATACATGTCTCAATCACAGGGGCATATGATGTACACAGGCAGTGCAACAATGGCTATGAACAGTTTGCCAGCAATCACTACATGGTATCATTGCATGGGAAGTAAACCTAGTTGGAATGCACTGTTACTGCACTGTACCAGTTCAGTGCATGTAACTACACACTTTGGGGTGTGACAACTACTCAGTGAGCATGCTAGCCAGTGGTGTGCACACTGTAAGTCCTGCTAGTCAGACAACATGCACAATTAGTAAGGCAGTGGACAGCACACTCACCTGCTCCCCTGGTTTCCCATACAGCTTGCTGTACTGTGGAAGGAGGCTGTCCAGCAGGGCCTGGTTCTCCTCAAGGCTGAAGGCTGGGGCTCTCTCCACAGTACGTGCCATTGCAGTAGCCAGAGGATGCAGAAACAGCAGCAGTGTTGGTGGCAGATGTCGTCCTGGAGCATGTAGTGCAGGCAAGTGAGCTCTCAGGGGAACAGCCAGCATTATATGTGTGCTGCAGAGGCAGATACTGTCCCATGTGTCCAAAGTGATAGGTCCAAGTCGTTTGCATCTTCTGAATCTGACCAATCCATGGAATAGCAGCACTAATACACGCCCACACCATCCTTCAAATCTTCAACTTCATGACACCCATGATTTTGCAACATTGTTGTGGCTGGCCAACTGAATTCACTGCATCAGACTCGTTGGAGCTTCGAAAACGCGTCCGTTGCCATGCCAGGCCCCAGCCAAGGCGTGCACACCGATCGGTCCATTGCTGTACAACGCGTATTTCGGGCTACAACGCGTACCCGCTCACAACACATGCAATGGGCCGGCCGAGCACACCGATCGGTCCATTGCTGTACAACGCGTATTTTGGGATACAACGCGTACCCGCTCACAATACATGCAATGGGCCGGCCGGGCACACCGATCGGTCCATTGCTGTACAACGCGTATTTCGGGATACAACGCGTACCCGCTCACAACACATGCAATGGGCCGGCCGGGCACACCGATCGGTCCATTGCTGTACAACGCGTACCCGCTCACAACACATGCAATGGGCCGGCCGGGCACACCGATCGGTCCATTGCTGTACAACGCGTCCCTGTACAGGTCAGTCGCATATGTCACCATGCTTGTCACTGGTGAACGTATGCCAGCCACATATACCTCCCAGAGACCCAGGGGCACACTTACAACACCACACCCAGTCCACACTGTTTCCTAAGGCATGTAAGGCTGCATTTCCTTCTCTGTGTATGGGGTTAACATGTGGTTTCTGTGGTGGCACTTGTGGGCAGCCACACCCAGGCTGTGCATGTGTTCATGGGGACAGGGTCCTTTGTGTGTTGTGCACATGATCACTGTGATGTGCAACAGTTCATTTTGGAGCATGTGGCATGGTCACATTTCCAGGTTGTGTATGTGTATGACATATCACATACCCCCAGAGTCCCATGTGGGAAGGCATGTACGTCACAGGATGACCCATTGCCACAATAGGGATGTCCCTCCACAGTCTGTGTGCATGTTGTGTTTCCGATGTCTCTGATTCCATGTGCACGATGGGAGACAGTCTCTACATCAACGTTGTTTGTGCATGGACTTTGATGTTGTGCGTCACTGGCGTCCATGTCTGTCCTGCGGATGCGACACGGGCCACTACCTGTGGGAGTCATGTTTGTTTTTCTGACGTGTACATGATACGCCATGTCATGCCAGTGTCCATGTGGCAAGACAGGGTCACTGAGAATCTACCTGTCAATGAGCTGTGATGCCTGTGGCGCATCTGTCCAGACATGTCACTGTGGTGTGTGTGTGGAACGTGACAGCAGTAAATGGGTACTGTGACACAGCCTAATGGTTTCCCATAGCACAACCTGGTACCTGTTGTGCACACATGTTGTACTGAGAAGTTAGATGATGGCCATGTAGGTGCGAGTTATGTCCGACAGAACGGCACACACATCAAGTACTTGTGTCACGTAATGATGTATCATGTGAAATTGTGTATGGTGAATGGCACATATGTGGGGTGACTGACAATCTTTTTTCCTTCAACCTATGCACTGCAGGGCTCCAGCTGTCCATAGACCATTCCCTGACTTGGCAACGATGGTGGAACGTGACAGCATCCGACGGTACCGCTTCACCAGGCAGCTGATTGAGGATTTGGCAGTGCGCTTGGCACCACATTTGCAACCTGGCCAGACGTACCCTACGGCGCTGACCCCCAAGGTGAAGGTAATGGCAGCCCTACACTTCTTTGCCACCGGTACCTTTCAACACACTGTTGCGACTGCCGGTGGGATGTCACAGACTATGTTCAGCCGTGTGCTACGCGATGTTTTGGAGGCAATGTTGAGATGCCTGAACCAGTACATCTATTTCCCTACACGTCAACAACTCACTGACGTCAAGAGTGACGTCTATGCCCTGGGGAGGATGCCACATGTCATTGGCTCCATTGATGGGACACATGTGGCTTTGATACCGCCACAGGCACATGAGCAGGCATACCGAAACAGGAAACATTACCATTCGATCAATGCTCTGGTGGTATGTTTAGCAGATATGAGCATCACACATGTGTGTGCCCGTTTCCCTGGTTCAGCACACGATGCCTACGTGATGAGGAGTAGTCGCATCCCGAGGATGATGGCACAGATGCAGAACCAGCGTGCCTGGCTTGTCGGTGTGTACTGACTTTGTACCATTGTGTGTGTTCTGATCTGTAGTATTCCACCCACTTTTCCAAATCAGCTAATGTGCACTTGTCTGTCCGTAGGTGACTCCGGATACCCCAACATGCCGTGGTTGCTGACACCCCTCAGGAACCCTGTGACACCAGCCCAGATGCGCTACAATGAGGCACATGGTCGGACCAGGAGAGTGATAGAGCGGACCTTTGGTCTCCTGAAGAGCCGCTTCTGCTGCCTGGACAAGACAGGAGGGGCCCTCCCATTTGCCCCAGCAAAGGTGTGCAAGATTGTCATCGTCTGCTGCATGCTACACAACCTGGCAGTGCGGAAGGAGCTGTCTCTCATCCTGGATGACGATGACAAACGTCCGCCACCTGTGGAGGATCCTGGCCTGGACCACGATGCCAGTGATGATGATGACGATGATGGTGATGTCCGCACACAGCTCATCACCAACTTCTTCAGCTGAATGTGAGTATCCAGGGAGATGTAATGTGAATGACGTGAGTTTGCATGATATGTGTGGGTGGTGCTCTGGTGCTGTTTGAGTGTGGCCATGTGCTACTTGACTGGATGCGTGCAGCAATGTGTCCTTCCAGGTAGTCTGAAATCCCCAACAGTTCTGACATGCTAACTTGGTTTTGTGTAGTTGTCTTGTGACATGTATTGGGCATGAGTATTGCAGTACTGTCCTGTTCTACAGTGATTTTAACTGTGTGTCATGTCTGTCCTTCACAGGGTGCTTACTGTGTACTTTGGTCAACTTGGATCCCCCGACACCATGATTCAGCTTTCAGGGGGGCAGCAGTAGTTTCCCTACCAGTGATGTGCCACACACCCCTGGACTTCATATCTTCTGCACTTGTTGACTGTGTGGCCACTGCCACGTGGGTAAACCTTGCATTTGTAGTGGAAACAACATGTTGCTAATGTGTAATAAACCTGTGCTTCAGTTTGGGATGTGCGTTGTCTGTGGTCACACATCTGACTGACATTTGCTTACTGCACCTGTGGGCTAGTTGACACAGACTCTGAATAGGTGTGGTGTCTGTGCATTCCACTGTATTTCCTGGCAACATCACTGTGGGCGATGAGTCCGATGGCCCTGGTGTCTGTGTTGTGTAGCCCTAGTGGTGTGTCTCCCTCATATGTGTCACGTCACCATGACTCACACAACGGTGTTGTACTTGCTGTAGCAGTTAGCATACACAGTGTAATTTGGCAGAACATCATAACCATAACAGTATCCACATTTGAATAACAACAGTGGCAAGTATGGTGTACTAGTGATTTTATTTACAGAAATGTGTGTGTGTATAGTGCACAGGATGGTGGGTGCTGTACATTGGGATTGTGATCCAAAGTTCCCAGATGAGTTGGAAGTCTTGGTAGCAGAAATGTCCTGAGTGAAGTCCACAGTCATATGATACATTATTCCAACTTGAACTCCCCATGTCATGTGGGAAAGTACTGTTGCATTCGACAGGGTGAAACGTTTGCACACAAAGGATAATTTCCGGAACAGGTGTTGGCTTCCTAGGGGATGTACGTGGCCATCAACCTCTCAGTTTTCCTTCCTCGGACGACCCCTCTTCTTTGGGGGGGACCCTCACGTGCAGGCAGCTGCGGTGCAGGGGAGTCTTTGCCAGAGTCCTCCTCCCTCCCTGTGGCGGTGTCAGTTGTTGCAGCACCAGATGTTGTGGGCACACAGGGAGGTGTGGCCATGTTGGTGCTAATCTGGCGGAGGCATGTCAATATGTCCCTATGCACCGCTGTGAGTTCTTGCAATGTGTCCCACTTGGACTCCATGCGAGACATGTGTGTCTCCACACGGGACATGTGTGAGTCCAAGCGGGCATGATGGGCAGCCTGCTGCTGTTGTATGTCCTTGAGGATCCCCACTACCTGTCTGACCTCTCCAGTGCTATCCTGGTACGCATCAGCGATGCGTGCCAGTTGTGGGTCATCATGCAGTCCAGACCCCTCTGCAAGCAGCGACCTATGTCTACCACCCCTCCCACCACCCCTGGCGACACGTGCAGGACCTGCGGTGGCACGCACAGGTGACCCGAGGCCCACTTGGGGGTTGTTAGTGGTGTTGTCATCCGTTGCTCCACGGTGGGCCTGGGGCCCTGTGCTGTTGTCAGAGGTGGTCCTTGGTCTGTCCGTGTCGGCGGGGGTGGTCTGTATGTTGGCAGTTGTTGGAGGGGTGGGTGCAGGGGGTGCAGATGTTGGTCCAGCTGGTGCTGCATGATGACTCACACCGGAGGTGCCAGGTAGGTCTTCGCCATCCGAGGAGGGCAGATGCTGTTCCACACCAGTGAGCTCTGTGTCCCCCGGAGCCTGGGACAGGGACTCCTCCTCGCCTGCTGCTGTGTCCCCATCATCATCACCTGTATTTGGAAGAGACACACATTGTATGTAATGTTTCTACAGGCATCAATGGTTCACACACCTGACAGTTGTGACTGTACCTCTGGATGCGGGCATGTACATTGTATTGTCCTAAGTTGTCACAGTAAGAGGTTGATATTGGTGTAGCACATTGTCATGCATACCTGGGGCATTTCAATATGAATGTTGAGGTGTGTGCATGGCCAGCATTGGTTGTATTTGGTGGACATCCGGCCATCCTTCTCCACCTGGCCCAGTTATCCCACCATGAAGCATGCCACCCTTGCAGTGGGTTCAGGTTGACTCTCAGGATGTCATTCAGTGGTGTTGTGCTGTTTGTTGGTGCACAGTTCCCAGCAGGGCCTTGTGCTTCCCACAGCAGTAGCCAGTGTCAGCCATCTTGTCAGTCCTTATCCACTCCCTGTGATGTGAGCATGGTTCAGAGTGGTGTTGATGGGCCAATTGTGAGGGTGAGCAGTATCTGTGACTCCAACTCCCATCATGCTATTGCCTACACCCCCCTTCCCAGCATGCCCGTACTTCCTTCCTTTTGAGTCTGCTTCCCTGTGGGGTAGTGTGGCTGTGCTGACAGGAAGGCTGACAGTGTTGTCCTTGCGTTTGTTTGGCTACAAGTCCCAAGAGTGTCCCTATGCTTCACACAGCATTACCCAGGGTGGTGGTTCTTTGTGGGATCTTCATTTGGTATGTGAGGCATTGCATTCTCCCAGGTGGGTTATGTGGAGTTTGTGTTGAGGGAGTGTGTGAGGTGAGCTGCTTGTAACTATGGTCAGTGCTGTGAGTTCTCCTTCCCACCCAGCCAGATATCCCACCATGCAACGTGCTTGCATTGCAGAGAGTGCAAGTTGGCTTTCAGGATGTCAGGCAGTGGTGTTGTGCTGTTTGTTGGTGCACAGTTCCCAGCAGGGCCTTGTGCTCCCCATAGCAGTAGCCAGTGTCAGCCATCTTGTCAGTCCTTATCCACTCCCTGTGATGTGAGCATGGTTCAGAGTGGTGTTGATGGGCCAATTGTGAGGGTGAGCAGTATCTGTGACTCCAACTCCCATCATGCTATTGCCTACACCCCCCTTCCCAGCATGCCCGTACTTCCTTCCTTTTGACTCTGCTTCCCTGTGGGGTAGTGTGGCTGTGCTGACAGGAAGGCTGACAGTGTTGCCCTTGCGTTTGTTTGGCTACAAGTCCCAAGAGTGTCCCTATGCTTCACACAGCATTACCCAGGGTGGTGGTTCTTTGTGGGATCTTCATTTGGTATGTGAGGCATTGCATTCTCCCAGGTGGGTTATGTGGAGTTTGTGTTGAGGGAGTGTGTGAGGTGAGCTGCTTGTAACTATGGTCAGTGCTGTGAGTCCTCCTTCCCACCCAGCCAGATATCCCACCATGCAACGTGCTTGCATTGCAGAGAGTGCAAGTTGGCTTTCAGGATGTCAGGCAGTGGTGTTGTGCTGTTTGTTGGTGCACAGTTCCCAGCAGGGCCTTGTGCTCCCCATAGCAGTAGCCAGTGTCAGCCATCTTGTCAGTCCTTATCCACTCCCTGTGATGTGAGCATGGTTCAGAGTGGTGTTGATGGGCCAATTGTGAGGGTGAGCAGTATCTGTGACTCCAACTCCCATCATGCTATTGCCTACACCCCCTTCCCAGCATGCCCGTACTTCCTTCCTTTTGACTCTGCTTCCCTGTGGGGTAGTGTGGCTGTGCTGACAGGAAGGCTGACAGTGTTGTCCTTGCGTTTGTTTGGCTACAAGTCCCAAGAGTGTCCCTATGCTTCACACAGCATTACCCAGGGTGGTGGTTCTTTGTGGGATCTTCATTTGGTATGTGAGGCATTGCATTCTCCCAGGTGGGTTATGTGGAGTTTGTGTTGAGGGAGTGTGTGAGGTGAGCTGCTTGTAACTATGGTCAGTGCTTTGAGTCCTCCTTCCCACCCAGCCAGATATCCCACCATGCAACGTGCTTGCATTGCAGAGAGTGCAAGTTGGCTTTCAGGATGTCAGACAGTGGTGTTGTGCTGTTTGTTGGTGCACAGTTCCCAGCAGGGCCTTGTGCTACCCACAGCAGTAGCCAGTGTCAGCCATCTTGTCAGTCCTTATCCACTCCCTGTGATGTGAGCATGGTTCAGAGTGGTGTTGATGGGCCAATTGTGAGGGTGAGCAGTATCTGTGACTCCAACTCCCATCATGCTATTGCCTACACCCCCTTCCCAGCATGCCCGTACTTCCTTCCTTTTGACTCTGCTTCCCTGTGGGGTAGTGTGCCTGTGCTGACAGGAAGGCTGACAGTGTTGTCCTTGCGTTTGTTTGGCTACAAGTCACAAGAGTGTCCCTGTGCTTCACACAGCATTACCCAGGGTGGTGGTTCTTTGTGGGATCTTCATTTGGTATGTGAGGCATTGCATTCTCCCAGGTGGGTTATGTGGAGTTTGCGTTGAGGGAGTGTGTGAGGTGAGCTGCTTGTAACTATGGTCAGTGCTGTGAGTCCTCCTTCCCACCCAGCCAGATATCCCACCATGCAACGTGCTTGCATTGCAGAGAGTGCAAGTTGGCTTTCAGGATGTCAGGCAGTGGTGTTGTGCTGTTTGTTGGTGCACAGTTCCCAGCAGGGCCTTGTGCTCCCCACAGCAGTAGCCAGTGTCAGCCATCTTGTCAGTCCTTATCCACTCCCTGTGATGTGAGCATGGTTCAGAGTGGTGTTGATGGGCCAATTGTGAGGGTGAGCAGTATCTGTGACTCCAACTCCCATCATGCTATTGCCTACACCCCCTTCCCAGCATGCCCGTACTTCCTTCCTTTTGACTCTGCTTCCCTGTGGGGTAGTGTGCCTGTGCTGACAGGAAGGCTGACAGTGTTGTCCTTGCGTTTGTTTGGCTACAAGTCCCAAGAGTGTCCCTGTGCTTCACACAGCATTACCCAGGGTGGTGGTTCTTTGTGGGATCTTCATTTGGTATGTGAGGCATTGCATTCTCCCAGGTGGGTTATGTGGAGTTTGTGTTGAGGGGTGTGTGAGGTGAGCTGCTTGTAACTATGGTCAGTGCTGTGAGTCCTCCTTCCCACCCACCCAGATATCCCACCATGCAACGTGCTTGCATTGCAGAGAGTGCAAGTTGGCTTTCAGGATGTCAGGCAGTGGTGTTGTGCTGTTTGTTGGTGCACAGTTCCCAGCAGGGCCTTGTGCTCCCCACAGCAGTAGCCAGTGTCAGCCATCTTGTCAGTCCTTATCCACTTCCTGTGATGTGAGCATGGTTCAGAGTGGTGTTGATGGGCTAATTGTGAGGGTGAGCAGTATCTGTGACTACAACACCCATCATGCTATTGGCTACACTGACTTCACCAGCATACACAGAATTCCTTCCTTTAAGTGAGCTTCCCTGTGGGGTGGTGTTCTAGTGGTGGCAAAATATCAGGCAGTGTTTTTTGTTTATATTTGTGCCACTGCCTTGCTCTATTTGTTGTTAGGTTTGTACATGTCATGACACAGTTACATATCACTATGAGATGGCATGTATTGTGTTTATCTAACTGACATACACATCTTGGGATGATTATCTTTTGGTTGCTGTTGATTTGCTAGGGATGGAGGGTTTGACTGTCCCCTTGAGAGTGATGTGTGTATTGGCACACAATATTGTGTATATTAGTTGTGTACTCACCAGGCTCTGGGATGTCTGTTAGTCCATATACGCTCACTGGTGGTAGGATGGCCCGCACCTTCTCCTCCCAGGGCCTGAGGTATACTGGTTTTGCAGGAGGGCCACTGCTGGTGTGCTGGCTCAGGAGGTAATCCTTCTTGAGTAGGTCTCTGACCCTCCTGCACACATCATACCACCTGTTCTGGATGTCTACCTTTGTGCGCAAACATGGTGATTGTGCGTTCACCCTGTCGACGATCCTCGCCCACATCTTGGTTTTCTGCGACATGGGGGTCTGTTGGACCAATGTGCCAAACAACTGTGGCTCTACCCTCAGGATCTCGTCTACCATGACTTCCAATTCACTATCTAGGAACTTTGGATTCTTCTTTAGGGGCATGGTGATGGGTGGTGGTGGTGGTGATTGATGTGTGTGTGTGTGCAAGTGAGGGTGTGTGTGTGTGTAGGTTTTGCTGTGTGTGTGTGAGGGTGCTATTTGTTGAGGTGCTAATGGTGTGTGGCTTTTGTGTTAGATGAGCTGTGTGTGTGTCTGTGTTTGCTGTGTGATGGTGTTCTGTGCTGGCAGGTCAGTGGAATTTGCAAAGGATCATGGTAGGGATTTGTGGGCTTTATGTAGGTGGAGTTGGGAGTGTGTCCTTGTTCCATTTTTTTCACCCCCTGTATTTATTGGCTTTGTCATTGCTTGTTTGGCCCTTTTCTTTTGTATTTTTTCATTTGTGATTATTGTGCATGTAGGAGTCGTTCTTCTGACCGAGTAGGACGTTGCAGTTGTCTCGTGCGCGCCTCTCCGAGTCGTTCCCGCTGTGTTTCAGCTCAGTTTAATATGCGGCGTATGCGTTGGTCGCGGAGTATTGTGTTTGTTCGGCTGGGTTTTGTATGCGTGTCGGTCGTACGGCTTGGGCTCCGTACGAATCGGTCTGATTTTGCACCCATTGCATCGTACTGCGCGGGTCGGAGTTCGCGGGCACCTTTCGTTCGGGTTATTTCCTGATGCGTGTCGGTCGGTTCGATTCGCATGGTTTCACGGCCGGATAGCTTGTTTCCGTCCGGGTCGGTCGTTCGCCTTGTGTTCCATACGAGTCGGTCGTGGTTCCCATGCATTTCATCGTACTACCCGGGTCGGACGGCGCTGGTACGTGTCGGTCGGACTAAATTCCAGTACCGAGTCGGTCGGTATTTTTTTCGGCCCGAATCGGAATCGGCCCCTAGGTGTCTGTTAACTTAGTTTAGACTGTGTTACCATGGAGGTGTGCATTGAACTTGTGTTCCCTTACTCTATTCTATAAGTGGTAGAAGAAAAGAGTGCACAGTAATGGTTAAACATATATGTTATATTTTATTGTAAGATGTCAAAGTTTTATATGTGCATTTATGATGTGCAGCTTATAACGAATGTTTTTATTTGAATTCTGGGAGTTGTAGCCTTATTTGTTTCATTATAAGAGTAGAACACTCATATTTGAAAGTGGGAAGTTTGCACTGTAGCTGTATTTGAATTATAAATCCCTTAAAATTGATAGCTATGTGTTACATACTCTTTAGTATAGGTGTTGGATAATTACAGAGTAGATTTGTATGTGCATACATGGGGAGATATGTTTTTTAACTTTATTCAGATTGAGATATGTACTATAAAATTGCTAGTCACTGTTAAGCCAAGTACTATAAAAAGTTTAGCAACTATGATGCATTTGGCATACATGTTTGTAAATTATAGAGGCTCTCTCTCACCCATTCATGGATCAAGAGAAGCACTTATATATGCGCTACGATACTCACAAAGTATTACTGAACAATGAGGTAGGCTGTAGAAAGGCCATAGCGCAAGGAGCTATGCACTTAAAAAACAAGAGATGCACAATGACGTTTCAGTGAGCTGTATGCACCTTTGAGACCTATGTGCCCAATTATACATCCAGCCTACACACATACTTAAATCTGACATTTTTAAGTAAAAAAGAAGACAGACACTAAAATACCCAATGAGGTAGTTAGAGAAGCACATAAACATTAACTCAAACAGACAGGCACAACTGATATATATCTGGTGCTAATGGAGGCAGTTTCCCACACACTTTAATACCCAATGCTCACTAACACACCCAGGAGGCACTCTATGCAGGCCCTTACCAGATAAAGAGAGGCAGTGATTTAGTAACAAATGTACATACATATGGAATCACAGCTCTAGATATGAACTGAAACCCTCATTCAGATATCTAATAAACAGTTGACTCTTACCATGTAGAGGCGTAGGCCTTGGATAATGTCTCAGGTGTGCTATACTGTAGCACGTGCATGAAGTTTTACAGCTAAGACAACCTTCACATTTAAAAGTGCTAGTGAAGGCATAAACAACTCTTTTACCATATATAACTCACCACTGAGATAGACTGCAGCTTCGTAATATTGCAGGGTGTTATATGCTTAAAAGGTTACATATATACTCTGAAGAATTAGTGAGCTATATGCAGTCCTAGAGACCCATGTGCGCAATTATATATCCACCCTGCCAGTGACACTTCAATCTGATATACCTAAGTAGAAAGGTAGACAGAGACTAAAACAGCCATACAGACTGTGACAGAAGCATGTAAACATTCACTTACATAGACAGGCACAACTGTTATCTATCTAGCTCTTATGTAGGTAGTTGTATACATACTTAAATAGCCCTTGCATCATGTTCTCCGGCTTGGTACACTTGAGCCTGTGCATGCAGTTTTGAGGCTAGGCCAGCCTTTACATGTAAAAGTCCGAGGGAGGGCATAAAGTGGTCTTTTACCATATATAAGTCACCACTGACATAGGCAGCAGCTAGGTCATAGAGTAGGGTGGTATATGCTCATAATGTAGCACATGTAGTGTGAAGTTTAGTGAGGTATATGGACATCTACAGACTATATTGTTGTGTAGTTCCTACAAAGCTATATAGGATCTGCACATTTAGACAACATAAACTAAGGGATTGGTTTTCAGACTGATTCCAGACAACCCCAAATGATTTGTTAGTCTGTAGACCAACTAGCTCACAGTGCTACTATGAACCCCTCTTACCAAGGAGCGAATAGTTTCTGGTAACTATCGAACATGACAACCCTGACACCTCAAGGATTGTGGAAACAGTACAGTACTTTTCGCTAAGTCACTCGTGCTCACTTTGTCTCACAGAGATACAAAGAATAAATGATCGGGACATTTTCAATAAGGATTTATTGAACCAGTGTCATTCTAGTAAAAAAATACGTGTGCTGCAACAACCATGAGACAGAAACAGATGTATACAGTTAAAAGCACCAACAGAGTAAAGAAAAGATAGAATTCTACCATAGTGCTAAAACAATGAATATATGCAGGTATATGGATACATGACAGTAAAAATGCATACTCCTATGATGCAAACCCTAACTAGATATACCTAAGTGTAACTAGCATGTATGTAGGTGTAAAGCCAAGAATTCCCTTAGGACAAAGCCAACCCCATTACATGATGTGGGAGAGTGAAAGACCCCGTCTTGGTCTCAAGAAGGACACCCCGCGAGGGATGTCAGACCACTGCATCCTGGAGTGTCTGCGTGCAGGAACCTCAGCGTCTAGTGTCAGCGTGTCAGCATGGAAGTCTTTTTCTCCTCTGGTTTGCCCAGCGAAGATGTAGTGCTTATATACCTGAAAGGTAGCCTCAGGGGTTCTACCTAGAAGTGTACTATGGGCATGTCGGGCAAGGATGATGACAGAGGTGACCCTCATACAGAGTTATTATGCAGAAGATGGTAATCCTGCTGTGATACTGAGAATCCCATTGCATAATACATGAAAACCACACAACAGTCATGTAGCACCTAACTAGGTAAAAGGTCAGCGCCAGACCTGTCATGTAGAACAATGGAAGGACAGATGTAGGTAAAAGGTTGTGTTACTACCTAGGGCTATATTGGGGTACATTAGAGTTAATAACAATGTAGAATGCAGAGAGACACTAAAACACCCACTGAGCTAGTTTGAGAACCACCTAAATACTCACTCACACAGACAGGCTGAACTGATATGTATTTAGTGGTAATGTAGGCAGCTGTACATATATTTAAAAAACCAAACACTCACTAACACATTCAGGAGGTAATCCATGCAGCCCCTTACAGACACATTTAGAGAATCATACATGTCACAAAGAGAGGCAGTGATTTAGCAACAGACTTGTATACACTTGATATCAGAGCCCCAAATAGGAACTGATACACTCATTCAACTATCTAGTAAAGAAGTGACACTTTCAACTACCATGCAGAGAAGTAGGCCTTGCATCATGTCTTAGGCCTGCTACACTTGAGCATGTACATGCACTTTTGTTACTCGGTCAATTTTCACATTGAAAAGTCCTACAAAAGGTATAAAGTACTCCTTTACTACATATAACTCTCCAGTGAGATAGGCTGCAGGTAGAACTTAAGGCAAGTTGTTACGGAGGCAGTTGAACACACACAGTTAAATAACCCAATAGTCACTAACACAACCTGGAGGCAATCCATGCAGCCTCTTACAGACACATTTAGAGAAGCATACATGTCATAAAGACAGGTAGTTATTTACTAACACACTTACATAAACATGCAATTACAGCCCCAGATAGGAACTGAGGCACTCATTCTGATATCTAGTAAAGAACTGACACTTTGAACTATACCATGCAGCGAAGTAGCCCTTTTATCATGTCTTGGGCCTGCTACACTTAAGCCTTTGTTTGCAGTTTTACTGTTAGGGCTGTCTTGTCACTTCAAACTGCTACACAAAGTGTAAACTGCTCTTGTACTACATATAACTGAGCACTAAGATAGGCTGTAGCTAGAGCATAGTGCAGTGAGCTATGTGCTTAAAAGGTAAGACATGTTCTGTGAAGTTTATGTGAGCTATTTGGATTCTTAGAGATGCATGTGCCAAATTATACATCCACTTTTCCACCCAGAATTCAATTTAACATACCTAAGTACTAAAGCAGACAGACACTAAAACACCCAGTGAGATAGTAAGAGAAGCAACTAAACATGCACTCACAGAGAGAGGCAGAGCTCATATGTATGCAGGGCGGGAAACATCCATTACAACCTATGCATTACAAGGCATGCCTTTACAACACATGCAATTAGATCGAAACAACCTTTACAACGCATGCTTTTACAACGCATGCCATCACAAAGCAATGACCATTACAAAGCATGCTTTTACAATGTATAAGGTAAGTGTTTTGGTAAGTATTATGTTTATAAATGTTTATTTTGTACTTTATGGGATGGTAGTATTATTTTTTTGTTTATTACATTATTAGAAATAAATATATAGAGTATTTTACACTTTTTTTCAGACACGGGCTGTTAGGGAAATAGTGGTTTTGTGTAGAGTAGTGTATTAATACTTGGGTATTTTTTATAATACCCAAGTATCAATTTTTTAAATACTAAAGTTATAATTTTTAAAACAGTTAATGTATTTAAAATCTATTTTATTTTAATTTTATGATTTACATTTTTTTCAAATAAAGCATCTTATTCTTTTTTACACTGGCACTTCATACCAGGGTAAAGGGGTTTAGGGTGGAGTAGAGTATTAATACTTGGGTATTTAGTACATTATTAGAAAAAAATATAGAGTAGTTTACACTTTTATTCTGGAACAAGATGTTAGGGAAATAGGGGTTTTGGGTGGGGTAGTGTATTTTATAATGCCCAAGAATTAATTTATTTAATCACTAAAGTTATAATTTTTAAAATAGTTAATGTAAAGTTTGAAGTTCTTGTTATTTAGCTTATTAAAAGAAATTAAAGGCTAAGACACATTTCATGTGCCATGGGATGGTAGTCAAATAGAGGTTTTGGCTGAGGAAGCATAGTAATACCAGGGTATTTATTTTAAAAGCCTTGTATTAAATTATGATTTTTTATTTACAACTACTATTTTGAAAAATGATACTAAAATATATTTTAATTATGTAATTTTTGCAAGAGGTTTGTTTACATTAAATCTTGAATATTACATTTTTTTAATTTATAAAAATGTCAGGGTGAGGCTTAGTTGGTATTTTAAAATAAAATGAAAAGTAAAATGGTCTCTAAGTCATAAAATAATTTAAAAAAACAAATACTACTGTTTGTAAGTACAGAGCAATTTTGTAAAAAATAAAATAAATATAAATAGATTATTTGACAGTATATTGGATTTTTAATAGTAAAGAAATAAATAGGACAATTGAAATTCAAATATAAAGAAGCAACTTAGATCTTTTTAAATATCAGTCACAGGTAAATTTATATATTAATTCTCAAAAATATAAAGTATGACAATCATGTATAGTAAAAATGTTAACCTTATTTTTAACATTTTTCTCATGATTTCCTATTGGTTTCAATGGGCGAAATTGTCCTTTTTTGCTTTTTTCTGTTGCCGGTGACGTACGCGGTTGGGCGTTTCTTTCTCCAGTTAGTGCCAGTGGAGCGATAAGGGCAAGATCGGATGCAAGGAAGAGCTGAGATCAGGTAAGTCAAACTTTACTGTTTTTGTCAGAGATTGTAGCTGGCCAAATTTATTGTAAGGAGAGTTGAGGGAGATATTTAGATAGATGTAAGTATTTAGGACTGTGTTTTAATGTGTTTAGGAACAACTTTATTCCTATGCAGGTAGCAGTTCTACACTTACGTTGGGGCGATTGTTTATTTTTTACATGGTTGGTTTAAAAAAAAAAAAAGAACTCTAAGAAGAGAGGTAGACTTATTTCTTTTAAACCAAAGTGTAAAAGAAACAATATTTCTTATAAAAAAATTTGGAATGCGTCGCTAAGTTTAACTTAAAAAAAAAAAATGCTTTGGTTTTGCTATGTTCGCCCTAAGTTGGCAGGGTATGCCCAGACGTGGGTCCCTAGCTCACTTTGCCACTGGATTCAAGATAGCCTGGCTGATGACGGCTATAAGCCAGAAACCGGTCCCAGGATGCTTATTTCCGGTCCAGGGAAGACATGGCTTGGCAGTTCGGGCTGGACTGTTCCCATGAGGCACAGGGTCAGACTGATTTGCATATGGCCATGTCTGAACTGGGGTGGCAGAGTGAGCTAAAGAATGATGATGGATTAAACCGAGATCAGTTGACTGGGGGTGAGTGCTTGCAATGTTCAACACTCCGTCCATCGTCCCCTTTGGTTTTGCTATATTCATGGATCTTCGAGCACGTGCAAGTTGGGACTAGACAGATGGCATGGTTAGCCAGAACGTACCTTTGGGATAATTTTGAGGACTTTTGTGAAAGTTTTTTGTATGCTTCAGTATAGATTTTGAAGCATTACAAGCTATTTTTATGGGGGAGGTTACCCACTGTGTAAAAGAAATGGAAGGAAAGAGGACTGCAATGTTGGATTTGTTGTTGCGTTGTTTGTCAAACTTTGAAACTTTTTCTGGATTTTTTTGGGGGGATGCATTTTGTTAGAGATCACAGATTTATTTGCACTTTTTTTTATTGCAAATAAAAATGGCTATGCCAAACTCTGATTTTTTGATAGTTATGCGCAGGCTTTCGATTGGAATGTGGATTATGGAGATACAGTTTGGATTTTTGGGGAGCTGGTGACTCTTGCAGGACTTTGGTTTTGTAAAGGAGAAAAAGAGTGGAAGAAGGAGGACATCTGAAGGTAGGAACCCGTTTTTTCAATTGTTTGTAAAAAACGTTTTAGAAAAAATTGCCAAACAGGAAAGTAACATAGAGTAGGTGTAAGTGAGAGTTAGAAGTATAGTATGTGTGCAATATTATCCCAATAGTCTCTCAGACATTTCTTATGTTCTTTTAGAAAAACGTGGGTTTAGACTACCAGTCAATGATTGCGCTATTCTCATTTCTTGGAAACTTTGCTTCTTCTTCAAAATTTCCAAGAAATGATAAAAGTTTGGGTGAGAGTTTCCGATTAATGTGTTGAAGGAGTTGTGCCATCCCTCTATTGCATTATTGGTCTTTGCTCCACCCTCTAAGCAGGTTGTGTAACAGTTCCACCATTTGACAGGAAACCTCGGGTTCCTCCTGCGACCCGACCTGCTTAGATGGCCAATTTAAGTGTCTTCGAAGTAATTTAGTAGGGTGCCCAATTTTTCTTCATTTGCAATATAATAGTAAGATTCAGTAATTGATGTGTAGTATTCATCTACACAGTCAGGTGGAACAAAGCACAATGCAGTTAGTTTTTTTAATTCAAATTGTTGTTTACTGTCTGATATGTAATCCTCAAATAAGGATGTTTTTTGAATTTTATACCAATATGCCTGTGAAAAGTGAAAAAAGCATCCTTGAATTTGGGTTTCCGGATAGGTTTTAGTAATTGTGTTAATCATTGATAATTCAAAGTCATTATCACTTTTCTAGGACTTTTGTTTTGTGTTTTAGATTTTTCCACTGTTAGTAATTCAGTGTATGTTAAGGATTGCTTATCAGGGAGTACACTGTACTCTAAAGGAACTACAGTCTTGTTAATGTAGGCATGTATAGTGTATATTTGGGTGAATGGATGAAGTGTGGATTTAAACGTCCCATCCATCATCCAAATATCACTACTCTCCAATTTTGAAAGGCTATGGGATATGCAAAATATTAGTATTCTTTCTTGAGGGTTTTTGTTGTCGTGCAATAGAAATCTTTCATTAGTAACAGTGACAGTTAATTCAGCAGGAATGTTAATATCAGAGGATGTTTGGGATGTTACATGTTGTGGGTTACTTGTCTGTTTTTCCCGTTGTATAATTAATCTTAAATTTGAGATTGTAGGCATAGAACTTGCTACATGCATAGGAATGTTTTGTGACACCTCCCTCAAAACTGCTCCACAGGGTTCATTGGAGGTGGGTGCCAGCTCTTTCATTTGATTTATATTATCTCTAACCTCAATCTCCATTGCAGAGGCAGACTGGTTATGCTCTGTGGTCCTATCAACAGTGTTCCCCAGAGTAACTGCTCTGCCTGTGCAATGGGATGAGTAATATTGCACACACCTCCAATGATTCCTGGGCTCAGTTAGTCTTTCCTTACAATAAAGGTAGCCAGCTTGTTTAAGGAGTCTATTCCCTCTTGCTGATTTTGACAGATGTGGCTTCTCTTCTTGATGACATTTTTTCAATGTCTGAAAAAGAGGGGAGAGAAAAGTTTGTTTGAGTATAATTAACTGCGTTTATCCTGTAGAGAAAATGTGATTAGTTTTATAGGTTTGTTAATGTTTATTTAAGAATAAAAGTTTTAGAATGTTATGCTGTTAATAAGAGAATGTTTGCAACCTGCAAAAAAATATGGTTATATGAACATTGGATGAGAGTGACTTTTGAATAGAATATATTGTTTTGTGCTTTGCTGATTTTTTTTGGACGCAGTTCAAATTCAATTATCCTTTTTTGTTGATTCCTGGAAAAAGATAAATAGGTTTTGTGATTTGCTTGAGGTGGTATGCCTCACCTTTGTAAGGATTCTTTGTTTGCTACTTCTTCCTTTTGCTTGAGTTTTTGGGTCTCTTTCAGGGTTTTTTGCTGATTTAGATGTGTTTCTCCTGGCTGATGTTGTGTAGGTCTAAAAGGAAAAGGAAAATTTTAAAGGTTGATGTTTATTTGACTTTTTGGTTTCTGTAAAAAAAAATCGTTATTTTTTTCTTTGCCACATTGTTTTTGATTTAATGTACCTGTTACTAGGCCTTCTGACTGACGAACCTGTCTCCGAATTAATCTTTGATTTTCTAGTGGATGGGTTTGATTTTTTCAGTTTTAGGATGATGTTGATTCAAGCTGTGTAATGCACAAAAAATATGATTGAACGTTTTAACATTTTTATGTTGCATTTAAGAAGGCAAGAAGCAACCTGTACTGTTAACTTAGTAAGATTTGTAAAATTGCTGCACTGACCAGCACTCTCCATGAGGCATGTTCCCTCTTGTGCTTGAATAGTAATTTTGCCCCCACCACTAACCAGCTCTTTCCCTGAGGCAAACACTTGGAGTTAGAATAGTATTTTTGCCCACCACCACTGACCAGCACTTTCCCTGAGGCAAATACCTGTTGGAGTTAGAATAGTATTTTTATCCCCTTTCACAGTCCAGCACTTTCCCTGAGGCAAACTCCTGTTGGAGTTAGAATAGTAATTTTGCTCCCCTCCACTCTCCAGCACTTTCCCTAATGCAATCACCTGTTGGAGTTAGAAAAGTATTTTTGCCCCCACCACTGACCAGCACTTTACCTGAGGCATACACCTTTTGGAGTTAGAATGGTACTTTTGCCCCCACTACTGTTCAGCACTTTCCCTGAGGCAAACATTTTTTGAAGTTAGAATAGTATTTTTGCGCCCCACCACTGACCAGCACTTTCCCTGAGGCACACACTTGGAGTTAGAATAGTATTTTTGTCCCCCCAACACTGATCAGTACTTTCCCTGTGGCAAACACCTGTGGGAGTTATAATAGTAGTTTTGCCCCCCTCCACTGTCCAGCACTTCCCCTGAGGCAAACACTTGGAGTTAGAATAGTATTTTTTCCGCCCACCAGTGACAAGCACTTTCCCTGAGGCAAACATTTTTGGGAGTTAGAATAGTATTTCCCCCCACCACTGACCAGCACTTACCCTATGGCAAACACTTGTTGGAGTTAGAATACTAATTTTGCCCCCTCCATTGTCCAGCGCTGTCCCTGTGGCAAACACCTGTTGGAGTTAGAATAGTATTTGTACCCCTTCACTGTCCAGCACTTTCCCTGAGGCAAACTCCTGTTGGAGTTAGAATAGTAATCTTGCCCCCCTCCACTCTCCAGCACTTTCCCTGAGGCAAACATCTGTTGGAGTTAGAATAGTATTTGTACCCCCTTCACTGTCCAGCACTTTCCGTGAAGAAAACTCCTGTTGGAGTTAGAATAGTAATCTTTCCCCCCTCCACTCTCCAGCACTTTCCCTGAGGCAAACATCTGTTGGAGTTAGAATAGTAATTTTACCCCCCTCCACTGTCGAGCATTTTCCCTAAGGCAGACACCTGTTCGAGTTATAATAGTTATTTTTCCCCACACCAGTGACAAGCAGTTTTCCTGTGGTTAATCTCAAAGGAAACGTGGACATTTATTGGTTGGTGTTCACTTTGGTTTTTGACTTTGGAATAGATTTTGTTTTGAAAGTTTGGATAGATACTGAGGGGCCGATTCCGATCTCGGCCGGTAGGGCTCCGAATCGGATTCGGCTTAACCGGATCCGATTCGGAGCCCTATTTCCCGACCGATTCGTACGCGCGTCCGGGCGAGCGAGTACGATGCGTATTCGCCGACCGACTCGTCCGGGCGTCCCGACCGCTCCGACCGACTCGATCCCGGGTCGAACCGCACCGACCGACTCGCACAGACACGACTCGCACCGCGCAATGGAGACGTTCCCCGGCCGGGTAAGTACGATGCGCGCCGCGAGCAGTCCGACCGAGCCGCGCACTCCGGCTCGAAAGAGCTGTCGGAGCCGTACTTTGGGGGTCCGTGTCGGACCCCCTGTACGCGTAGCCATGCGAGTCGCACACAGGGGGACCCATGGGTCCCCCCTACCTGTGCATGTACGGCGCGAATCGCTTCGCCGCTTACACGCTGTAGGGGCGCACTTGGTCCGCATCGCACCCATTGAGTCAATGGGAGCCCGCGTACGCGTTGTACGACAGGCTCCCATTGACTTCAATGGGAGTCCGACCGACTCGAGTCCGATGGCATACGTGTGCATCGTACTCGTTCGGTCGGACTGCACGGGTCCGATTCGGTCGGAAATCTCTCCGGGTCCGGCTCGGTCGGAGAGATTTCCGGCCCGAATCGGAATCGGCCCCTGAATGTTTTTTATCTTTTTTACCTCTAAGAGGCCTTCTGGTTGCTGAACAAGTGTTTTATTGATTGTTTCAGAAGATGTTAATTCAAGCTGTGAAAAGAAAAATATGATTGTCTGTTTTAAACATTTTATTTTGCATTTAATAAAGCAACAATTGGTAAGTTTAGTTCATGAGGGAAGAGTTTTTTGGGCATCTACCACTGAGCATCACCTTTCCCGAGACATGCATCTTGTGGATTAGAATTGTTATTTCCCCCCACCACTATCCAAGCACCTTCACAGAGTTAGAAATGCTGCAGAGGTATTTTATTAACTTTGCACCCTAACAGTGACTATGCCTTTCCCTAAGGCCAGCAGCCTGTTGAGTTAGAATAGTAATTTTGCCCCCCACCACTGACCGGCAGTTTGCCCGAGGTAAACACCCTAAATAGCTAAATAGTAAATTTTCTCCCCTTCACAGTCGAACAGATTTTCAGAGGCAAAATCGTGTAGGTGCTAGAATAGTTTTTTGATACCTATCACTGTCCAGCCCTTTCCCTTAGTCAAACACCTGTGTGAGACACAATAGCTAATTTGCACCCCACAACTGACCAGTACTTTCCCTGAGGTAAACAACGGTTGGAGATAGAATACGTTTTATGGGATCTCTTCCACTGTCCTGTCTTTGGCTTTGATAAATGCATGTTGAAAAAATAATTCCTACATCTGCAGTCTACGACAAACCAGCAATTTACCTTTGGCAAACAACTGTTTGTGTTTGAATAGCAATTGTGGCCCCCACCAACGTCCACAATATTTGAAGAGGTCAACACCTGTTGCAGTTCCAACACCTATTTTGCTCCCCACCACTGATTGGCATTTTCTCTGGGCCAAACACCCTGTCGAGTTAGAATACTAATTCTGCCTCACTCCCCCCTCCCCCAACTGACCATAACTTTCCATGTGGGGAATACTTTTTGATGTTTGGATAGTAATTTTGCTCCCATTTACTGACCAGTAGTTTCCCTGTGGCAAACACTGTGTAGTGTAATAAATCTTTTTTTAAGCTAACTCACATTAGAGCACTATCCCTGTGGCTAGCACAGGAACGTATATTGCAGTTTTTAAAAATTGTATGCTAAAAATTAATTTTGCATTGTATTAATTTAAATTTTTACTACACTTACATTTGATTTCCTAATGAATGTCTTTATGGAAATGAATTCTCATACCTTTTTGTCGAAATTTTGCTGAAAGGGTAAAAAAAAATGTTATAGTCTGTAATTTTAAAACCACTTACTTCACAAAGTGAAAAATTATTTTCCGACTGTGGCTGTTTTTCACAATTTGTAATTAATTTAAAAATAGTTTTATTATAAGTGTAACATTAATTTTGATGCATTAAGAAGCTTTTTCGTGTAATCTGTACACTTACTTTGGTCAATAGATGGTAGTGTTTGAATTGGTTTCTGGCAGTTGTCTTCTCGAGCTGCAGCTGTGTGTGGTCACCATGGAAGTCAATGCACCACTGATAACAAAATTGGTGGGCGGCTGTATTTATACATTTTGGTGGGGTAAACTAAAATTTAAAATAAAATATGTTTTAGAAACCATTTTTGTGCGCGATTTAGAGGCTGACAGAAAGTATATTTTGAATGTACTGTGTGAAAAAATGTTTATATGTTCAGTATCGGAATGGTAGCCGTTTTGAGCAGATGGTGGGTGAGCTGGTGTAATGGAAACAGTGGAAGGACACTTTTTTTTTTTGCTTCTATGAGCCATACTTGGAGGCTGATTCTGCCACTGACTCTATTATTTTTTTGGTAGAAATGTTGTGTGTGCATACATGAATGGCAGGTATGTTTTTTTGGTTTGTTATCTTTAATTAATTTGAAAATGTTACACAGGTATTAAAACTAATACTGGAGTATTACAATTAATATCCAGGGCTTTGGAAAAAAAAAATATTAATTCTGGATTATTGATATTGATACCCGAGTATTAAAATTAATACCAGCGTATCAATATAGTGCCCTAGCCAAAACCCCTATTTGCCTTGTATCCCGTCCCAGTGGATAGGTTACAAGAATTATTGGGATGCGTTGTAAAGGTATGCATTGTGAGTACATGCGTTGAAAAGGTGATGTATATAGCACTCTATTAGTATGCATTGTAATGACTTTCTTTGTAAAAACATGTGTTGTAATGGTAGTCGCGTTGTAAAAATCTAGTTGTAAAGGTATGCATTGTAATGGTATGCGTTGCAACGTCATATATTCATGCAGGGCTAATGGAAGCAGTTGCACATAAATTTAAATAACCCAATACTCACTAACACATCCAGAAGGCAATCCATTTAGCCTCTTATAGACACAGTTAGAGAACCATAGATGTCAGAAAGTGAGGCAGTCATTTACCTTCAAACTTAATTATACATGCAATGGCAGCCCCAGATAGAAACTGACATATACTTATATAGATACTCCTTGTGCAGCTACAGCGGTGAGGGCTTAGTACCACAGCGCACTAGTTGATTCAAAAAATATAAATTTACTTTTAAAGAATGTTAGTGCTCACTCCTCATGGTCCACCGCATCAAAACCAACCTTGCAAAAAAATAAATTTTATAAAGAAGGAGCACCAATATCAATACAATCAATTATTGTAGTCCTTCTAATAATTAATCTTTAGGCAGTGGATTCAATTAAGAATTCTTCTTCTTTATTGAAAATTTCACAAAAGTTCATTTCCACGTTTGATTTTCATTCAAATTCTGTTTATAACTCCATCATTAACATCAAAACTTCAGTTTCTGAATCAGCCAACGCGTTTCATCCTATTTAGGACATCATCAGGGCTGAAATAATGAAACAAAAAATATAATAACAAATATGTCAAAAAATGCTAATTACAATATTACTTCATACTACCAAGAAAATTACGTAACATCTTTTCTTTAACTTAATTTAAACAACATCCCCTGCCTATATCCATTCTACACTGTTCACAATCATCAAGGTGGATGAAAAATACCAATTATCCACATTAATTATTAACGCATAAGAAGATCTTATAAGACCTGTGTTTTAAAAACATTTAATTGTAACATTTAATTCATGATCATTTCTAAACATATAACTGTATAATATATACAAATCAGAGGTTATCCTAATTTGATCTACCTGTTACCCTCCAAAGGGGAGTACCTAGAGTACCTAATGAGACGTGAACCATTTAAAGACATCTTTTCCATACTAGTGTACCAATGTGCCAATAACCACAGTGAAATGTCACTCACCAAAATTAGAAATTCATATCAATTTATTCGATGTTCAGTTCACTAATTAATTATCTTCAAGAAAATTATTCTGAAAAGACCGAAAGAAAGTCACAACATTACCAATAAAATCCCACTACACACTTATATCTCTAAAGTCATGACGCAAAAGAAGCATCACTCACCAATCTCCAATTACACACTTTGCATCATCAAGTCCTTCGTTTCAATTCTAAACTGCAATAATAAAAGAATATGCAAAATTACTTCTCAAAAAAACCTTCTCTATGTTATCCTAACAGTATGCAAACCATTCCCCACGTGACACTCACCTACATCGAGTCTATTCCATATGTTACTACTCAGCGCGGCCCGATAAATCCCGCTGGTGTTTGGTACCGTGTAGACCCATTCCTTTTAAATTCTTCCTCAACCTATCACGGACTAACCATTGTTTAATGCTCCAACCAATAAAAAGTCAGAGTTTCAAGCCTACCTAGTAAAATTTCTCGTCCCCTCCGTGGTCCGCTATCCCTTTCAACCAATTGCGGAAGTTAATTGTAAAATACGCTTCAGGAAACCCTCCACCAATAGCGACCTGCCTCCTTTCAACCAATTGCGAAAGTCCATTACAAAAAACACACTCCGATATAAATAATGACGCCGAGGGCTGCTACGTTACGCATGTTCCCTCTACGGTCCGCTTTCATTTTCGAAATTTCAAAGTGGGCAGACAACTCTCAATTTCCTGCTTCCTGTTATCCATACACCCGACGCCGAGGGCTACTGCGTTACGCATGTTCCCTCTGCGGTCCGCTTTTATTTTCCTCCAATAACGAAAGACTTTCTCAAAATGCACTGCAATGAGTTCTCAACCCAATCGCGGACCTACCTCTAAGTACTAAGCTAACTGATATATCCGACTTTCAATGCTAATGAATCTCAAAAATTTCGAAGTGGGCAGACAACTATCAATTTCCTGCTTCCTGTTATTCATACACCCGTCACCATTACTTTCATTAATAATAACAAAACCTTCTTCAGTCCATTATCCTTTGAATAACTTTGAAAACCCGATACTGTGTGATAAACTTTTGAACATTTATAAATTATCAACATTACTACTTATCTAAATATCTAATATTTCGAAATTTAGTCTATCCAACACTAAGTCGCTCTCTGTTAAGGTACCTATTTCCAAACCAATTTCCTGAATTTAAAATATCATATTAGAACAGCTGGACCTTCATAACCCGAGGAGACAGTCTGATTCTACCAAGAGTGGGAGAATATATATTCTATATCCACGTCATCCCTGTATCATGTGCTATACTAACTTTACAATCCTCTCATCCCTAGAACAATTATTCGGAATCAGAAATAATTAGATTCATTATCCAAATTTAAATGAATCACTAATTTCCATCAAAACTGGAATCGTTCCAACACCTAAAATTATTAACCCTGTGTGGCATCACATATGAATATACTTTGCATATTCCATTACTACTTACAGAAAATAATGCAATTCATTATCACTGTTCAATCCCTGTGATACTGTCCTACATCTGCTAATCCATTTAGCTTCTTGCTGCCTCAATGTTCGTTCCCAATCACCTCCCCTAACATGCGGTACAATTCTTTGTAAACCATGGAATTTAAAGCCTGTTCTTAGTGCATAATTATTCTGCATATGCTGATATAATGGCAAACTCTCATCTTTATTGAGTACAGCTCTTCTGTGCTCCTGTATTCTAATTTTTAGAGTCCGCTTCGTACTTCCTATATAGATTTTAGAACATTCACAAATGAGTGCATATACCACTCCTATGCTGTTACAATTAATAAACTCCTTGATAAGGTATTTTTTCTTGGTATTGAAATTAAATTCCTTAATGCGATTTATGCCCATATCACAAACATTACAACTACCACAAGTAAAAAACCCTTTTGGTTGACTTGAGAGCCAGTTACTCCCCTGTGTTCGCAATGGATCTAAGTAATTCCTGGTAATCATCTCCCCTATGGTGGAACCTCTCCTGTATACCACTTTAGGTTTTTCTGAAATGACTCCTACAAGACCTGGTACTCCTTTTAACAAATTCCAGTTTTTATTTAAAATTTTAAAAATCTGATTATGATGAACACTAAAAGAAGTGATAAATGACACTTGATCTTGTGCCTGACGTCTTTCCTTTTGAACGAGCGTGGACTCTCTTTTGACCTGTTGTATACGTGATCTGGCTTGTGCCAAACTTCCACTAGAGTACCCTCTATTACTCAGTCTATGTACTAGTGCATCCATTTCACAATTGAAATCAACCTCTCTACTGCAATTTCGCCGAATACGAATCATTTCTCCATAAGGAATGCCTTTCACTACAGAAGCGGGATGGGAACTGTCCGCCCTTAATATGGAGTTAGTGGCAGTCTTTTTACGAAATAATTTGCTATGTATTTGGTTTTCAACAACAAATAATTCAACATCCAAAAAATCTATCCTAGTTTTATGATGATTCATCGTCAAAGTAACATTAAAATCATTATTATTGAGAAACTGGTGGTAATCTTGCAACTCTGCATCCGAACCTTTCCAGATCACAAGAACATCGTCAATAAAACGACCCCAAAACAAAATCTGATCCATCCATCCGGCAGCTCCTCTGCTCCAGGCATGCTCCCTCTCAAACCAACTCATAAATAAGTTGGCGTAAGAGGGAGCAAACCTGGAACCCATCGCCGTTCCTCTTATTTGTTGGAACCACTCTCCTTCAAACATAAAGAAGTTATTCTTTAAGATTAACGAACTCATTTCAATGATCATTTTAGAATGTTAA
Organism: Calotriton arnoldi; assembly: GCA_963921515.1. NCBI lineage: Eukaryota > Metazoa > Chordata > Amphibia > Caudata > Salamandridae > Calotriton > Calotriton arnoldi. Next base: position 1,415,993 of record CAWUFW010003681.1, read on the forward strand.
TTTCAATACCAAGAAAAAATACCTTATCAAGGAGTTTATTAATTGTAACAGCATAGGAGTGGTATATGCACTCATTTGTGAATGTTCTAAAATCTATATAGGAAGTACGAAGCGGACTCTAAAAACTAGAATACAGGAGCACAGAAGAGCTGTACTCACTAAAGATGAGAGTTCGCCATTATATCAGCATATGCAGAATAATCATGCACTAAGAACAGGCTTTAAATTCCATGGTTTACAAAGAATTGTACCGCATGTTAGGGAGGTGATTGGGAACGAACATTGAGGCAGCAAGAAGCTAAATGGATTAGCAGATGTAGGACAGTATCACAGGGATTGAACAGTGATAATGAATTGCATTATTTTCTGTAAGTAGTAATGGAATATGCAAAGTATATTCATATGTGATGCCACACAGGGTTAATAATTTTAGGTGTTGGAACGATTCCAGTTTTGATGGAAATTAGTGATTCATTTAAATTTGGATAATGAATCTAATTATTTCTGATTCCGAATAATTGTTCTAGGGATGAGAGGATTGTAAAGTTAGTATAGCACATGATACAGGGATGACGTGGATATAGAATATATATTCTCCCACTCTTGGTAGAATCAGACTGTCTCCTCGGGTTATGAAGGTCCAGCTGTTCTAATATGATATTTTAAATTCAGGAAATTGGTTTGGAAATAGGTACCTTAACAGAGAGCGACTTAGTGTTGGATAGACTAAATTTCGAAATATTAGATATTTAGATAAGTAGTAATGTTGATAATTTATAAATGTTCAAAAGTTTATCACACAGTATCGGGTTTTCAAAGTTATTCAAAGGATAATGGACTGAAGAAGGTTTTGTTATTATTAATGAAAGTAATGGTGACGGGTGTATGAATAACAGGAAGCAGGAAATTGATAGTTGTCTGCCCACTTCGAAATTTTTGAGATTCATTAGCATTGAAAGTCGGATATATCAGTTAGCTTAGTACTTAGAGGTAGGTCCGCGATTGGGTTGAGAACTCATTGCAGTGCATTTTGAGAAAGTCTTTCGTTATTGGAGGAAAATAAAGCGGACCGCAGAGGGAACATGCGTAACGCAGTAGCCCTCGGCGTCGGGTGTATGGATAACAGGAAGCAGGAAATTGAGAGTTGTCTGCCCACTTTGAAATTTCGAAAATGAAAGCGGACCGTAGAGGGAACATGCGTAACGTAGCAGCCCTCGGCGTCATTATTTATATCGGAGTGTGTTTTTGTAATGGACTTTCGCAATTGGTTGAAAGGAGGCAGGTCGCTATTGGTGGAGGGTTTCCTGAAGCGTATTTTACAATTAACTTCCGCAATTGGTTGAAAGGGATAGGGTACCACGAAGGGGACGAGAAATTTTACTAGGTAGGCTTGAAACTCTGACTTTTTATTGGTTGGAGCATTAAACAATGGCTAGTCCGTGATAGGCTGAGGAAGAATTTAAAAGGAATGGGTCTACATGGTACCAAACACCAGCGGGATTTATCGAGCCGCGCTGAGTAGTAACATATGGAATAGACTCGATGTAGGTGAGTGTCACGTGGGGAATGGTTTGCATACTGTTAGGATAACTTAGAGAAGGTTTTTTTGAGAAGTAATTTTGCATATTCTTTTATTATTGCAGTTTAGAATTGAAACGAAGGACTTGATGATGCAAAGTGTGTAATTGGAGATTGGTGAGTGATGCTTCTTTTGCGTCATGACTTTAGAGATATAAGTGTGTAGTGGGATTTTATTGGTAATGTTGTGACTTTCTTTCGGTCTTTTCAGAATAATTTTCTTGAAGATAATTAATTAGTGAACTGAACATCGAATAAATTGATATGAATTTCTAATTTTGGTGAGTGACATTTCACTATGGTTATTGGCACATTGGTACACTAGTATGGAAAATATGTCTTTAAATGGTTCACGTCTCATTAGGTACTCTAGGTACTCCCCTTTGGAGGGTAACAGGTAGATCAAATTAGGATAACCTCTGATTTGTATATATTATACAGTTTATGTTTAGAAATGATCATGAATTAAATGTTACAATTAAATGTTTTTAAAACACAGGTCTTATAAGATCTTCTTATGCGTTAATAATTAATGTGGATAATTGGTATTTTTCATCCACCTTGATGATTGTGAACAGTGTAGAATGGATATAGGCAGGGGATGTTGTTTAAATTAAGTTAAAGAAAAGATGTTACGTAATTTTCTTGGTAGTATGAAGTAATATTGTAATTAGCATTTTTTGACATATTTTTTATTATATTTTTTTGTTTCATTATTTCAGCCCTGATGATGTCCTAAATAGGACGAAATGCGTTGGCTGATTCAGAAACTGAAGTTTTGATGTTAATGATGAAGTTATAAACAGAATTTGAATGAAAATCAAACGTGGAAATGAACTTTTGTGAAATTTTCAATAAAGAAGAAGAATTCTTAATTGAATCCACTGCCTAAAGATTAATTATTAGAAGGACTACAATAATTGATTGTATTGATATTGGTGCTCCTTCTTTATAAAATTTACTTATATAGATATCTGCTAAAGAAGTGACACTTTCTAATCTAACATGAGACAAGTAGCTCTTTAATCATGTCTCAGGCCTGCTACTGTTGCATATGTGCATTCAGTTTTACTGCTAGGCTAACCTTCACTTTTAATAATCATAGACAAGACATAAACTCTTATTCTGCTAAGTATAAGTGAGCACTAAGGTAGGCTGCAGCTAGGCCATAGGGCAGGGTTCTATGTGCTTAAAAGTTAATACAAGTACTCTGAAAATTCAGTGAGCTATATGCAGTCTTACAGACCCATGTCCCTAATTATTCATCCATTCTGCCTTCGAGACTTTAATCAAGCACACCTAAGCTGAAAGGTGACAGACACTAAAAGTCCCAGTGAGAGAGTGATACACATAAACGATTGTTGTACCATATATACCTTACCACTGAGAAAGTCTGTAGGTAGGCCATAGGGCAGGCTGGTATTTGCTTAAAAAGTAACACAAGTACTCTGAAGATTCAGTGAGCTATATGCGTTCATAGAAACTCATGTGGTCAATTATATATCCACCGTGCCATCCAGACTTTAATCTGGCACACCTAAATAGAAAAGCAGACAGGCACTAAAACATCCACTGAAATAATGACAGAAACACCTACATATTCACTCACATAGAGAGGCACAACTAATATGTATATCGTGCTAAAACAGGTAGTTTCACACACATACATAAATAATCCAATACTCACTAATACACCTAGGAGGCTATCTATGCAGCCCCTTACAGACACATTTAGTGAATTATAGAGGTCACAAACAGAGGTAGTCATTTACCAACAAACTCACATACTCATGGAATGTCAGCCCCTGATAGGGACTTAGACAGTCATTTAGATATCTGCAAAAAAACTGACACTTTCAAGTCTAACATGTAAACTCTTCTAAAGCCTTAACCTACTCCTCTACCACATATGTCTGTCCCCTGAAGTAGGCTGTAGTCTGGCAATAGGGTATGCTCCTATGAGTTAATATCTGTGTAACTAGGTGTATGGGTGAATGAGAGAGTGAGTAACTCTATGGTTGAGTGAGTGTGTGTGTGCATGAGTAGCTGTATGAGTACCCTCTGACTCCCCCATACATATAACTGAGCACTAAGTTAGGCTGTCGGTAGTTAATTGGGAGCGGGCTACATACTTAAAAGGTAACACATGTAGTCTGAAGATTGCCTGAGCAATATATGCTCATGTAAACTGAATGTGTAAATAGTTAAAATATGTAATGTGATACTACGTAGTTAAGTGATGAATGTACTTCTCTATTTTTGTTTTCAGACATCAATGTCGAATTATCTACAGAGGATTACAGTGCCTACATAAACTCAGAGAAGAAAGAAGCAGCGACAAATAGAGCATCTCCTTAGAACTGAGAAACAAAAGGGGCAAAATGCAGAAAAGATGGTCATAAAGAAAAGTGCTGCTGGTAGAGGACCAAGACATTTCTTAAAATTGTTTGTAAACAACTGGTAAAAGTACAAAAAGAAGTAAACAACAACAAAATTATAACACTGAGTATCAAAGTACAAAACATCTCTGATATAAAAAAATAAGAAGTTATTGGAAAATAGGAGAGATTTTTAGCAGAAGGAAGAGGCAGTTCAAGGAAACCATCTATGAAAAAGTATAAAAAAGAAGTACACAAGCAATCTGAAAAAAGGAATATGTTGAAGGTGTAGTCGACAAGGCATTTGCTCTGAAGAGGAAATTATTTTGGTTTAAACAGAATGAAGACACAGAACAAAATAGTGTTGTCTATGAGGAGATAGAGCCAAAAGAAAAGACTTGTTAATAGAAGTAACTTTTACAAAGCTTTTAGTGGTGAATGGATACATACTTCGAGTACTGAGCCTTTCTTTAACAAAGAAGGCTATTAGCAAGACAAGACATTAGTGCATGCTGTTGGTGAATCTGGACAATGATATGAAACGAAATATGAAACTCCTATTCCAAAAGAAGAAATGGTACTTAGAAATGTTGCGAATGTGATTGCTGAAGAGGTGCAAGGAAGGCATTAACAGGCCCCTGTATACACATGGAATTGTAGTAGTGTTTGTAGTACTCGACAACAATCAATTGATATGTTGAGAAATTTCCTCCGTAAGTTTGCTTGCAGAAGTTTAAAAGAGAAAATACGCTGTTTGCAAGGATTAGATCCATGCAAAGTAAGAAAGCATACTAATTTACAAGGACACTCACTAGCTTGTCTGTCAAAAAAGTGTGTCAAAGCAGCTTTTATCATTTCCCAATGTTGGGGGTACCCCACTCAAAAATTAGAACTTTTGTTAGAAGGCTTTTATTATGTAAACACTCCTGCTGTATGTTTAGGAGAAATGAATAGAGCTCTTTTGCATGGTGTAGTAGAAGTAGAAAAGGTGTGTGATGATATGCAATTTTGTTTCTTTGGACAGGAACAGGAGTGTAGGGAAAATGAAGAGTTGGTAACAACAGATATTGCGGACCAGAACAGAGGTATTAGTGTTGGTAATTTTGAAAAAGAGATAAGAAACTTTGATGCAGTTTGTTCAGAGCAACCAAACTGTGTTGGTATATGTTGTTGACATACTCGCTACAAAAGTCAACTTGTAATGTTGATTTGTACATTAAAAGTGAAAAAGAGAATAATGATAAGTGGCATGAATTTGCTGTCTACTTATTTGTAGAAGAACAATTTGACTTGTCCACCCGACAAGTTATATGTAAGTACTCCTCTAATAAGTTAGAGGAAGATAAAATGTCTGCTAGAGCAGTACACAACAACTTAGAATTAGTACCTGCTCCATTAAAGATTTGAATGTTTCTGAATCTGCTTTTAATCGCTGCTATTAATTCATTTAAATGTTGTTAGCACTTGAATTTGAATTTGAATTGTAATTTGATCAATTTCGCTGCTCGCAGTTTTATTTTTGCACTCTGCACTTTTTAATGAGGAACTCAGCTCCCTAGAGGCCATCTTGATAGCGCCTCACGTTAGTCACAGCTAGCATTCTAGCTTTTGATGCTGCGTCACGACTCGGCTCTATATTTAATGAACCCAGAGCGGACGCGCAGCGGACGCGCGCAGCAGGCGCACCAAAGGCAAGCCCGTCTGCGCCCGTCCGTGCCCGAACGGGACCAAGGGGCTTAACCCCTGGCAAAACAAACATCATGAGACGCACGTACACTGCCAAATGCCTATATGAGCTCCGTGAGATCCCTTCCTCAAAATGCAGGTTGTACAACCTCGATGTTGCATTTTTTGACTGTGATGAATGCAGTCTCTCTCTTACCTGTCCTATGAAAAACTATGAGTCTAGCAGTAACACTGTTCACAATCATAGTTTCAAAGTTATTCCTACTTTTGATGCGCACTGCTGCAAAACGAAAAACATCTCTAAACGTTTACCCCCAAATCAGCAGGAGTTCACTTTCTATAACATTAACTGTCGCTCACTACCTAAACATAAAGATAGTATTTTTGATCTTCTGTTTAGTAATCAACCGGATGTGGTATTTTTAACTGAAACTTGGCTACAAGATAGCTCTGGCCCTGATGTGGCAGCAGCTCTTCCCTCTAACTAGTCTATTACTAGGAAGGACAGGAAATTAAAAGTAGGGGGTGGCATAGCAATTATTTATAAAAACTCCCTTGACTGCAGAACTGATGACTTTTTGGCCACTGATTGTGAAGCCTTACTATTCAAAATCATGCTTACACCTAAGTTCACCTTCTCTGGCATTCTGCTTTACCGTCCCCCGGGCCCAGCTGGGCCCTGGGTGGCATACTTTTCAGACTTAGTTACCCCTCATATTCTGAAAGCGGCCAACTTCACCATCTTGGGTGACTTAAACCTCCATTTAGAGGACCCTAATTGTTCTCAAAGTATGTCATTCATTGCTGACTTAGAAGCACTAAACGTTTGAATTTGCAACTCAGGTCCAACACATGTGGCAGGTCATCTGCTTGATCCCGTCTTTTCTAACTTGCCAGGCATCAGTTGTACCTCTGCTTTACCATTATGTTGGACCGACCATTTTGCTGTTACCTTTTTGTTGAAAGTCTTGTTGTTTCCCCCCACAGTCGTTATGGGGTCTAAAAAACAAGTCAGGAATTGGGCGAAACTAGATGTCTCAGCCCTGAATAAACTTTTAATGGACAGTAGGCCTGAGGAAGGAGTGCCACTAATAAATGATCTCGGCTCCTTGCAAACCTGGATCTCACAGGCTCTTAATACCTGCCTCCCTCTGACCAACAAAGGTTTTAACAATCACCGTCCACCAGCACCTTGGTTCACGGATAGACTCAAGGTTGAAAAATCCAAATGTAAAACCTTTGAAAGACAGTGGAGGAAAGAGTACCAGTTAGCTGCTAAAGTGACATATAAAAAGGCCTTAAACGAATATCACACTCTTTGCAGAGCTGCTCGAGTCAAGTTTTTCTCAGATAAAATCTCTCAAGCACAAAACTGTTCTAAAACCCTCTTTAAGGTGGCAAAGGAATTATCGGGATCGGTAACTCAGACTACTCCACCTGCTCTCACTGGTACTCAATGTGAAGAACTCGCTCTATTTTTTGTAGACAAAGTTAGTAAAATACACTCTACATTGTCGTGCACTAAGCCACATAACATTCCAGATAATTCTGACTGCTCCTCCAATGCTACCAGCACAGACAGCTTTGAGACCATCATTGGCAGTACAACTGCCTCTAAATTGGAAGCCTGGCCCCTTTTGGATTTTAGTTCACTTACTTACCTTTTGTCTAAAATTAAATCTGGATCCCCCGTGATATACTCCCCATCGCCGTGTTGAAACAACTTGACGCTCCCATTCTATCCATAATTATGAACTTTCTGAATGCCCCATTGCAGGAGGGTCAAGTTCCGTTGGAATGGAAACATGCGAAGGTGCTCCCTCTCCTAAAGAAAGCCAATGCCGATATGTCTAATCTGGCTAATTTTTATCCCATCTCGCTGCTCCTGGCTTTCTCTAAAATCCTTGAGAAACATGTTAATACCCAGCTGACTTCCTTTGTTGAGTCCCAAAAATTTCTTCATGCTTCTCAATCGGGTTTTAGAGCTGGTTTTTCTCCGGAGTCGGCGCTACTTGGAGTTACTGAAATGCTGAGACACCGGTTAAATGAGGGAGATACGACAGCTCTTGTGCTGGTGGACCTCAGCGCCGCTTTTGATACAGTGTCTCATGCTACCTTGCTGAAAGCCCTGAGGTCCCTGGGCCTAGGGGGCTCTGCCCTACAATGGCTTAGTTCTTTTCTCGCCAATCGTACGTTTCAGGTCTTTTCTACGGAGGCCAGCTCTAAATCTCATGTCCTTCCTCATGGTATACCGCAGGGCTCGGTGCTGAGCCCACTGCTGTTTAATGTTTATGTCCGGCCGTTGGCGGACGTAGCCGAGGAAGCAGGGCTGTCCATTTTTTCTTATGCTGACGATACCCAGATCATTTTTTCCCTCTCTTCATCTAAGGGTTCTGAGCCTTCGGCCCTTCAGTTAGGCTTGGGCAAAATTGCGTCTTGGATGCAGAACAATCTGCTCAAGCTAAATGGAGAGAAGACGGAGGTAATGATTCTGGGGAAAAAAAATGACCTTTGTGGATTGCATCACTGGCCGTCCGAAATGGGCACTTTTCCCCTGCCGGTTCACCAAGTCCGCAATCTGGGTTTCGTGATTGATACTCAACTATCAATGAAGCAACAAGTCACCAAGGTAGCCGCCACTTGTTTCATCGTCCTGAAATGGCTAAGAAAAAACTTATGGCTGATACCTCGTGCCGCACAGAAAACGGTGGTACATGCCCTGGTCACGTCCAGGCTGGATTATGGCAATGTTCTTTACTTGGGATCTAGCAAGGCCATCGTCCATAGGCTACAAGTAGTACAGAACGCAGCAGCTAGACTGCTGGGCAACGTATCTAGGACTAACTCAATCACTGGCTATCTTTGTGAACTACACTGGCTAAAGATGGAAAATCGCATTACATTCAAAGCACTATGCTATATGTATAAAATCAAAATGGGCGTGGCCCCAACATATCTACAATCGTTGGTACAACCGCACCACCCTTCACGGCTCTTACGTTCAACCCATCAATTTAGGTTCACCGTCCCCAAATTCAAATTGTCGCGTATGCGCGGCCGCTCTTTCTCTTATCTTGGTCCTACTTTGTGGAACTCCATGACTCTGACCCTACGTGAGGAAACCATATATGGTAGATTCCGTAAAAATCTAAAGACCTGGCTGTTCAATCTCTGATTCCCTTTCCGCTCCTTACTCTTACCGGCTGGCACCGGGAAACCTTTTGGGGTAGCTGAGCACCTTATAAATTTAGTTTATTAATAATAATAATAATAATAATAAAAATCCATATTAATACAGTCTACACATCCATTTCAAGCTATAGTTTGCATGGAGCCAAACACCTGGAAACTACCTCCAACTGAGCTCCAGAAAGGTCTCAAAGGAAGAGTTGTATACTTGCCATTAGATTTTAAGAAAAATATTGAAACTATAGAGGTGCAGAGAAATTTGTAAGAGGGACTTGTAATTCTAATAAATGGTGTCCTGACCAAGAGTAAAAAGATATGGCAAAGTTAGTAGATGTTAGTTAAGTTAAAAAGGCAATTTCATATCTGGTATAAAATAACATATATTACAAAAATGCACAAATTCTTCAAGATATCACACATCTGGAGGACAATACATCATCATTAACAGGTCAGATAGAAAAAGTGGATCAATCCAGAGTAGAAGAAATGTATGAACATTACAGCATCCATCGCCTACATCCTGAAGAAATTGTTGGTGATGCTATTGATCTATATCAACTAAAAGAAGCAAAAAGAACTCCCTTAAGTGTATAGAAAAAAAAGTGTAAAAACTTTCATTTTTCCTCATCTCTTTTCTACTGGAGTAGGTGGTAAGTATGATGATCGGCCTGTACAAATACTTGTGGCAGAGTACAGATATACTAGATTTTATTCAGAGCACCCTAGATTTTGTCAATGTATCCCTTATATGTGTCATCTATTATTTGTAAGTGATTTGTCTACATTATCTTATGTCATAAATCACATTTTGAAAACAGGAATTAATCTGCAAAATCTATCTGAAAAATCTATTTGCCGAGAAAATTCACGGAAAAGATGAACAGCTGGAATACAACTTGAATAATCTCATTGCATGTCAATGTGGGACCAATGAATATTGGTATCGTCATCAAAGTGAACTAAAATGCATGCTGAGAAATTTAGGAGCACCTACATGGTTTCTAACACACAGTTGTGCTGAGTATGCATGGGATGACCAGCTTCAATTTTTGCGAGAGGCAAATTCAAATATAAAAGACATTGATCTAAAGACACCAGGAGAACTCTACTTATTGGACGCTGCAAACATTTGCAGATATTTTAACCACAGATTTCAAGCCATAATGGCTTTTATATGCAACAAGAGTAATCCATCTCTCGGTGAAATGACTGACTTATTTTGCCGCGAAGAATACCAAGCCAGAGGTGCGCCACATATTCACATGCTATTATGGGTAAAAGAAGCCCCAAAGTTTGTAACAGACACTGATGAGTCTGTGTTGTCTTTCCTAGAGCACTATGTGGCTTGCATCATCCCAAATGAGAGTGTTGACAAAATGTTAAGACAACAAGTTCTACGATTCCAAACTCATTGGTGTGGAAAATACTGTTGTAGAAAATATAGATCGAAAGGAAAATTTTACACAAGATGTCATTTTGGATTTCCACAACCTTTGATCTCAGAAGGAAGAGTTAACAGATTTTTGTCTACAGTCAGGCATACTCTCACACAGAAATCACCAAAGAACACATACAACCTCAGAAGAAGAGAGACCTCAAAATACACCAATGACTTCAATCCTGTCATTTTGAAGATGTGCTATGAGAACATGGATCTACAGTTTGTTGCAGATAATTCAATTGCTGTTTCTTGGTATATCACATCTTACATAACAAAGTCAGAGAAAATAGAGATGAAGGAGATGTAGGAGGATATTTCAGCAGAAAAGACTCTTAAAAAGAAATTGTATAGTTTTAGTTTGAAAAAGCTTTCTCACAGAAATCGGCTCTTATGAATGTGCAGACCAGTTAAGCTCAGCTAGTTTGTTTTCTAAATCTAGAGTAGTTCTATGGGTGAGTTTAGGGCTTGGTAATACTCGTAATAGAGTACTGAAATATTTTCCTGAAATTCAATATCTTGCGGAATTTGAGCCACACAGTACGGATATTCTGAAGACTACCAAGCTGGATACGTACTATCCAAGAAAGAGTCCTCTTCTAGAAAGGATGTGTCTATATGAAATACTTCAACATTGTACATACAGAAATAATGTCACTGAAAACATAGAAGAAGTAAAATTTGCTGTTGATGGATGTGAAGGATGTTTGGTCAGACATAACAAAGGAAATGTAATCAACCATTGAAAGCTAAGTTGCCAAACTCCAGATACAAGATAGTTTTTCTATTTAGCCCTGTTGCAGTTGTTCAAGACATGGTGAACTGAAAGTGAGCTACTTGGACAATTTGACTGTAATGAAGACACATTCAATGCAGTGAAAGACACAATTGAGTTCTCTGTGTTTCCAGTGTATCTCCAAATGTTGAGAGATGAGATTGAACAAGAAGAAACAATTGCTGCTGGGATAGCAAGAGAGAATTCTCAGAGCAGTGAAAGTTCAGTATCTGTAAGTCAACTCTTGGACAGCCAATCATTCTAAATGAAGCTGCAATAGCCACGAATAAGGTGGAGAATTCAATGCAGAGAGCAAGACAGGAAACTGTGGATCTAGGACAACTAGTACAGCAATTGAATACAGATCAGAAAGAAATTTTTGATGAAGTAAAAGATAAAATAGAAGATGGATTTCTGCATGAGAAAACGAGGGTGCATTTTCTACATATAAACCAGTACTATTGAACATAAGTGGTCAAGCTGTAACTGAAAAAAGCTTCTTGATTAAAGCAGCCACGGCCTGTGCAGGTAAGAGCAGTGGGGCGGTGGGGCTCCTTTTCGAAAAACGACAAGGGAAAAATAATTATTTATTTAATTTTTTCTCGTGGTCGTCTGTCAAATCCCCCCCAGCACGGACCCACCGCTCAGGCCGCGGCTGGATTAAAGTACTGACAAGTTATCTACAGAAGACAACAGATACTAATTTGTTGTGTGTATTTACAACACCAACAAGCTTAGCTGCACATAATATTAAAGGAGTTACCGTTCATCGATTATTAAGTCTGCCTATGTATTGAACACAACAGCAAATTAGAATACAACAAATTATCTGGTGATGCTTGTCATGAAGTGACAAGAGTATTAAAGAAATTAAAGCTACTAATTATTGATGAAGTCAGCATGCTGTCTAACCTAATGCTAGCTTTTATACATTTAAGAATGCAGTCAATATTAAAAACTGACTATGATGTGCTTTTTGGAAGAAAACAATGTAGGGGCCAATTAGGATCTCCCCGATCCCCTCAAGGAACCTGTTGGCCAGTCAGAGACCAGCCCATAATGCATATGGAAGGCAATTTATGTCGTCCGGATTAGGATGCTTGGTTTCCGACAGGCTTTCCATGCTGGGCTTTCGGACATGGAAAGCATGTCGGAGAGCGAGTTTTGGGGCCCCAAGCAGGGCCCCCTTCTGTTTGTGGCCTCTGGATGGGGGCCAAGGGGCCAGCTATGGTGCCCCCTTGTTGATCCCTGAACTGTGTGGCAGGCACACTGAGGTGCCTGCCACGTGATGCAGGGATAAACACAACCTTACATTTCCCTATGGGAGCTTGTGCTACGGCCGGTTTACTGCCGTAGCCCATTCTCCCATAGGGAAATGTGAGTATGTGACCGCACCATGTGCGGTCGCATCATAATTAGGTGGTTGGGACGGCTGACCCTAGGTCGGTCCCATTTCGTGACAGTGTTGGGCAGACACAAGTCCGCCCGACATTGTAATTGAAGAATCAAGAGGTGACAGAACTGTTATACATTCTGCTTCTGGAATACAAAAACTTACAGATGAGTGTACTGGATCAGTAGTGTTTTTTCAAAATATTCAGCAGGATGCTCAAGACATTTTAATCAGGCCTGGGCGTAGTTCGCGGAGTCTTGCTACGGGGAACTCCGCGAAGTTACAAAAAAACTCAGCGAAGTTCCGCGAGTGGCGGAATGCAGTGCGCACTGCAGTTTGTGCTGGTATTCCTGCTGCTCGGGTAGAAATTCTACCTGAACGGCAGCTCGCGAACTTACCGTTCGCGATCGCAAAGCAGAGTTTTCTGCACTCCGCGAGCTCCGCAGAGTGCAGAAAACTCCGCAAACTCCGCGAACGGAGCGAAGTTCACCGCCCAGGCCTAATTTTAATAGTATTGCTCGGACTATTAGAGGAAGAAGATGTGAATATCAAGCAATTATTTAGTTTAACTTATAAATAGAACCATACCTGTGAACATTGTGAATTCACCTCTAGCACTGAAATCAATTGGGAATGATTACTCTACTTGACATTACTAGATTGTAAAGCTTTGCCCTTTGAAAATTTAACTAAAAACGCCCATCAAGATATGAGTTATCCAAACTACACATCAGAACTTAGGTCTACGTTGTCACTACAAAGGTATGGAAAATATGTCATAGTCATCCTACAAAGATGCAGACTGGATGGTACTAAGTTAGAAACTGAAATTACAAACTTTGTAGCTGGACAAATTTCAATTTCAAAAAGAACTTTCACAACTATAGCAATCATATTTCTTGAAGGAGTTAATGTTACCCCTGGACACTACACAATATTGTTAAGATGCCAAACAGGATGGACAGAGCACAAATACATACAAATAACATTCAAATCAAGACTTTCAAAAAAGTTATCAAACTCATATCTGCGAATTCTAGAACCGAAGTTCTAAGGACAATTTAGGATAAAAAAAATGTGGTATTGTGTTGACAAGTATATGGATTATGTGTTTCTGAGACATTATTCGGCCTATTAGGGGTATTGTCTACAGCAAGCTGTTAAAAATGAAAGACTCTTTTTAACTGCGGGAAATGAATTTATAAAAAATTACAGGACTACATTCTGTTACTACAGATAAAAACTAAATGGAGGTACTATAATACCAGAAGCCTTAAATTGCATGTAAGAAGTCTCTTCAACACAAAAAATGACACCATTTGTTTCTACTACAGCAAGTTCTACTCAATACTGTGTGTTATGTTTTTCATACATGGACTAATAACATTTTAGACATCATTTGGCCTAACATGGATGATGTTTACAAAAGGATACCTAAAAATGACTACCCATACACTCATCCAAGCAAGCAGGCACTATGCATGCAGTCATGTAATTACCCAGGCACTACCAAGGCACATATCCAATCACCCAGCTACTACTCAGGCACTCATCCAATCACCCTGGCACTACCCAAACACTCATCTAATCACCCAGACACTACCCATGCACTCATCCAATCACTCAGAAACTACCCATGCAGTCATGCAATTACTCAGGCACTACCCATGTACTCATGCAATCATCCATGCGCTACTGATGCAGCCACACAAGCACTGCCCATGCACTCATCCAATCACCCTGGCACTACCCATATATGCATCCATTCACACAGGCACTACCATGCATTCATCCAATCACTCAGGCACTAGCCATGCACTAGTACAACCACCCTAGCACTACCCATACACTCATCAAATCATCCAGGCACTACCCAGGCACTCATGCAAACAACTAGGCAGTACCTATGCACTCATACAATTACCTAGCCTCTACCCATGCACTCATGCAATGACACAGGCACCACTGATGCACTCATGCAATTACCCAGGCACTACTCATGCACTCATACAATCACCCAGTTACTCCCCATACACTCATCCAATCACCCAGGCACTACCCATACATTCATGCAATCACCCAGGCACTACCCAGGCACATCCAAACACCCAGGCACTGTCCAGGCACTCATCCAATCATCCTGACACTACTCATACACTCATCCAATCACCCAGGCACTACCTATGCACACATTCAATCACCCAGACACTATACATGCACTCATGCAATCACCAGGCACTACCCATGCACTCATTTAACTACTCAGGCAGTTCCTACACACTAATCCAATCATCCAGATACAACTCATGCAGTCATACAATTGCCCAGGCACTACTCCTGCATGCATAGAATCACCCAGGCACTACCCATGTACACATCCAATCACCCAGGTACTAATGAGGCACTCATCAAATCACCCTGGCACTACCCATACACTCATGCAATCACCCAGGCACTACCCATACACTCATGCAGTTACCCAGGCACTACTCATGCACTCACAGAATCATCCAGGCACTACCCATGCACTCATCCAAGCACCCAGGTACTACTCATGCAGTCATACAATTACCTAGACACTACCCATGCACACATTCAATTACCCAGGTACTACTCAGGCACTCATCTAATCATCCTGGCACTACCCATACACTCATGCAATCACCCAGGCACTACCCATACACTTATGCAGTCACCCAGGCACTACTCATGCACTCACAGAATCATCCAGGCCCTACCTGTGCACTCAAGCAAGCACCCAGGCACTGCCATGCACTCATCCAATCACCCAGGCACTACCCATGCATTCATCTAATTACCCAGGCAGTTACTATGCAGTTATGCAATCATCCAGGCACAACCCATGCAGTCATACATTTACCCCAACACCACTCTTGCACTCATTCTAACATCCACACACCACTTATGCACTCATTCTATAATCCATGCACCACTCATGTAGTCATTCTAAAAGCCATACATCCCTCATGCACTCATTCATTCATTCAACATATCTTTTTTTAACTAGAAAAGGCAGTTCTGAAAAGAGCCATTTTTTCTTTTTTTCTGAACTGATTTTGTTGTAGTTTTTAGTTTTTCTTCATTTTTTACTTTTTTGTATTTTTCAAAAATAAAATAGGCAATGGGAAAACATAATTGTGAGCACTGACTAAAGAATTGTGGTTGAAATGCTGCAATAAAAAGCTAATTAATTAACAAGTATGGATTTTCACATTCTGCAAAATTCCATCCACCGACTGCTCCCTGGCTATTATGATGGTATTACTGTCCATGCAAAAGGTAGCAAATGTTTTAGTTCTGGTGACATTTCACTGCATCTTCTCTCCACTTCAGCTGGAACTTTGTCGCCAGGAGCGGGGGCTGAAGGTCTTGGAGGCTGATGATCCTTCTCCTTCTCTCTCTTTGCAATTTTAAGTTGCTTCCTGTGATATTTTTTCAAGTGGTACAACATGAATATTTTTTTGCTGTGCCCCGAGTTAATGACTTCTCACATATGCTGCACCTCACCAATTTAGTTTTGGTCTTCAATTCACCAGATGGAATAGTGAAAATATCGCAAGCTATGCTTTGTTCCTTGGTGGTTCTTCATGTGCAGCTGAGTCCTCCTGGTCTTCAACAACTTCAACCAGTTGTAGTTCTTCCTCTGGTTCTTCTGATGCCATTTTATTTTTGTAGAAATAGCCAAAAAAAGTTACAAACCAGGACAATTTTCAAAATCAGTTTGGGACAGCTCCTATAATAAACTAACCAGTACCTGGAAAGTTCAAGTAGGGAGAAATGAGTGTGTATTTCCTTTTATAAAAGAAACTGTGTAAATCAATGAAATTTCTTTATTTGGTAGTCATTTGCTATTCACACGTAGCGATGTGGAAAGTAATTTTTGGAAACTGTTGTTTTTGACAAATGTGTAGTAAAAATAAAGTTAAACCAATATGTTACTAAACAGCTAGACTCAAACTTTATGTAAATATGTCTATATATGTGTTTTACACTTTGTCAAAATTTAGGTATTCGTTACCACTGACGTCATCATGACCCTGGTGTCGCTGTGAACAAGGAAAATTCATTTTGTATATAGTTTTTCAACAAATGAATGTAAAGGGGAAAGCTAAGTTTGTATTTTACTAAAAGTTACACTGAAACGTTATGTAGAATATGTCTATATATGTGTTTTACACTTTGTCAAAAATACTGCGATATTCAGCAGTGTGTCCTCAGTGATCACAAAATCGTCACGAAAATCAAAAACATCTTGAAATAAGATGATTAATGTACTTTTTAAATAAATCGATTACAAATACAACAATAAGTGGTGCACCTTGCAGATGTAATATTCAATATCTAATTATAGAAAAAAATACAGGGATGTTATAGTTATGAAGTAGAGTAATACATTTTTTTATAAATTCTCTGAAAAAAACAAAGGTTACAGGGATGTTATAGTTAGGAATTAGCATTTAAAAAACCTTAGAAATTCACTGAAAAAACGAAAGGATACTGGGACGTTATAGTTAGGAAATAGGATTAAAAAAACCTTAGAAATTCACTGAAATAAACAAAGATTACAGGGACGTTTTAGTTAGGCTGACATTTCACTCATAAAAAAACAGAGAAATTCAGCAGTTACCTGAGCTAACTATAACTCATGCCCCACAGTGCCCTGCTTAGGACCTCATATATTACACCACTCATGACATGGTCAGTGACATCACTGATGATATCTCACATGACATCACAAATGACATCTCACATGACATCATTGATGACATCATCTAGATAAATACTGACACACCCACTTACTCCCCATAAATCATGTCATACACCCACTCCCACACAATCACTAACAAACTCATTTACAGAACCCATACAAAAACTCACACATCTCATTACTCATCCATACAGCCAGTAACATATCAATTCACCCATAGACCACTAATGGAACCACTAGCTCACATATACAGCCACTCATGCGCCTACTCACTTACCAATGCAGCCAGTCACAGATTCAGTTATAGAGACATAGACACACTTATACACCCACTCATACACCCATACAGCAACTGACACAGTAAATGAGTTAACCATAAACTTACTCACATACCTACTCACTCACATATACAGTCACTCACACAGCCACTAACTCACCCATACAATTACTCACACAGCCACTCAGTTACTTAATACCTATACTCACTCACCTATACAGTGACTGAGAGTACCACATACTTTGCCATACAAACTCTCTCATACTCACTTACCCATACAACCACTCAAACACCTATTTGCTCACACATGCAGCCACTCATACACCCACTCACTCACACATATACCCACTTACACACCCATTAATGCACTGAGACAGCCACTCCTTTACCCTGTCACTCACCAATATAGACACTTATGTATCTGCTCGAACACTCATTCAGGCACTCATGCCCCCTCTGATTCACCATTTACATCCACTGATACACTAACTCAGTCAACTATACAGATACTCACATAGCCACTCACTTACTCATATATGCACTGACACACCCACTTGCTTACCCATACAAAACTCACTACACCCACTATCTCACGTATACAGTCTCTTATATACCCAGTCACTCTTCTATACACTGCTTACATATCCACTCACTTACCCATACAGGCACGTCCACAGTTAGTTACCTTAGTATATATGTTTAACCCTCAGTAACTTTTAGAAAACACTCACATTCACAGGATGATGTCATCAGGGTTGTCATTTCAGATGGCATCAGTGATGTCATCAGTGATGTCATTTGAGATGTCATCAGTGATGTCTTCAGTGATGTCACTTACCATGTCTTGAGTGATGTAATATGTGAGATCATAAGCAGTGCTTTGCGGAGGCGTGAGTTACAGTTAGCTCAGGCAACTATAACTGCTAAATTTCTCTGGTTTTGTACGAGTGAAATGCCAGCCTAACTGTAACGTCCCTGTAACCTTTGTTTTTTTCAGTGAATTTCTAAGGTTTTTTTCAATTCTATTTCCTTATTATAACGTCCCTGTAACCTTTTTTCCCCCAGTGAATATATATAAATATACATATATATAAATACATATATATATATATATAGTCAGGGCCATTCCTAAACAACAAGTCATGGAAAGTCTGAAAAGTTCTAAAAATGATCCCGATGATGGCAAATTCAGGATGATAACAACATATTCTGATGGAGCTAGCACTTTAAGAAAAATTCTAAGAAAAAATTGGCATATCCTTAAAACGGAGGCTGTCATTAGTCAGGATATACCTAATTTTCCAAGGATAACCTTTAAAAAAGCAAGATCTATAAAGGATATGCTAGTACATAGTCACATGGGTAAAGAGGCACAGAAAATTGGTACCATTAAAGATATGAAAGGGTTTTTTCCATGTGGAAAGTGCAAGGCTTGTAGTAAAAGCAAACGAGTTCTGGGATATGGGATTCCAGATATTAAAAAGCAAAAGAGAATAATGAAGTTTATTACCTGCAATACTACACATGTAGTCTATTCCCTAGTATGTCCTTGTGGACTGAGATACATAGGCAGCACCATACATCCAGTCAAGGTCCGCATTTTAGAACATATGCGGGCCATTACGAAAAAAGATGAAACGTATCCAGTTGCCAGACACTTCGCAATCATGCATAATAGTAACAGGGATTTGGTGGAATATTTTGGTCTGGACTCTGTGGCCGCCCATTCAAGAGGTGGAAATAGAATCCAGAAATTGCGGAGATTAGAGTCTCGATATATTATCGATCTCCAAACCAAATTCCCTAGGGCATGAATAGCGGGGAAGAATTGGCAGTGCATCTCTGAATGGTGGTTACTAAAAAGCCGATATACGGCTTAATGATGTTCAAAAGTGTATAAAGTGTTTGAATGATGTAAATGTAAAGAATATGGCATAAAATCATGACTCTTAGGAAGTAATAATAATAAATATGAGAATCAAGCCGATATACGGCGAGAATTGGGTTATTTATTGCCAAAAATTGTTTTATAAAACCGATGATTAAGCCGATATACGGCATGATTTGGGGTAAACAACTGTTAAATGTAAACAGATAAACGGTAATATGATCTACACAATGCTGGCAATATAAAGTATAACGGTATTTGTAGACCAGAGATTGGAAATAATGACTAGGCTAAAATGGCGCCTAAAGAAAAAGCGAAATGGCAATGGGAGTCCTCTGTTTATGTCTTTGTAAATGCTCTTTTAAAATCGGCTGCGGCGCGAACGTTAGTAACACCGACGAAGGCGCTACGCCGAAAAGCATTTGTTTGTTGCTTACAGCAATAAAGGTTTTGCAACATTTCCCCGTGAGTGCTGGCTTCTGTTTTGTTAAACGGAGAAACGGAGGAGCTTGGATGTAATCGCGGTGCACTTCCGCGACGCCAGCACCCACCTGCGAGTGCTTCCTGGTAAAGTGCAGTGGAGCAGTAATATATATATATATATACACAATTAACCTCATGTATAAATAAAATAAACTATATCTTCTACTACAGAAATAAAACAGAAGTTAGTGTTTAACAAACAAGGACTCAATTGATGTAAAACATTCTAACTATACTAAACCAACCAATAAAATAACATTATAAACAACTTTATAACCAATAAAATCAGCTGCAGGAGAAAACTGTGCCAAATTCTAATAACAAACAATTAAAAAAGAAAGAATTCATCCCAGCAACTACACATTCAAGTAAGTAATACTTATTACTTACGCTTACATTTAAACTGAAAGGTAACTGCTATTAAACTTAAAAATATAACTTAGCTAAGAAATAGTAACACACTCTGTAACTTTTATCTTTTTACATAGACTACCTAAAAGAATATAAAGCCAACTTCCAAACCAACAAACTGCCAGAAAATATCAACTACAACAAAGCACCAAGAATATATACTACAGTAAGTATACATAAATAATAAATTAAAAACTCTCCCAAAGAGCGACCAAAAATAAGTCTAACTCCCTAAACCTCAACAAACTAGCAACAAAATACCATTTTTAATTAATCTAACTTTTTTTTGTTTCAACAGAAAAGTGAGCACCTGTTCCATGTAAAAACGAGCTAAAAAGAAAAGCTGCAAAACCCTGCAAAACATCTCACCAAAACACACAAGTAAACAAATAACAAGTAACTGAATTTTTTAACATATTAATAACAAAACATGCAAAAGTTAAATTATAATATATATTTATAATGTTAAACTACTTACAGATACAATGACAGAAGCCAACAAATGTATCACTTCACAGAAAGGAAAGCAAATATTAAATCAGATGGGCTACACCTACAGCCAAGAAAGTGCGTCAACTGAAACTATAAACTGGAAATGTACTAAATATTATTCAAATGCATGTTATGGGAGGGTATCTACAAAAGATAATTTTGTAATTTATGTAATAGAGCACAACCATCCCCAAATGTGACAGAAATAAAAGTTAGAGAAATCTTACAAGATATAAAAGAGGCTAGCACTAGCTCCCAGGAACGTACAAGCTAAATCCTCAAAGACATACTATCCAAAGTACACAGGCCAACTACCACCTATCCCTACTTTAAAATGTTTAATTGCACACACTGAAAATCCACCAGTGATAATTCACCTGCCCCTAGAACATACCAAAACATACATATACCTGCCCATTTAACAATTACACATATTGAGGAACCCTTCCTTTTACATGACAGTCTAAATAATGAAAAACAAATCCTAATCTTCTCAAGAACAAACAAATTAATGAAACTTACCCAATGACAAACCTGAATGATGGATGGGACCTTCAAAATATGTCCCAAACCATTCTCTCAGATATACACCATACATGGGAAACATGGTAAAAACACCAATATACTTTCATATATGCTTTACTACAAAACAAACAAAGCAGCACTGACTAAGAACTTTTGAACTACATAAAACAATGAACAAATAACTACTACACCCAAAAAATATTCATAGACTTTGAACAAGCCATGATTCAAACAATTCTAAAAATATGTCCTCACACAGCCGTACAGGGCTGTTACTATGGCGACACCTCTGAAAATCGACACTAAGGGGCTGATTACAGGTGTGGCGGTCCCAAGACCTCTGCACCATCTTTGGAAGTCCAACCACCGCCTCCTCAGTGCTCCAACTGCCCAATTACAAGCATGGTGGTCCAAGATTTTGGATCCTGCCGTGGCAGTGGTGGGGAAAGCGGTGGGCCATGGAGGTGGTGCTGATGTTGGCATCGCCGTGCTGGTTACAACCTGACTTCCCACTGACCTTTTCATGGTGGGGACCCCGCCATGTAAAGGTCGTCAGAAAGGCAGGTGAACAGGCCCCAAACAGGGCCCCTGGGCATTTTAGCCCATTAGGCATCATGGCAAGAGGCTTATGTAGTGCCCCCTATGCCTGCACTGTGTGCCATGCATGACATGGAGCATGGCAACAGTGCACGCATGACAGTGCAGGAGCTGCAGTGCAGCAGCATTACCTTCAGGCTCTCTCTGTGAACTGAAGCATACCGCTGTCCCAAGACCACCACCGGCACACCATCAGCCTGGTGGTAAACTCCAAGTGCGGCAGTCGGGATGCCGCTGGCTTGGCTGCGCTCTCTTGACCACCGACGCTGTGGCCTGTCAGTCTGACCCCCAAGGTCGTAATCAGTGCCACAGTGTAGAATACTTCACTAGCAGCCAAATCGCTTTTGAAATCAAAAAAATAATAACACTCGCCTACGTTCCTGTCACAGAGATAGTCAGCTACTATAACATACTAATACAAAGCCCTTTCTGCCAACAAAATGAAGACAAGCTTAGGGCCTGATTACTAGTAAGGCGGTCCTAGCTCCGCCATCGCGTCACCATCGGATTCATTGCCACCGACTGAGTGGTCCACCCGCCATATTACGATGTTGTCCGATTGCTGTTCAAAAGACTGCCGGAGCACCAATAACAGTCATTCGCAGACTGCTGCAGCATCAGTCGGGGGAAAGCAGCTGTCATAGGGCACTACAGAGAAGATTCAAGGTCATCCGTTTTACAAGTTGGCTTTCCAATGATACGACCGTGGTGGGAAGACCGCCTGCTTAGGGTCATCAGAATCGATGATTCAGCGTGCATACTCACCCATTACCTTTCCTTCCCTACAAACTTCAACATGGATCCCTTCCTCCAGGTCCTCCCTTTTTTCCCCCCACATGTACCATGCATATGGGTACATTTAACACTTGTGCAGTCACCACATACACACATGCATTGACAAATATGAAAAAACACTCACCACCATCAGAAAGATGTCCGCCAACCCATTGGGAGCATCATAATACAGCAGGTGGGATACCTGGCAGTACACCAGTACAGGGGTAAGACAGCTGAACTTGTAATCAGGCCCTTAGTCCCCTAATGGACTGTTTCAAAGATACTTGTGTAGGCAAACTGCATCGGTCAGGACAGAGATGCCAAGCCAAATGCCAGATACCATGGTTGAATGTCTATGACAGCACTTTGGCACAGGAAGCCAAAACAAGCAATGCAGTAGAAAGATAGCACAATGCATTCTAATCCTATGTAGAACTCAACCAAACTTATATACATTTATTGAAGCATTACAAAAAGAGCAAAGCTACTAAGAACTAAGAATAGAGCAATCTGTTCCCCAAATTGGCCCTAAAATTAGCAAACAAACTAAAATAATGTATGACATGTTGCAATTTAAAGTCAAACTTTTGATAAATAACAAGGGAATACATTATTTAGAAAAGACAGTCAAAAGCTTTTTATAAATTAATTTTCAACCTACCAAGAACCTCAAAAACTACAGCAAACTCTAAATCAACAAACCAAATCCTTTTTCTTTTTTAAGTAGTAATATAAATATTTTATTACATCACTCTAAACCAACAAACCAAATCCTTTTTCTTTTTTTAAGCATTAATATAAATATTTTTTTACATCAGTGAAACAATTATATAAAGACTAATATAATATATATATTCGGAAACCTCCAAAGGAAAAATTGCGCACTCCCAAGCTGATTATTGATTTTTTATTATTCGGCTTGCAACACCGACAAACGCGTTTCAGCCACTTTGCCTTTCTTAATGTGTTTCAATATCTCCCGTTTCACATTATATTACATGAAAATCTCATTGGGCAGCTGCATTAACATAAACATAAATAAAGGACTGCAAATTCAGTTGTTTACAAATTTATGATTAACGTGGCGGCCATTTTGTAATGTCTTTTGAATACCTATGTTGATCTATAATTCTATATATCCTTCAACTGATACCTTATTGTGGGATAAATACCACTATTTACAAATGATGCCAATCTTGTCCCCAATGAACTGAGACTTTGAAATATGGCGTCAATCAGTTATGATGAACTAATTCATTTTGAAGAATATATGATTAAGCTAAAAGGCCTACATGTATGTTACATCACATAATGTTTGACATCATTTGTTTACAATGAAGCCCTGGATATGATAAATATATATAATAATGTTGATGAAGGCATAAGCCGAAACACGTCGTGTAAGACCTCTGTTGTGACCTGTTGTCACCCGAGCAATACATTTTGAAAAGCATTTACTGCCTGGACCTCCTTTATCCACGGGAAGGATTTGGTTTATATATATATATATATCCGAAAGTAATCCCGATAATGTCAAACTTCATAAGAAGCAGGCACAGACTCCAAATGATGCGGTGCAGAAAATGACAAATTTATTATATTTTAGTTGAATTGTCCATGACGCGTTTCGGCCACACCAAAATGGCCTTGATCACATAATCGCGCTACGGCATATCTGGTTTCTTAAGGAAAACCAAACCACGTGACATACATAAATGCACTTTGTGATAACAACTGACAACAGACTATATACTGACTGGTAGTTCATATAACAAGAAATGCAGGAAATGTAATGCACCCATAAAAATTCCAATTATGATTTACATGATGTAAAATAACATAAAATAAAATGAGCATTTGGTAAAACCTAGACAAGATTTTCAGCAAAAATATATGTATATATATATATATTACCTACTGGCGGTCGCTAGTAGGTAGTTATAGTTAGGACCTAGTTTCCATAGGAAAAGCGTTTTTTGTTTTCCCAATAACTTTGGCGCCGGTTGATGAATCTTCGCGAAATTTTCAAAACTAGTGGCCCACTCTGGTCAGCTCCTGTTTTGAAAGTTTCGGGGTGATTCGCCAAGCGAGGGCCAAGAAAAAAGGGGGGTCCCAAAACACGTTTTCCCCATATTATTTTCCATAGGAGACTTTAGACATGGCTACAGCCCGAACTGCTGAACGGAATTACACCAAATTTGGCAAAAAGTTAGCTCTTGGTTCAGAAAGAGTCCTTTTTGTTAAATGGTGTAAATCCGTTCAGTAGTTTCTGAGAAATTCAAAAAATAAAAGGTGGATAATCCATTTTCCATAGGAAACTTTAGCCAAGGCTACAGCCCGAACTGCTGAACGGAATTACACCAAATTTGGCAAAAAGGTAGTGCTTGGTTCAGAAAGCGACCTTTTTTTAAATGGTGTAAATCTGTTCAGTAGTTGCTGAGAAATTCAAAAAATAAAAGTTTTGATATCTAGGGACGCGGTGGATTCGCGAACCCTCCCAACCACGAGCTTCACTGTGATTGGCTGCCAACACTCCAAACCAGGAAGTGTTGGCAGCCATCTTGTGAGGACTGAGTCACAAGAAAACAGTAAAACTAAGTGAAAAATGAAGAAAAGGGGGCAGGGTAGAAACCCCCTGACCCCCTAGGCCTGCTCAGAGGGTCCCACAAGGACCCCAAAGGCCAAATAAAGCATTTTTTTAAAAACAATTTTGGCAGAATTCGCGTTGGGGCCGCGAATCCCGCCGAAATGTAAAAAAAGAATGAAACGCGGGCTTCAGCGCTTCATTTAAATGAGGCCCCCGGGTGGGCCAGGTCCCGGGGGCATTGCCCAAAAAATAATAGCGGGGGCCCATGGGGGCCCCCGCAGCCCCGGGGACCGCCCCCTCCCTTGGGCTTATTACAATGTATGCGGGTGGCACTATGGCCCCCCGCAGCCCCGGGGACCGCCACCTCCCCAGGGCTGTAAAAAAAAAAGCCTGGGGGGTCCCAATCCCCCCCACACTGCACCGGGGACCGCCACCTCCCCGGGGCTTTGATAATAAACTGTGGGGGGCACGTGGGCCCCCCGCAGCCCCGGGGACCGCCATCTCCCCGGGGCTCTATTTTTTAATTTTAAAAGATGTGTGGGGGGGGCTCGAGCCCCCCCACACACCCCAGGGACCACCACCTCCCCGGGGCACTCTATATTTAAATTCGGGGTCTGTTACGGACCCCCAGGCTCCGGGGACCACCACCTCCCTGGGGCTTTTAAAATGAAGGGAGGGGGGCCGCGCAGCCCCCCTCCTGGAGCCCTCGATGGCCCTGGGGACCGCCACCCCCCAGGGCCGGCTCCTGCAGTGTCCCGGGGGGCCCACCCCGGGACACTGCTGTTTGCAATGACAGGGCGGGAGCCGTGCGGCTCCTGCCCTGTCATTGCAAACTCTGCTTTGCTTCATTGAAGCGAGAGCAGGGAAACCTGCTCTCGCTTCAATGAAGCAAAACAGAATTGCTTTTCCACAAGGGGAGCTGCATGTCAGCAGCTCCCTTGTGGAAAAGCAATGCCGGGTCCCGCAGGAGGCGGGAGCCGACGGGACCATGGGGGCATTGGGGCTCCCCCACGGTCCCAAACGGAGAGGCCAGGCCCCGGGGGATGGGGTCCCCGGGGCCAGAAGTGGCCTGGGAGGGGGGCCACGCGGCCCCCATCCCCAATAAGTACATTTAAAAAAAAAAAAAAAGCAAAGGCCGGCCCCGGGGGATGGGGTCCCTGGGGCCATAATTGGCCTTAGGAGGGGGGACACGCGGCCCCCTCCAAACATTAATAAAAAAAATAATACAATTCTGGCCATGCCCTGGGGGATGGGGTCCCCGGGGCCAAAATTGGCCTCGGGAGGGGGGCCACGCGGCCCCCTTCCCGATTTATAATTATTTTTTTTATGAAAAAGGGGTCAGGCCCTGGGGGATGGGGTCCCCAGGGCCCCAAAAATGAGAAAAGAAGGGGGGCCACACAGCCCCCCTTCTGAAAAAAGCAAAAAGAAAAAAAATCCGGCATTGCGCCGAGGCACTGACCCCTCCCTGCAGCACTCTGCAAACGTGCCCCCTGTGGCGTTGTAAGTTGGGGAATTAATTCCCATTGAATACTGGGGGTCCCTGGGGGCCAACTAGCCCACCAGGTACCTCCAGTATGCGCCACAGGGCTGATTGCAGAGAGGTGGTTTGAGGCCACGCTCCTTTTTACACCTCTCTGCAACGCAGCTCTGTGGCGCTTACTGGAGGTACCTGGTGGGCTAGTTGGGCCCCAGGGACCCTCCGGATTCAAGAGGACTTAATCTTCCAAGTTACAACGCTCCAGGGGGCGCAATTGCACAGTGGTGCAGGGAGGGGGCGGGGCCTGATATGGCAAGTGTGCAAACGCGCCCCCTGGCACGTTGTAACTTGGGGGATTAAGTCCCCTTCACAAGTAGAATATGGCTTGGTGACCCTAGCTGGTCTTCCTAAATCTAGGTTAGCGCCGCTAAGAGCTCCTCTGAACGCCTCTGCCAGACTAATCACAGGTTCAAGAAAGCATGATCATATCACACCTGACTTAATCCAGCTTAACTGGCTCCCCATTGAAGCTAGGATCCGCTTCAAGATAGCCTGCCTGACACATAGAGCTATACATTTCAATAGCCCCGTTTACCTGGCAAAAACTTGAGCTCTCCGGATCCAGAAGAAACCTAAGAAGCTCCAATACCCTACTACTTAAACCACCGAAATTCAATAAAAAAAGAACTTACAATCGTACCTTCTCAGGGCTGGCTCCAAGAATTTGGAATGCCCTACCAACAGAGATCAGAGCCAACCCTTTGACTGCCTCATTCAAAAAACAGGTCAAATGGCTACTATTGGAAGAACTGCATCAACAATAGCCTCCATGTCATTTGCTAGTCAATTACCTTGCATTCTCGACAAGCATTTTTACTTTGTTGTGTTGAAATTTATGCTTGACAATTTTCTTTCAATTTATGTTTGTAACTCGTGCTTGACAATCATTCTCACTTGGGGTTTAAAACGTATCTCAGCTGTCTTTAAAGTAAGGCGATGATGAAACTGTTCGGCCTCATCTGGGTGGGCTGTTTATTGTTTGTTCATTTTCTACCTACTCTTCCCCTAGCGTCCTCATTTATTTTATGCCTCAGGTTCCTCTCATGTTGCCTTATGGGGTGTGCTTGGGTGTTTTATTGTATGCTTAACAATTTACTTTCACTTTATGTTTGAAACTTGCGCTTGACAATCATTTCTACTGGGGGTTTAAACTTATTTTGTTTGTCTTTGAAGTAAGTCGATGATGAAACTGCTTGGCCTCATCTAGGTGGGCTGTTACCTGTTTGTTCCCTTGCTACCTACTCTTCCCCTAGCACCGTCATTTACTTTTTGCTTCCGGTTCCTCTCATATTTCCTTTTTTGTAAGTGTATTTATATTGTCTCTGTACGTATACGTCAGCTTTCCTCTTTGTACAGCGCTCTGATACCCGGTTGGGTCTTGTTCGCGCTTTATAAACCTTTTCAAATAAATAAATCCTGAGGGTCTCTGGGGGCCAACTAGCCCACCAGGTACCTCCAGTAAGCGCCACAGAGCTGCATTGCAGAGAGGTGTAAAAAGGGGCGTGGCCTCAGACCACCTCTCTGCAACGCAGCCTTGTGGCGCTTACTGGAGGAATCGGTGGGCTAGTTGGGCCCCAGGGACCCTCAGGACTCAAGGGGAATTAATCCCCCAATTTACAACGCGTCAGGTGGCGTGTTTGCACAGTGGTGCAGGGAGGGGGCGGAGCCAAACAAAACAAGTGTGCAAATGTGCCCCCTGGCCGTTATAAATTGGGGGATTAAGTCGTGTTCAATCCTGAGGGTCTCTAAGGGCCAACAAGCCCACCAGGTACCTCCAGTAAGTGCCACAGAGCTGTGTTGTAGAGAGGTGGTCTGAGGCCACGCCCCTTTTTACACCACTCTGCAACGCAGCTCTGTGGAGCTTACTGGAGGTACCTGGTGGGCTAGTTGGCCCCCAGGGACCCTCAGGATTCAAGGGGACTTAATAGGGACGTTATAGATTAAAATTAGCATTTAAAAAACCTTTGAAATTCACTGAAAAAACCATAGGTTTCAGGCACGTTATAGTTAGAAATTAGCATTTAAAAAACCTTAGAAATTCACTGAAAAAACCATAGGTTTCAGGGATGTTATAGTTAGTTGGAGATTTCACTCGTACAAAACCAGAGAAATTCCACCGTTATAGTTACTTCGGCTAACTATAACTCGCGCCCCCGCAATGCACTGCTGATGACGTCACATATTACATCATTCATGACATGGTCAGTGACATCACTGATGACATCACTGATCACATCCCTGATGACATCACTGATCACATCATCCACGTGATAATCTGATGCACCTCCTCACACCCTAATATAACCTTTGATACACCCACTCTAAAATACAGACTACCATTTGCGAAACCATAGACACACCAATACCAGTTACTACATACGCACTCACTGATTCCTAGGACTAAACACAACTCATCAGCCATACAGTCACTCATACATGCAGTCTACCATCAATACGGCACTATCATATGCAGTCACATATCTATACAGACACTCACACACCGCACTCATCCATATAGTTACTCACACACCTAGTCAGTCATGCAAAGAATCAATCACACTTCCATTTACTCACCTATACAGTTATACACACACCACATCACTTATTCAAACAGAAACAAACGCATACTTACTCTCTTATACCATCACTGATACATGTACACACTCATCAATACAGCCACTCTCACAATCACTGACTCTCACGTATAGCCATTTATATACTCCAACTCTCCCATGCATTCAGTAAGACACATGTAATCACTCACTTAAACAGTCAGTCACGCACCTACTAAATCCTCCATCCAGACACTTATACACCCACTCATTCTTCAATACACCTTGGCATATATATAATAAATATTTAAACTTTAAAGAAACACACAGTCACGTGGATGATGTCATCAGTGATGTCATCAGTGATGTCATTTGAGATGTCATCAGCGATGTCATCAGTGATGTCACTGACCATGTCATGAATGATGTAATATGTGACGTCATCAGCAGTGCATTGCGGGCGCGAGTTATAGTTAGCTGAACTAACTATAACGGTGGAATTTCTCTGGTTTTGTATGAGTGAAATCTCCAACTAACTATAACGTCCCTGAAACCTATGGTTTTTCAGTGAATATATATATATATATATATATATATATATATATATATATATTAGGAACACTCCGCTTGCATCCCTTTGCCACCAGTTACAGTAACGGAGCACGGACCACGTTGTAGTGCAAATTGAAGTTTTAATCAACTCCTCCAACACCAGCCATCATGACGCGTTTCGACCCCTAGAGGCCCTGATCACATGACGCGCTCTCAAGTTACAGGTAGGTTTAAATACAGTTTTTTTCTTCATTTTTTCTTAAAGTGACAATGTACTGAGTGTTTTTAACAGTTGACATAAAGAAAAGACTTAACCTTTTTTTACACAATTATTGTAAAATACAAGTAAACATCGGAAAATTCTTTTGTACAATTTAAGTAAATATAAATATATATCTATATATGTTAAAAATATATATATATCACACATTATTGTTAAAACCTAATAGATGTCTAAAAACCACTGTTTTTTAAAAAGCATAATAAATAAGCAATTTAAAACCACTTGTGTAAATAATATCACATATCTTGTAGTGGATCCATCTGTTTCGGCCTGGGTTTAACAACATCTATATTTTAAACTGGTCCCCAAAAACAATATTTACCGATGTATAGTTTGCTGTAATTTGTGGTGTAAGCCTTCAATTCATTAATGGGGGCTGTTTGTGACGCCACCTAAAAATATTAGCCAGGCTGTAACCCTACACTTTTCAGGCGTGCTTGATTAAGTCCCCTTCACAAGTAGAATATGGCTTGGTGACCCTAGCTGGTCTTCCTAAATCTAGGTTAGCGCCGCTAAGAGCTACTCTGAACGCCTCTGCCAGACTAATCACAGGTTCAAGAAAGCATGATCATATCACACCTGACTTAATCCAGTTTAACTGGCTCCCCATTGAAGATAGGATCCGCTTCAAGATAGCCTGCCTGACACATAAAGCTATACATTTCAATAGCCCCGTTTACCTGGCAAAAAAACTTGAGCTCTCCGGATCCAGAAGAAACCTAAGAAGCTCCAATACCCTACTACTTAAACCACCGAAATTCAATAAAAAAGAACTTACAATCGTACCTTCTCAGGGCTGGCTCCAAGAATTTGGAATGCCCTACCAACAGAGATCAGAGCCAACCCTTCGACTGCCTCATTCAAAAACAGGTCAAATGGCTACTATTGGAAGAACTGCATCAACAATAGCCTCCATGTCATTTGCTAGTCAATTACCTTGCATTCTCGACAAGCATTTTTACTTTGTTGTGTTGAAATTTATGCTTGACAATTTTCTTTCAATTTATGTTTGTAACTCGTGCTTGACAATCATTCTCACTTGGGGTTTAAAACGTATCTCAGCTGTCTTTAAATTAAGGTGATGATGAAACTGTTCGGCCTCATCTGGGTGGGCTGTTTATTGTTTGTTCATTTTCTACCTACTCTTCCCCTAGCGTCCTCATTTATTTTATGCCTCAGGTTCCTCTCATGTTGCCTTATGGGGTGTGCTTGGGTGTTTTATTGTATGCTTAACAATTTACTTTCACTTTATGTTTGAAACTTGCGATTGACAATCATTTCTACTGGGGGTTTAAACTTATTTTGTTTGTCTTTGAAGTAAGTCGATGATGAAACTGCTTGGCCTCATCTAGGTGGGCTGTTACCTGTTTGTTCCCTTGCTACCTACTGTTCCCCTAGCACCGTCATTTACTTTTTGCTTCCGGTTCCTCGCATATTTCCTTTTTTGTAAGTGTATTTATATTGTCTCTGTACGTATACGTCAGCTTTCCTCTTTGTACAGCGCTCTGATACCCGGTTGGGTCTTGTTCGCGCTTTATAAAACTTTTCAAATAAATAAATAAATAAATCATGAGGCTCTCTGGGGCCAACTAGCCCACCAGGTACCTCCAGTAAGCGCCACAGAGCTGCATTGCAGAGAGGTGTAAAAAGGGGCGTGGCCTCAGACCACCTCTCTGCAACGCAGCCTTGTGGCGCTTACTGGAGGAATCGGTGGGCTAGTTGGGCCCCAGGGACCCTCAGGACTCAAGGGGAACTAATCCCCCAATTTACAACGCGCCAGGTGGCGTGTTTGCACAGTGGTGCAGGGAGGGGGCGGGGCCTAACAAAACAAGTGTGCAAATGTGCCCCCTGGCGCGTTATAAATTGGGGGATTAAGTCGCGTTCAATCCTGAGGATCTCTAAGGGCCAACAAGCCCACCAGGTACCTCCAGTAAGTGCCACAGAGCTGCGTTGCAGAGAGGTGGTCTGAGGCCACGCCCCTTTTTACACCACTCTGCAACGCAGCTCTGTGGAGCTTACTGGAGGTACCTGGTGGGCTAGTTGGCCCGTAGGGACCCTCAGGATTCAAGGGGACTTAATAGGGACGTTATAGATTAAAATTAGCATTTAAAAAACCTTTGAAATTCACTGAAAAAACCATAGGTTTCAGGCACGTTATAGTTAGAAATTAGCATTTAAAAAACCTTAGAAATTCACTGAAAAAACCATAGGTTTCAGGGACGTTATAGTTAGTTGGAGATTTCACTCGTACAAAACCAGAGAAATTCCACCATTATAGTTACTTCGGCTAACTATAACTCGCGCCCCCGCAATGCACTGCTGATGACGTCACATATTACATCATTCATGACATGGTCAGTGACATCACTGATGACATCACTGATCACATCACTGATGACATCACTGATGACATCATCCACGTGATAATCTGATGCACCTCCTCACACCCTAATATAACCTTTGATACACCCACTCTAAAATACAGACTACCATTTGCGAAACCATAGACACACCAATACCAGTTACTACATACGCACTCACTGATTCCTAGGTCTAAACACAACTCATCAGCCATACAGTCACTCATACATGCAGTCTACCATCAATACGGCACTATCATATGCAGTCACATATCTATACAGACACTCACACACCGTCACTCATCCATATAGTTACTCACACACCTAGTCAGTCATGCAAAGAATCAATCACACTTCCATTTACTCACCTATACAGTTATACACACACCACATCACTTATTCAAACAGAAACAAACGCATACTTACTCTCTTATACCATCACTGATACATGTACACACTCATCCATACAGCCACTCTCACAATCACTGACTCTCACGTATAGCCATTTATATACTCCAACTCTCCCATGCATTCAGTAAGACACATGTAATCACTCACTTAAACAGTCAGTCACGCACCTACTAAATCCTCCATCCAGACACTTATACACCCACTCATTCTTCAATACACCTTGGCATATATATAATAAATATTTAAACTTTAAAGAAACACACAGTCACGTGGATGATGTCATCAGTGATGTCATCAGTGATGTCATTTGAGATGTCATCAGCGATGTCATCAGTGATGTCACTGACCATGTCATGAATGATGTAATATGTGACGTCATCAGCAGTGCATTGCGTGGGCGCGAGTTATAGTTAGCTGAACTAACTATAACGGTGGAATTTCTCTGGTTTTGTATGAGTGAAATCTCCAACTAACTATAACGTCCCTGAAACCTATGGTTTTTTCAGTGAATATATATATATATATATATATATATCAGGAACACTCCGCTTGCATCCCTTTGCCACCAGTTACAGTAACGGAGCACGGACCACGTTGTAGTGCAAATTGAAGTTTTAATCAACTCCTCCAACACCAGCCATCATGACGCGTTTCGACCCCTAGAGGCCTTGATAACATGACGCGCTCTCAGGTTACAGGTAGGTTTAAATACAGTTTTTTTCTTCATTTTTTCTTAAAGTGACAATGTACTGAGTGTTTTTAACAGTTGACATAAAGAAAAGACTTAACCTTTTTTTTACACAATTATTGTAAAATACAAGTAAACATCGGAAAATTATTTTGTACAATTTAAGTAAATATAAATATATATCTATATATGTTAAAAATATATATATATCACACATTATTGTTAAAACCTAATAGATGTCTAAAAACCACTGTTTTTTAAAAAGCATAATAAATAAGCAATTTAAAACCACTTGTGTAAATAATATCACATATCTTGTAGTGGATCCATCTGTTTCGGCCTGGGTTTAACAACATCTATATTTTAAACTGGTCCCCAAAAACAATATTTACCGATGTATAGTTTGCTGTAATTTGTGGTGTAAGCCTTCAATTCATTAATGGGGGCTGTTTGTGACGCCACCTAAAAATATTAGCTAGGCTGTAACCCTACACTTTTCAGGCGTGCTTGATTAAGTCCCCTTCACAAGTAGAATATGGCTTGGTGACCCTAGCTGGTCTTCCTAAATCTAGGTTAGCGCCGCTAAGAGCTACTCTGAACGCCTCTGCCAGACTAATCACAGGTTCAAGAAAGCATGATCATATCACACCTGACTTAATCCAGCTTAACTGGCTCCCCATTGAAGATAGGATCCGCTTCAAGATAGCCTGCCTGACACATAAAGCTATACATTTCAATAGCCCCGTTTACCTGGCAAAAAAACTTGAGCTCTCCGGATTCAGAAGAAACCTAAGAAGCTCCAATACCCTACTACTTAAACCACCGAAATTCAATAAAAAAAGAACTTACAATCGTACCTTCTCAGTGCTGGCTCCAAGAATTTGGAATGCCCTACCAACAGAGAGCAGAGCCAACCCTTCGACTGCCTCATTCAAAAAACAGGTCAAATGGCTACTATTGGAAGAACTGCATCAACAATAGCCTCCATGTCATTTGCTAGTCAATTACCTTGCATTCTCGACAAGCATTTTTACTTTGTTGTGTTGAAATTTATGCTTGACAATTTTCTTTCAATTTATGTTTGTAACTCGTGCTTGACAATCATTCTCACTTGGGGTTTAAAACGTATCTCAGCTGTCTTTAAAGTAAGGTGATGATGAAACTGTTCGGCCTCATCTGGGTGGGCTGTTTATTGTTTGTTCATTTTCTACCTACTCTTCCCCTAGCGTCCTCATTTATTTTATGCCTCAGGTTCCTCTCATGTTGCCTTATGGGGTGTGCTTGGGTGTTTTATTGTATGCTTAACAATTTACTTTCACTTTATGTTTGAAACTTGCGCTTGACAATCATTTCTACTGGGGGTTTAAACTTATTTTGTTTGTCTTTGAAGTAAGTCGATGATGAAACTGCTTGGCCTCATCTAGGTGGGCTGTTACCTGTTTGTTCCCTTGCTACCTACTCTTCCCCTAGCACCGTCATTTACTTTTTGCTTCCGGTTCCTCGCATATTTCCTTTTTTGTAAGTGTATTTATATTGTCTCTGTACGTATACGTCAGCTTTCCTCTTTGTACAGCGCTCTGATACCCGGTTGGGTCTTGTTCGCGCTTTATAAAACTTTTCAAATAAATAAATAAATAAATCCTGAGGGTCTCTGGGGCCAACTAGCCCACCAGGTACCTCCAGTAAGCGCCACAGAGCTGCATTGCAGAGAGGTGTAAAAAGGGGCGTGGCCTCGGACCACCTCTCTGCAACGCAGCCTTGTGGCACTTACTGGAGGAATCGGTGGGCTAGTTGGGCCCCAGGGACCCTCAGGACTCAAGGGGAACTAATCCCCCAATTTACAACGCGCCAGGTGGCGTGTTTGCACAGTGGTGCAGGGAGGGGGCGGGGCCTAACAAAACAAGTGTGCAAATGTGCCCCCTGGCGCGTTATAAATTAGGGGATTAAGTCGCGTTCAATCCTGAGGATCTCTAAGGGCCAACAAGCCCACCAGGTACCTCCAGTAAGTGCCACAGAGCTGCGTTGCAGAGAGGTGGTCTGAGGCTACGCCCCTTTTTTCACCACTCTGCAACGCAGCTCTGTGGAGCTTACTGGAGGTACCTGGTGGGCTAGTTGGCCCCCAGGGACCCTCAGGATTCAAGGGGACTTAATAGGGACGTTATAGATTAAAATTAGCATTTAAAAAACCTTTGAAATTCACTGAAAAAACCATAGGTTTCAGGCACGTTATAGTTAGAAATTAGCATTTAAAAAACCTTAGAAATTCACTGAAAAAACCATAGGTTTCAGGGATGTTATAGTTAGTTGGAGATTTCACTCGTACAAAACCAGAGAAATTCCACCGTTATAGTTACTTCGGCTAACTATAACTCGCGCCCCCGCAATGCACTGCTGATGACGTCACATATTACATCATTCATGACATGGTCAGTGACATCACTGATGACATCACTGATCACATCACTGATGACATCATCCATGTGATAATCTGATGCACCTCCTCACACCCTAATATAACCTTTGATACACCCACTCTAAAATACAGACTACCATTTGCGAAACCATAGACACACCAATACCAGTTACTACATACGCACTCACTGATTCCTAGGTCTAAACACATCCACTCATTCAGCCATACAGTCACTCATACATGCAGTCTACCATCAATACGGCACTATCATATGCAGTCACATATCTATACAGACACTCACACACCGTCACTCATCCATATAGTTACTCACACACCTAGTCAGTCATGCAAAGAATCAATCACACTTCCATTTACTCACCTATACAGTTATACACACACCACATCACTTATTCAAACAGAAACAAACGCATACTTACTCTCTTATACCATCACTGATACATGTACACACTCATCCATACAGCCACTCTCACAATCACTGACTCTCACGTATAGCCATTTATATACTCCAACTCTCCCATGCATTCAGTAAGACACATGTAATCACTCACTTAAACAGTCAGTCACGCGCCTACTAAATCCTCCATCCAGACACTTATACACCCACTCATTCTTCAATACACCTTGGCATATATATAATAAATATTTAAACTTTAAAGAAACACACAGTCACGTGGATGATGTCATCAGTGATGTCATCAGTGATGTCATTTGAGATGTCATCAGCGACGTCATCAGTGATGTCACTGACCATGTCATGAATGATGTAATATGTGACGTCATCAGCAGTGCATTGCGTGGCGCGAGTTATAGTTAGCTGAACTAACTATAACGGTGGAATTTCTCTGGTTTTGTATGAGTGAAATCTCCAACTAACTATAACGTCCCTGAAACCTATGGTTTTTTCAGTGAATATATATATATATATATATATATATATATATATATATATATATATATATATATATATATATATTATCTACTGGCGGTCGCCAGTAGATAGTTATAGTTAGGACCTATTTTCCATAGGAAATCCGCAACATTCTATTTGAAATAACTCTTGCGTCGGTTGACGAATCTTTGCAAAATTTTCAAACTTTATGGCCCGCTCAGGTCCGCTCCTACCCTGAAAGTTTCGGGGTGATTCGTCAAGCGGGGGCCGAGAAAAAAGGGGTGTCCCAAAACGTGTTTTCCCCATTCATTTTCCCATAGGAAACTTTAGCCACGGCTACAGCCCGAACTGCTGAATGGAATTACACCAAATTTGGCAAAGAGGTAGTTCTTGGTTCAGAAAGAACCCTTTTGTTAAATGGTGTAAATCCGTTCAGTAGTTGCTGAGAAAATCAAAAGTAAAAACACATATATCTGGGCGGAGCCTAACCACACATGTCATCGTGAGATCTGATTGGCTGTCAGCACTTCATCCTGGAATTGCTGGCAGCCATCTTGGGACCAATATAAATGATAGAACCCCATTGAAATGCATTGTAGTGAATCGAAGTTTTGAGGGTTACCAAAAGGAGAACTATAAAGGGTGATAACAGACTTTAGTTACATTAGAATTCATTTGTTGATGGTACCATACTAATTTCAGGAATTGTGGTGTGTTCTAAGGTGATTTTACCCTGTGAAAACCCTTCTGCTGGGATATCATGAATCATGTTTGAGAGAAGACTATTTTCACATGCTTGTCCCATACAGTTTTGGAAGGTGCTCCAGAAGCTAAAATGAGAGCATATTTTCTGTAAATTCACATTATCTTTCTCAGTCATGTGAGAATGAAGTCTGACATTCTCAGTAAAACATGTACATCCAACAAGGGCAGAGACTGTCAGTTGATTCCTTTGTGTTCTACTGCAGCTTCCCAGAGTGTTCTAAAGAACAACTAGAGTGCTAACAGCCTTACTTATGACAAAAGTATGGCACACCTGAAGCCATCTTGATTGGAATAAACTGGTAACACTTAAAACATTTAATTTAAAAAGGAACAAAATGATGGGGTTCATCTTGTCATAGAAATTATGGTTAGTGCTCTGGAAAGAAAAATTAGGACATGTTTCAAGTGTGATCTCAAATATCTTCCTGTTATATTTCAACAGGAGCAGCCTGTCAGTTGATGCCTTTGTGTTCTACTGCAGCTTCCCAGAGTGTTCTAAAGAACAACTAGAGCGCTAACAGTCTTACTTATGACAAAAGTATGGCACACCTGAAGCCATCTTGATTGGAATAAACTGGTAACACTTAAAACATTTAATTTAAAAAGGAACAAAATGATGGGGTTCATCTTGTCATAGAAATTATGGTTAGTGCTCTGGAAAGAAAAATTAGGACATGTTTCAAGTGTGATCTCAAATATCTTCCTGTTATATTTCAACAGGAGCAGCCTGTCAGTTGATGCCTTTGTGTTCTACTGCAGCTTCCCAGAGTGTTCTAAAGAACAACTAGAGCGCTAACAGTCTTACTTATGACAAAAGTATGGCACACCTGAAGCCATCTTGATTGGAATAAACTGGTAACACTTAAAACATTTAATTTAAAAAGGAACAAAATGAGGGGGTTCATTTTGCCATAGAAATTATGGTTAGTGCTGCAAAAAGAAAATTTAGTGCATGTTTTAAGTGATATCTCAAATCCTCTTCTATTTCATTAGAAAATTCTGACATGCAGACTGAAACAATCACTTTCAATACCAGCAGTAGACTTCCAGTTAACTCCTTGGTGAGCAGTAGCTTTACTACAGTGATCTAATGAACAACTAGAGTGCTAACATTCTGAATTTATGGCAAATGTGTGACACATCTGAATGCCTTCTTGATGGAATCAAAGTAAAAAACTGAAAGCATTTCCTACTGAGGAGACTGCAGTAAATGAGGAAATTAGGAAACTTCATAACAAAGAAGTCTTCCAAGATGGCCACCAGTGAAAAAGAGCCCAAATGTAGCACAAATATTACCCAGATGTAGCCCACATATAGCCCAATGACAAAAGTGTGCAAAACACTTTTTATTTTTAGGTTTTTTGCAGTTTTATGTAGTGCAGACTGGTCAGGTATTGGAGCGTTGCATCTTAAAACATGACCCCCTACACTACAAAAACACCACTGCACTACCCTAAACCCTAAAACACTACCCCCAGCACGACCCCCTACACTACACAAGCACCACTGCACTATCCTAAACCCTAAAACACTACCCCCAGCATGACCCCCTACACTACACAAACAACACTGCACTACCCTAAACCCTAAAACACTACCCCAACACCACTGCACTAACCTAAATCCTAAAACACTACCCCCAGCACGACCCCCTACACTACCCAAACACCACTGCACTACCCTAAAACATGACCCCCTACACTACACAAACACCACTGCACTACCCTAAACCCTAAAACACTACCCCCAGCACGACCCCCTACACTACACAAGCACCACTGCACTACCCTAAACCCTAAAACACTACCCCAGCACGACCCCCTACACTACACAAATACCACTGCACTACCTTAAACCCTAAAACACTACCCCCAGCACGACCCCCTACACTACCCAAACACCACTGCACTACCCTAAAACATGACCCCCTACACTACACAAACACCACTGCATTACCCTAAACCCTAAAACACTACCCCAGCACGACCCCCTACACTACACAAGCACCACTGCACTACCCTAAACCCTAAAACACTACCCCCAGCACGACCCCCTACACTGCCCGAACACCACTGCACTGCCCTAAACCCAACACAGCCCCTAGCACGACCCCCTACACTGCCCGAACACCACTGCACTGCCCTAAACCCTGAAACACCAACCCTAGCACGACCCCCTACACTGCCCGAACACCACTGCACTGCCCTAAACCCTGAAACACCACCCCTTCATGACCCCCTACACTGCCCGAACACCACTGCACTGCCCTAAACCCTGAAACACCACCCCCAGCACGCCCCCTACACTGCCCGAACACCACTGCACTGCCCTAAACCCTGAAACACTACCCCCAGCAAGACCTCCTACACTGCCCGAACACCACTGCACTGCCCTAAACCCTGAAACATCACCACAGCAAGACCCCCTACACTGCCTGAACACCACTGCCCTAAACCCTGAAACACCACCCCCAGCACGACCCAATACACTGCCCGAACACCACTGCACTGCCCTAAACCCTGAAACACCACCCCCAGCACGCCCCCTACACTGCCCGAACACCACTGCACTGCCCTAAACACTGAAACACTACCCCCAGCAAGACCTCCTACAATGCCCGAACACCACTGCACTGCCCTAAACCCTGAAACATCACCCCAGCAAGACCCCCTATACTGCCCGAACACCACTGCACTGCCCTAAACCCTGAAACACAAGCCCCAGCATGACCACCTACACTGCCCGAACACCACTGCACTGCCCTAAACCCTGAAACACCTGCCCCAGCACAACCCCTACACTGCCCGAACACCACTGCACTGCCCTAAACCCTGAAACACCAGCCCCAGCACGACCCCCTACACTGCCCGAACACCACTGCACTGCCCTAAACCCTGAAACACCACCCCTGCACGACCCCCTACACTGCCCGAACACTACTGCACTGCCCTAAACCCTGAAACACCATCCCCAGCACGACCCCCTACACTGCCCGAACACCACTGCACTGCCCTAAACCCTGAAACACTACCCCCAGCAAGACCCCCTACACTGCCCGAACACCACTGCACTGCCCTAAACCCTGAAACATCACCCCCAGCAAGACCCCCTACACTGCCCGAACACCACTGCCCTAAACCCTGAAACACCACCCCCAGCAAGACCCCCTACACTGCCCGAACACCACTGCACTGCCCTAAACCCTGAAACACCAGCCCCAGCACGACCCCTACACTGCCCGAACACCACTGCACTGCCCTAAACCCTGAAACACCACCCCCAGCACGACCCCCTACACTGCCCGAACACCACTGCACTGCCCTAAACCCTGAAACACCACCCCTGCACGATCCCCTACACTGCCCGAACACTACTGCCCTGCCCTAAACCCTGAAACATCACCCCCAGCAAGACCCCCTACACTGCCCGAACACCACTGCACCCTAAACCCTGAAACACCACCCCCAGCAAGACCCCCTACACTGCCCGAACACCACTGCACTGCCCTAAACCCTGAAACACCACCCCCAGCACGACCCCCTACACTGCCCGAACACCACTGCACTGCCCTAAACCCTGAAACACCAGCCCCAGCACGACCCCGTACACTGCCCGAACACCACTGCACTGCCCTAAACCCTGAAACACCAGCCCCAGCACGACCCCCTACACTGCCCGAACACCACTGCACTACCCTAAACCCTCAAACACCAGCCCCAGCACGACCCCCTACACTGCCCGAACACCACTGCACTGCCCTAAACCCTGAAACACCAGCCCCAGCAAGACCCCCTACACTGCCCGAACACCACTGCACTGCCCTAAACCCTGAAACACCACCCCCAGCAAGACCCCCTACACTGCCCGAACACCACAGCACTAAAGCCTGAAACACCATCCCCAGCAAGACCACCTACACTGGCCGAACACCACTGCACTGCCCTAAACCCTGAAACACCACCCCTGCACGACCCCCTACACTGCCCAAGCACCACTGCACTGCCCTAAACCCTGAAACACCACCCCCTGCATGACCCCCTACACTGCCCGAACACCACTGCACTGCCCTAAACCCTGAAACACCACCCCTCAGCACGACACCCTACACTGCCCGAACACCACTGCACTGCCCTAAACCCTGAAACACCACCCCCAGCACGACCTCCTACACTGCCGGAACACCACTGCACTGCCCTAAACCCTGAAACACCACCCCCAGCACGACCCCCTACATTGCCTGAACACCACTGCACTGCCCTAAACCCTGAAACATCAACCCCAGCAAGACCCCCTACACTGCCTGAACACCACTGCCCTAAACCCTGAAACACCACCCCCTACACTGCACGAACACCACTGCACTGCCCTAAACCCTGAAACACCACCTCCAGCAAAACCCCCTACACTGCCTGAACACCATTGCTCTGCCCTAAATCCTGAAACACTAGCCCCAACACGACCCCCTACACTGCCCGAACACCACTGCACTGCCCTAAACCCTGAAACACCACCCCCAGCACGACCCCTACACTGCCCGAACACCACTGCACTGCCCTAAACCCTGAAACACCAGCCCCAGCAAGACCCCCTACACTGCCTGAACACCACTGCACTGCCCTAGACTCTGAAACACCAGCCCCAGCAAGACCCCCTACACTGCCCGAACACCACTGCACTGCCCTAAACCCTGAAACACCAGCCCCAGCATGACCCCTACACTGCCCGAACACCACTGCACTGCCCTAAACCCTGAAACACAAGCCCCAGCACGACCACCTACACTGCCCGAACACCACTGCACTGCCCTAAACCCTGAAACACCTGCCCCAGCACGACCCCCTACACTGCCCGAACACCACTGCACTGCCCTAAACTCTGAAACACCAGCCCCAGCACGACCCCCTACACTGCCCGAACACCACTGTACTGCCCTAAACCCTGAAACACCAGCCCCAGCACGACCCCCTACACTGACCGAACACCACTGCACTGCCCTAAACCCTGAAACACCACCCCCTGCATGACCCCTACACTACCCGAACACCACTGCAGTGCCCTAAACCCTGAAACACCACCCCCTGCACCACCCCCTACACTGCCCGAACACCACTGCACTGCCCTAAACCCTGAAACACCACCCCTGCACCGCCCCCTACACTGCCCGAACACCACTGCACTGCCCTAAACCCTGAAACACCACCCCCAGCATGACCCCTTTACTGCTCGAACACCACTGCACTGCCCCAAACCCTGAAACACCACCCCCAGCACGACCCCTACACTGCCCGAACACCACTGCCCTAAACCCTGAAACACCACCCCCTGCACGACACCCTACACTGCCCAAACACCACTGTACTGCCCTAAACCCTGAAACACCACCCCCAGCATTACCCCCTACACTGCCCAAACACCACTGCACTGCCCTAAACCCTAGAACACTACCCCCAGCACGACCCCTACACTACCCGAACACCACTGCACTACCCTAAACCCTAAAATACTACCCCCAGCACAACCCCTACACTACCCGAACACAACTGCACTGCCCTAAACCCTCAAACACTCCCCCAGCATGACCCCCTACACTACCCAAACACCACTGCACTGCCCTAAACCCTAAAACACTACCCCCAGCATGACCCCCTACACTACCCAAACACCAATGCACTACCCTAATCCCTAAAACACTACCCCCCGCATGACCCCTTACACTACCCTAAACCCTAAAACACTACCCCCAGCACGACTCCCTACACTACCCAAAGACCACTGCACTACCCTAAACCCTAAACACCACCGACCTCCTACACTACCCGAACACCACTGCACTGCCCTAAACCCTAAAACACTCCCCCAGCACGACCCCCTACACTACCCGAACACCACTGCACTGCCCTAAACCCTAAAACACTCCCCGCAGCACGACCCCTACACTACCCAAACACCACTGCACTGCCCTAAACCCTAAAACACTACCCCCGCATGACCCCCTACACTACCCAAACACCAATGCACTACCCTAATCCCTAAAACACTACCCCCGCATGACCCCCTACACTACCCAAAGACCACTGCACTACCCTAAACCCTAAAACACGACATCCTACACTACACAAACACCACTGCACTACCCTAAACCCTAAAACACTACCCCCTACACTACACAAACACCACTGCACTACCCTAAACCCTAAAAAACTACCCCCAGCACGA
Source organism: Calotriton arnoldi (assembly GCA_963921515.1). Lineage (NCBI taxonomy): Eukaryota > Metazoa > Chordata > Amphibia > Caudata > Salamandridae > Calotriton > Calotriton arnoldi. The sequence continues at coordinate 1,459,883 of CAWUFW010003681.1, forward strand.
ACCACTACACTACCCAAACACCACTGCACTACCCTAAACCCTAAAACACTACCCCCAGCAGTACCCCTACACTACCCAAACACCACTGCACTACCCTAAACCCTAAAACACTACCCCCAGCAGTACCCCCTACACTACCCAAACACCACTGCACTACCCTAAATCACTACCCCAGCACGACCCCCTACACTACCCAAACACCACTGCACTACCCTAAACCCTAAAACACTACCCCCAGCACGACCCCCTACACTACCCAAACACCACTGCACTACCCTAAACCCTAAAACACTCCCCCAGCACGACTCCCTACACTACCCAAACACCACTGCACTACCCTAAACCCTAAATCTACCCCCAGCATGACCCCCTACACTACACAAACACCACTGCACTACCCTAAACCCTAAAACACTACCCCCAGCACGACCCTCTTCACTACCTAAACACAACTGCACAATTTGTTACAGGCGTTGCAACGCAGGCCTGTGGTGCTTACTGGAAGTACCTAGTGGGCTAGTTGGGCCCCAGGGATCCTCAGGATTCAAGGTGACCTAATCCCCCAACTTAAAACGCACCACGGGGCGCGTTTGCACAGTGGTGAAGGGAGGAGGCGGGGCCTCAGGTGACATGTGCACAAACACGCCCTGTGGTGCGTTTTAAGTTGGGGAATTAATTCCCTTTGAATCCTGATGGACCCTGGGGGCCAACTAGCCCACCAGGTACCTTCAGTAAGCACAACAGAGTTGCGTTGCAGAGAGGTGAAAAAAGGTGCGTGGCCTCGGAACGCCTCTCTGCAACTCAGCTCTGTGGTCCTAACTGTAGGTACCTGGGGGGCTAGTTGGGCCCCAGGGACCCTCAGAATTCAAGGGGACTTAATCCCGCAACTTAAAACGCGCCACGGGGTGCGTTTGCACACATGTCACCTCAGGCCCCCCTCCCTTCACCACTGTGCAAGCGCGCCCTGTAGCGCGTTTTAAGAGGTAGTTTTAATCCCCCTGCCCTATTATGTACTAGGGACTTGCAGAGGAGGTCATGCTAATCACAGGGGCACCCCAACGCATAGTGTTCCCTAGTGTATGTAGGTGTTTTCACTGTATTCTAAGTGTCTTTTAGCATAGCACTGGCTCTGGTTAGTCAGAGTCAGTTACCACCAGTACCCGTCTGAAAAAGTTGTGGGCACAGGATGATTTTGCAACAAGGCCTCTTTCTGCTCCTCTGTTGGTTCTTTCTGCACATCTTTTGCTTCTTTCTGTGCGTTTTTTCTTCTTTCTTCACATGTTCTACCTCTGTAGGCATAGTTAGAAACTAGCATTTAAAAAAACCTTTGAAATTCACTTAAAAAATCATAGGTTTCAGGCACGTTATAGTTAGAAATTAGCATTTAAAAAACCTTTGAAATTCACTGAAAAAACCATAGGTTTCAGACACGTTATAGTTAGAAATTAGCATTTAAAAAACCTTTGAAATTCACTGAAAAAACCATAGGTTTTAGGGACAGTTATAGTTAGTTGGACATTTCACTCGTACAAAACCATAGAAATTCCCCTGTTATAGTTAGTTCAGCTAACTATAACTCGCGCCCGCAATGCACTGCTGATGACGTCACATATTACATCACTCATGACATGGTCAGTGACATCACTGATGACATCACTGATGACATCTCAAATGACATCACTGATGACATCATCCATGTGATAATTTCATGCATCTTCTCACACCCTAATATAACTTTTGATACACCCACTCTAAATTACAGACTGCCATTCTCAAAACCATAGACACTCCAACACCAAAAACTACATACCCACTCACTGATTCTTAGGTCTACACACACATCCACTCACTCACCCGTACAGTCACTCATACTTAGTCACTCAGTACAGGACTATCATATGCACTCATACACCTATATAAACACTCACACACCGCCACTCATCCATAGAGGTACTCACACACCTAGTCAGTCATGCAAAAAACTTAATCACATACCCATTTACTCACCTATACAGTTATACACACACCAGCTCACTTACTCATACAAATACTAGCACATTCTTACGCTCTTACACAATCACTGATACAAGTACACACTCATCCATACAGCCACTCTCACAATCACACACTCTCACTTATAGCCATTTATATACTCCAACACACATATATACTGCCTTTCACATATGTAGTTACTCACACATGTACCACTGAGATATACATTCAATCACTAACACACCCATACACACACTCACCCACCCATACAGTCCATCACAGATGCACTCTTGAAACCATGCACCCAGTGAATCACCAACTCACACATCTTAGCACAGAGTCACACACACCCCACCCACACAAACACTCAGGCACCCATACAGATACTCAGACAATCAATCAATAACCCATGTAGACACTCATGTAGCTATTCAGAAAGCCATGCAGCCGCTTACAAACCAACAGACAGACGGATACAGACATTCACACAGTTTAGTCACTAACCCATGCATTCAGTAAGATACATTTAATCACTCACTTGTAGAGTCAGTCACTCACGTACTAAATCATCCATTCAGACACTTATACACCCACTCATTCTTCAATACGCCTTTCCCTATATATATTGAACATATTTAAACTTTACAGAAACACACAGTCACAGGATGATGTCATCAGTGATGTCATCAGTGATGTCATTTGATATGTCATCAGTGATGTCATCAGTGATGTCACTGACCATGTCATGAGTGATGTAATATGTGACGTCATCAGCAGTGCATTGCGGGGGCGCGAGTTATAGTTAGCTGAACTAACTATAACGAGGGAATTTCTATTGTTTTGTACGAGTGAAATGTCCAACTAACTATAACTGTCCCTAAAACCTATGGTTTTTTCAGTGAATTTCAAAGGTTTTTTAAATGCTAATTTCTAACTATAACGTGTCTGAAACCTATGGTTTTTTCAGTGAATATATATATATATATATATATAGATATATATATAAATTCTTTTTAAAAAAATGCAACAATAATCAACCAACCAACTTAAAAACAAATTCAATGCATAAAATCAAATACATACAACACATAATCCAAACAATTTCATATACTAATATATACACATAGCACAAACAGTATAATATCACATTTCCCACCCACAGAAAAAGTAATAAATTAAACTTACTGTTTTGTAGCTGCAGATCTGTCTCCATCCATGCAGCAAAAAATGCTAATCCACAAAAAAGTTAAGAAAATAAATCTAAATAGCCCCACAAAAATGCAAAAATGTAAACAAGTCTAACAAAATCTCTTGAAGCAATCCAAAGACTTTAGGTTTAATAAAAAATTTAAAAAATAAACATATTTTAAAATAAGAACCGCTCCAGGAACCTTGACAAAAAAGGAAATCTAAGTAAAAAAACATTGGTTTATAATAAACCAAAAGTCTGTAGGTTTCATAAATAAAACATGAAAACGTATTTAAAAAAAATAAGCACTCCAGGAAACAGAAAAATGGAAATCTAAGCAAAAACCATAGGTTTATAATAAACCAAAATTGATATCCTTTATATATATACACTCCAAATTCCCATAGAAATTATTGGTAGACAAAATCCTGTAATAGATACGTTAAAGACCCACCCGCATAATACATTACAGTCCCAAATATACACATACATACAGTAAATCATCAAAATATAAATGACATCACATAAGTTAACATAAAAAATTCAACATTAATATGACATTTGAAAAAAATGCAAAACAACAAAACAGTGAAAATACTGCCAAAAACACATCTAAATATACCAAAAACTCACAAACAACACTACACTCAACTTTTATACATGCATCTTAAATCCCCCCAACCTCAAATCCCTTAAAAAAGGACTTACCTGTTCCAACGAACAGCAGCACCTAACAGCAACTTGGTTCCTGGAAAAATTACACAAAATAACACCAATGAACTGCAAAGTAGGAGGTAGCAGTAGAAGAATGGTTGCCATATGAAATTGAAACACCACTATCGCCCCATAGAAATTAATGAGAAATATACTAAAAAGGTTTAATAAATGTGAAAAAATGTAATAAATTCTGAAACATTTTGAACATGACAATGTTCCATAAAAATTTGAAAAAATTGTAAAGTATAAATTAAATAATAGCATAAAATATAGACAAGTATTTAATATATACTAAAAAAATGTTAAAATATTGTTGAAAATATATCTTAAAAATTTAATAAATGTAAAAAAAACTTTAATAATTGAAAAATAACATTTGAAAATGTACATTATACAAATATGTTAAATCTGATTTGCTTCTGTTTACAGTTAAAAATTAACAACTTTATGTATTTGCTTCACTTTATAATTGCTTTAATTTTTACTTTAAAATTATATTTGTTAAAATGCAAAACTGTTCAATAAATTAAAAAATTTAATAAAATAACATTTAAAAAGTATTTGTGACAAATTTTTATTATACTAAACTTGGATAAAATGTTTCCTACTCAAGTCCAAAGCAACCTCAGGAAGGGGTTTAACACTAAGGGGTCGATTCCGATCCCGCTCGGAAGGGCTCCGAAAGAGAACCAGCCGGAAAAAGCACGAGCCGTACGCATGTTTCCTGACCGACGCGAAGAGCCGTACGGACGAGCAAGTATGATGTGAGATACGCGAAATCGCCGACCGAATCGTTTCTGGCTCTGGACCGCTCCGTACGACTCGACCGTAAGCAATCCATGCCGTGCAATAGAGGCGATTTCCGACCGAGCCAGTACGATGCACGATTCGGACAGCCGGATCGAGTCGGAGCCTCCGACACGTAAACGCTCCGGGAAGCGGACTTCAGGGGTCCGCGCCGGACCCCCCTTCACCCGTAGCCTAACGAGTCGAGCACAGGGTCCCCCTACACATGCCTGTACGGCGCGGGTTGCATAGACGCATCCCCACTACAGGGGGCGCCCTTGTGCACAACGTACCTCTTTCGTCCATGGGAGCCTGTGTATGCGTCGTACAACAGGCTCCCATTGACTTCAATGGGGCTCCGAGCGACCCGTGTCGGTCAGCGCTTGTTCGCATTGTACTCGTGCGCTCGGAGCCCCGGGGCACGAGTCGGTCGGAAAGCACTCCGGATCCGAGTCGGACGGAGGGCTTTCCTAGCGAGATCGGAATCGACCCCAGAAGGGGTGACATTTACTATTCCCACTCCAACGTAAACCAACTTGAGGAAGGTGTTGGCACCAAAGGTGTGACATTTACTAGTCCCACTCCAATCTAAACAAACTTGAAGAAGGTGTCGGACACTAATGGGATGACATTTGCTGTTTCCACTCCAATTTAAACAAACTTGGGGAAGGTGATGGATGCTAAATTGTTGGACACTAAAAACTTCAAATATTATAAATCCATTTCAAGTTGAACCTTTTTACCTAGACTATTATGAAATTAAATTGTAAAATTCAAAATTAATACTACACATTCTCACATTTCCATTAGTTACAAAATTAGGGAAAATATTACATTAAAACACACTAATTTAAACTGCTAACCATTATTTAAAAATGTAGCTTAAAAATTAAAATGTATACAAATTACAATATTTTTAAAAAAATTTGATTCCATTCATAAACTTAAAAAATACAATTACATAGAATTCAAATGACAAAATGATCAATAAAAACAATTATTTCTCATAATTTTACATTGTGAAAGTTTTTGAAAAAAATATTTTTAGACTTTCAAAATACGTTTTTTAATTTATATACTTTTTAACAATTATCACCATTTCATAAAAGAATGCAGTACTTTTAATTTAAACATCAAAACAAATCCAAATATACTACTTTATAAAAATATGAAAACCTAAATGTTATATTTTTTTATTTTTTATTTTAAAAATCGATAAAAAGATATAATATTTCATATAGAATGTGAAAATATAAACAAATATAATATTATGGTGAAATACATTTCAAAATTCAAAATAATTGATTTACATTTACCTGTCCAAGAATTAGCTTCCATTTTTTAAAATAAATACATGATTTTTTTTAACATTTCCATATCCATATCCCCTAATAACCCAGCATCCAACTACTAAAAAAAGAAAAATCAATAATTAATTTAAAACAATAACACAATTTAAAATACAATATGAAAAATGGAATAAATAAAACAATTATCAAAAATGAAAACAAATTAAAAAAATTATAAACACTAATGATATTATATGCAACAATATTGACTACATCAATAGTTTTCACAGCAATATTAAGAAGACTAAAAAACTATATCATATGGAGCGATATTTACATCATCAATATTTTTGGCAATGATAATAAAAACAACAATAAAGCAATACTTTTAACTTCTACATTCCTGTCCAGGATATATTTGAGGTCCCGATATTCTTGAAAAGATATTTCTGTAGCATAATATTTTTTATCCGATATTTTGTCTAGACACCACATAGGCCGAGTAACTATGACTGAAAAGGATGAGAACAAGTGGAATATCAAAGGAATGGAAATGGTTAAAAAAATGTTTGAGGGCTGGGCCGCCTGAACGCCATCAAAATGTCAGTACTTCCGAAAATCTTATACCTATTCCAATGTCTCCCCACCCCCATCCCGCAGCTCCAGATTCAAAATCTTCAGCGCGACATTACTAACTTCATATGGGGCGGGCGTAGACCGCGATTCTCCAACAAAATTCTTATGCTCCCAAGGGACAGGGGCGGGCTTGCGTGCCCCAACTTATTGGAATACTACTGTGCTTCCCATCTTCGTTTCGTCTCTGAATGGGTGGCGAGGGAGAGCGAAAAGGTTTGGTTCCATATGGACAGGGCGGTAACTGGACGAACCATCTGGGACCTCCCCTGGCTCCCCCGGGCGTCACGCTCCCGTAGTGCCTATATTGCCCTTCCCACCAAGACGGTATTGGACATCTGGGACAAAGTGGCTGTCTCCAAGGGACTCACTACCTTTCCATCCCCCCATACCCCCATCGCGGGGAATTTGCTCTTCCCGCCGGCTGTTAACTCCCACGTATTCTCTGCCTGGCTGGAGGGTGGATGCAGAACAATCCGGGATCTGTTCATAGGTGATGCCTTCAAAACCTTTGCGCAATGTAAGGAAGAGTTCCGACTCACGGATGGAGCAAGACTCCAATACATGCAACTTCGTCACTGGGTGTTCACGTCTTCCTTAGCGCAGGCCGTCACTCGTGCGTTCACTCCTTTTGAACGCTTAGTACGCTCCTTTGACGATTCTAAGGGACTCATCTCTCGGACCTATCAGATTCTACAACACCCGCCACTTGTGAATATCCATACTTACCAACGTCAATGGCAATCGACAGTTTCCACTGACATCACTCCCGCTCAATGGAACCGCCTGTGGCGGGATATGCCGAAGGTGTACCACAGCATCTCTCAACCGGAAACTGCGTATAAGATTATGACGCACTGGTACTACACTCCCCTTCGATTGCACAAGATGTTTCCCACCTCCTCTCCTTTGTGCTGGAGATGCTCGAGCTCCCCGGGAGACTTTATCCATATATGGTGGGCCTGCCCACGCTTGACTCTATTCTGGAAAGAGGTCCTTAGTCATATTAAGGTGGTGCTTGGATTCCCCCTGCCTGACACTCCAGCTACAATTCTCCTAGGCCTCAAACCCGATAATCTGCGCGCACTTACTCGTAGCGATTGGCATATTGTCCTCCACATGTTAGGTGCCGCTAAACAGCTCATAGCCTTGTACTGGAAAAAAACTGAACCCCCTCCCATTGACCTTTGGTTTACGTGTCTGTGGCACATAGTAACTATGGAGTTACTTAGCGCGCGCTTGCAGTCTCGTGACACTCACTTCACCAAAATATGGCAACCCCTGGTCACCTACCTTTGTAAAATGGAACACGCACGTCTTCTGCCCCCAAAGCTCCGGGTTCTACATCTCTTTGAAGATGCTGTGTACCCATCTGACTTTGGCAGAGCCTCTACAAAAATAGTCTGATCCTGTCCCTCGCCCACCACAGTATTCCCTGGGGGGTAAGCCGAATGCCATGCCCTGCGCCTCTATCCATCCCCCTTCCCCCACCATGCTGCCCTATCTTTCTTAGCTATTGTTTTGGACCACAGCTCTTGGATATCATGCTCATTATGACCTACCTCCCCTGTCCCCCCTTCCATGTCTTGGAGCGTCTTGTAATAGCTCTTATTCACTCTCTATTCTATACGCCCCCCTACATGCTCCCCTACCAACTACCTCTTTTCTCTCTTTCCTCCAGTGTATCCCTTTTTCTTCTTATCCACGTTGAATTTGAGTCTTCATGTCCTCTTCGCCTAGAGGCCTCTTCGCATTGAAATTCTACGCAGTGCCTCTTGTCATACGCGGCCGGCCCACCATGGGTTGTAGGAGACTTGCTGTGTAATATCTGCCTTGATAACCAACACCTGCACTTTATATGCCTATCCTAAACTACGCGGCCGGCCCTGCAAAGGATTGTAGGCGACAAGCTTTGTACAGATAGACCCTCCCCCCTGGTTTTTCCTTTAAAATAAAAACAGATTTAAATTAAAAAAAATGTTTGAGGACAAAAATATGAGTAGCGAGGGGGGTGAAATACCCAATGAAAAATGCTCTGCCAATCAGTAGGTGAGCAGGGGTAATTATATTGACGAAGTTACATCTGAGTGTGCACTAAGCATAGGAGAATAGGCTAATATAACTGCATGGGGCTCCACCATTGCTTCATTTTGGTAAGGGTTATTAGGTAAGATTTCAGAGTTCATCTGTCATGTGATGCTAAATACGTGGGAACCGATTCACAAAGAAAAATGTGAAAGTATGAGTGGAGTTCTAATACTACACCCGTACATACTATTACACATGTTCCTAATTCACAATACAGATGTAACAATGTGCCTGGAAAGCTGCACCAGCATTACAGGCACACTATGGTGCCTGTCATAACTTTATTTGGCTGCCTTTTCCCTCTGTGCAGAACTGTACATAGCGAGTAGGTCGGGCAGATGAATAACGCAAGGCACATTTATTTTCTTTGCAGGGAAACATATTTCCCTATGGAGAAAGGTCTCGCTGTGTACTCCCACCAAATCTGGGGGTAGTCTCTTTCCCTTCCCACCCCGGCAGAGGAGTAAATCTGTTACCATTTGCAGGATATGAATGGCTCAAATTTCAGTTTTTGAATGCGTTGAATGTATGTTTTTACAAGTTTACAAACCCACGCCTGCTTCCCACCCTTTGTGGGAGTTATTACTTCAGATTTCTCCACACTCATTGACAGATGTGGTAAGTTTCAGTTGTAAACAGATACTTAAGTTCAAAATTGGCTTTGGGTCCACTGTGCTTGCTTTAATGTAGGGTTCCTCAGTATATGGACAACTGGGGGACAGCAGCCTACAATGTGTAAGTGGCTACAACCACTATGAAATATTTCATGCCTCTAAAGAAATTGAACGTTGGAGGGAAATAAAAGGTATCCATTTATTTTTAAAACATAATTTCAATTATTTTACAAACTAGTCATAATAAGTACAACAGTAATATTGTGACCTTGTTACTCTATGCACTTAATATAGATTAGTACATGTAAGCATTATTATCAATATAGACATAGGGGCTGATTACAAATTTGGCGGTGTGGCAGTAGGCCGCCACGGCAGTGCCCCTCTGCCAAACCACCAAACTCGTCAGCACACCACCCGCTAGATTACAAATTAATTCGTGGTATGGCGGGCTGTGCTGTGGGAGTCCCACAGCACTGCCTTTCAAAGGCTCATAACTGAGCCTGAGAAAGGCACCGCAATGGGAGCGCTCAAGCATGTTCCTGCACGGCATGGACTGTGCAGTCCATGTCGTTCAGGAACAGGGAATGCCATCTGATGGGGGGCACAACATGAGCCCCTGTGCATGCACCCCAAGGCAGCTGGGGGCCCTGTAGGGCCCACTTACTTTTCTCACTGCCACAATTTTCATGGTGGGCTCACCGCCATGAAAACTATGGTGGTGAGGAAACTTGTTATATGCTTGCCGGTGCCGCTGTGGCACCACCAGCATATTGCAGCCTCAGACCACTGCGCAACTGCCCTGGGATCATGGATCCTGTGTGGTAGCAGTGATCCTGTTGCGGTCCAACCACCCAAGTCGTAATAGGGTCGGTGTACCACCAGTCTGTCAGTCCATGGAATGCAACCATGACTACGGTGGTCCAATGAACTGCTGTTGTCTTAATAAGGCCCATAGTCAATTTACTCATTAACTGAGGTAATAAAAATCTGATAATGAGTCCATCTAGTTTGAATGGTATAGGGGTGGTCACAGTTGATGGGACATGTGACTAGCTATACATAGAGCAGTTATTGTCAATACAAACAGTACATGCACAAAGAAAAAAAACATAATTTGGAAAGAAAAGGAAGAAAAACAGTACTGAACTGGGTATTGCCTGCTGCAGTGTCAATAAAAGTTTTAATGTATACTCTACAAGGAAGAGAGCTTTGGTTGGAACTTGGCATGTATATCTAGTTCAGCCTATGGGGCGGGAGAATGGGGAACCCTCAACCAGGTTGGTGGATTAGAAATTAATTCCCACCTGGGAAAGATCACGCTTCATCATCACTACTCCCCTCGCTTGCTGGCGGGAAACTATCCTCCCGGTGGCATCAATCATTTGGCAGTCCTGTAATATTGTTCTCCACTTATGCATGCTCTACAGACCTTAGGGCATGCAGTGCCTCTCCTTGAAGGGGCGATTCTTCACAGTCAGCCCCTTTCAACACTTCTGCAGAGCAATGTCCCAGGAATAAATGGTATGAATGTTACAGAAAAGAAATATATAAGCAACATTAACTGAATAAATATAAAAGAACATACAAGCTATCAAACAGAAATGCCTTCATTTTGAGAGACCTTCATAGTGAATCTATTCTTTTCCAATTTTTCGTCCCTTAAAGACACAGTGCTTTTGTAATATGTAATAGAATTTTGTTTGCTTATGAGTAATTTTTAAAAACTTGATGCAGCTCCTGTGTGCATAATAACTTTATTATCGAGATACAGGTTTTGGCATTGCTTTTCTTAGTTGTTATAATGACTATCAATGCTTTTTCAGCATTGTATGCATGAAGTTGATGGTGCAAAACAGCACTCTCGTTTCTCAGCATCTCTGGCTCTGCACACTCTTGGTTTTTGTCCCATATTTCCAACTGATTCTGCTCTGTTGCTTTTTGATTTATGATGTATTCATGGATTCTTTGGTTAGCTATGATTTTGAGAAGCACATACTCCTATAAGGCACATGAGAAACAAAGTCCTTGTTGCAATTGTTGTCCTATGTACTCACACATTTCCCTTTACTTGTTCTTGTGAACACAGAGAACAGATCACTACCTCTTCACAAGTATTTTACTTTATCAGCATATGTATCTATCTAATCATCAGAAAGGAATGTCTTCATGCATCAAGGAATTTTGAAGGACATTCACTTGGTATGGATCTGCACTGTGTACAAAGGCAAGCCAAGACAGTTATGAGGGACCATGAGCCCATCTCTCATTACTCTAGGCATTTAGTGTAGGATTTCTTTTAGTCTATTAGTCTGTGTATACACTGTTGGATATTTTCATTGTATTTACCTTTCTAATATTTACGTGAGCTAATGCCCTATTAATCATTGCAATAATTAATCTTCCTATATTTTGTACAGGAATAGTATTTAAGAAAGAATTGTAGATACAATATTGTAAGGAAATGGGTTACTGGTTGAGGGGATAAAACCCTACTCAAGCAGCAAACACAATCCTTTTCAGGGTGAAGTAACAAGTACATTTCCAAAATAACCTGTGCTCAGCCCTCGGGTACTTTGGCACGGAGCAGTCAGGCTTAACTTAGAGGCAAAGTTTAAAGTATTTGTGCAACACTTCGAACAGTAATAAAATTAAAACACACTTCACAAAGGATGCAATTTAGGAAAATAGAGTAGGTTTTGATAAACAACAAAATACCTAAATGACAAAAATCCAATCAGTAGAACCAGAGATATGCAATGTTAAACATTTCAGAGAAAATAGCACCAAAAAGCACAAAGTGCCAACTGTAGATATCTGGTAAACAAAGGACTGGTATATAGTCACAAGTTCAGGCTGAGCATGATGAAGCACGGGCCGGCTACATGAACCCAGTTAGGCCCTCTGAACTGAGTACCTTAATTCCAGGTTGCGGAGCATTGTGTGTTCCCTTGTTGAGGATGGGGTGCGCAGCAGAGGTAAAACGTTGTTTCAGAGGAGTTGTGAAGGTGTGATGCGAGGTTCTGCATTGTCGTCGAGGATCCCGTCGGCGAGGGCTTGAGATATGAAAACCGGCATCGACTTTGTGTCCAGCAGTTGAGCCACTGTATCGGTAGTGAAGAGCTGTGAGGCTGCCATCAATGAGAGATTTGCATTGCGAGGGCCGGCATTGGTGAAGCTTTGCACAGCAGTGGCTCCGATGTGGGCTGCAAGGTCGATACGAAGTCCTTGCGCTGTGAGAATCCTCACAGCAGAGACAATGTGTTGGTTCTGCTTGGGTTTGCAAGCCGAGGCTGGACACAGCCTATTGAAATGTAAGTAGGGCTCTGCCCAGATCCTCCCTGCCATCCTTCCAGTAATGGCCCATCCAGGTACATCTAAGGTCTCTAGTGTGTGTGACTGTCTAGGAGGAATGCACAAAGACCAAGGGGTCGATTCCGATCTCGGCCGGTAGGGCTCCGAATCGGACTCGGCATTACCGGATCCGATTCGGAGCCCTGATTCCCGACCGAGTCGGACGTGCGTCCGGGCGAGCGAGTACGATGCGAACGTATGCGAAATCGCCGACCGACTCGTTCGCGGGACCCAACCGCTCCGACTGACTCGCACGGACACGACTCGCACCGCGCAATGGAGACGTTCCCCGGCCGGGTAAGTACGATGCGTGCCGCGAGCAGTCCGACCGACTCGCGCCGTCCGGCTCGAAAGAGCAGTCGGAGCCACACTTTGGGGGTCCGTGTCGGACCCCCCTGTACATCTAGCCGCGCGAGTCGCACACAGGGGGGACCCATGGGTCCCCCCTACCTGTGCGTGTACGGCGCGACCCGCTTCGATGCGTACCCGCTATAGGGGGTGCCCTTGTTCGCCTCGCACCCATTGAGTCAATGGGAGCCCCCGTACGCGTTGTACGACCGGCTCCCATTGACTTCAATGGGAGTCCGACCGAATCGAGTCCGATAGCATGCGAACGCATCATACTCGTTCGGTCGGACTGCTAGGGTCCGATTCGGTCGGAAATCTCTCCGGGTCCGGCTCGGTCGGAGAGATTTCCTGCCCGAATCGGAATCGGCCCCCAAATGTCAACTACACCCTGTCAAGTGACCCAGAGACAGGCTGAAGGTACCAAATGGCTAAGGGCCTTATTATGAGTTTGGCAGTGCAGGAGTGGGACCGCCCACAAGCCAAACCCATGTTTGTACTGCCCCCAGATTAGGAGTTTTCCCCTGACTGGTGGGATGTTTTTAGCGTTCCCATGGCAGTGCCTATAAAATAGGCACCGCAATGTGAACGTCAAAATAAGTACCTGCACGGCATGGACTGCTGCGTGCAGGAACTGGTGTGCATGCACACAGGGGGGCACATGCTGTGGCCCCCTGTGTGCATTCACATGGCGTGAGGCACCAGGGGGCCTGTATGGCCCCCCTTCTTTCCTCACTGCCACACTTCTCATGGCGGTCGCACCTCCATGAAAAGTGTAGCGGTAAGGAAACAAAGAGGGTTGCAGAGGGCCCAGGGTGGCCTGACCACCCTGGTCATAATAGGGCAGTCGGAGAACTGTCACTGCCGTGCCCCAGTGAGTCTGGCAAGTCTGTAGACCACCAGACTCGTAATAAGGCAGGAAAATGCCAAATTTCTAAAAGTGGCATTTTTAAAATAGTAGTTAAAAATATGACTTCACCAGAAGAGAGGATTTGTCATCACAACTCCAAAGACACCTAACATGAACTGGTTGCCTGTCCCCATTTAGAAGTTACAGCTTATTAAATGTAATAAGGTAACCCCAGAGTTATCCTATGGAAGAGGTAGGCCTTTCAGTAGTGAAAAAGAAACTAAGACTTTTTCACTACCAGAACATATCAAACTTAAAAGTACACGTCCAACTTTTTAAATACACTGCACCATCCCATCTGGGCTGACCAGGACCTTCCCTAGGTGTGATGTAACTGTATAAAAAAGAAAGGCTTGGTCCTGGCAAAGGTTTACTTTTCCAGGTCAAAATGTGAGCTTAAAACTGCACGCACATGCTGCAATGGTAGGCATGAAACATGTTAAAGGGCTACCTAAGAGGGTGGCACAAAAAGTGCTGTAGGCCCACTTGTAGCATTTAATTTACAGGCCCTGGGTACATGTAATACCACTTTACTAGGGACTTATAAGTAAATTAAAATTGCCAATTGGGTATAAGCCAATTTTTACCATGTTTTAAGGAGTGAGCACATGCATGCTAGCACTGGTTAGCAGTGGTAAAGGGTCCTGAGGCCAGCAAAAGCGAAATCATCAAAAATGAAGGAGGAAGGCAAAATGTTTGAGGAAGACCACCCTAAGGCTGACAGGTCTAACACATATTATATGTTAGTACTGATTTCGGGGGTATTGAGATCCATGTACAATCATCAGGGATCACTGGCTACAAATACAAGCTTTTGGGGCCAAGATAGACCTACTGGATGTTCCAAATTCCAGGCATTTAAAAGTTGTGTCCAACGTCAGGCCTAATGTTAGTTTAGAGCGACTACAGGCCTTAACACCAAGATCAGTCACACACCCTGATATATGTACAAACATCGGCTCTTCTACTGCTGAAACATTTGTTTATTGGTAAACTTTAACACCATTGAGGTTGATACAGAACATTTTTTAAAGTGTAAATAATATAATCTTCCTGAATCATATGCCCTTGCCAATAATTGGTGAGACTTGCAGCATTGCTCTAACATATACAATGATTTGAGGGCAATTTACAGAGTTAGAGTACCAGTTAGAATGGGTCTATATACATTAGTTGGGCAAACATGGGCACATATACATTAACTGGGCAAACTTGGCCACTGCTAGCAGGATTATATCCTTCACCTTGATTCAGAGCAGCAAGCGTGGCACACACCAAAGTGATTTTTCAACATTTGATGGCAATCTACCTACAAATCACGGACACCTGCATCTGCTCACCAGAGCATGCCTGACAAAACTATTGTCCCATAAACATTGACAATAAAAAGGAATGTGAAAATCTCCAACTAAACTGCAAAAATCCCTGTCTGGGTAGCCCACAGATATCAGCCAGACCAGCATACAACTCCTCAACAAAACAAGGGTGATGTTCATGTTCCAAAGCAATACATGGGGAAGTGTTTTCACTTACATATATGCTCCTGTTGATGGTACTCCAACTGTAGCATAGTACTAGAGGTCATAAAATCAATATAGGACTAGCATGGAGTGTTTGCTGCAGTGGCCAACAATCCTATTGTTCAGGAATTTGGAAACAGTTCATAAAATAATTTTAGAAAATATAAAAAGTGAATCATCTCTCTTACCTATAATGCAGGGACTTGCCTTGGTTTCTCATGAACAAAATGGAATAGGCTTGCACAAGATAATATCCAAAATATGTGCATCCTGAGTAGTTATACTCTAGGGAGCTGATCACCCAAAACCTCAGCTCAAACCCAAATATGTGTCAGAGGGGATCCTGTACGTAAATGATAGAGCTGAAAAATCCTGACAACAATCTTCTAAAACAAGAGTCATCTCCTTGTCTAAATTCCTATATAAAGGGGACTCTGGTGTGAAATACCAGATGAGGGGCCATAAAATGATAAAGCTTCCAATACATTTTCACAGTTTTGATATGCATTATTCCTGGCATAAAGGACATAGCAGAAGTTAAAACATACATTTCAGAGAAAAATGAGTGATGGTAGAGACTCTCATGGAGCAGAGAAATCTTCAATGGGAACAAAGGGCAAGCTCAAAAGGGAAAATCTATATTTTGTTGTAAAAGGGAAGAGAGGGGTTCAGATCAGAAGACTCACTTTAATAGGAGGAAAGCAGCAGCAACTAAAAATATTAACGCCTTTCAAAAGTACAGTTCTCTTGACAGATGGAACATGAGCAGTAAAAACTGGCAAACAGTGCAGCAGATATACCTGTAGCCCATTTCGACCTCAAGTCATTTCAAGAAAATAACTCAGATTATATTCAAGTTGCTGATTTCAATTTTCGCCACAACGCAACACTTCAAAACCGCAGTACTTGTTCACACGCCCAGAAGGGTCGTCCAATAAAGTACGGCTGTCAGAATGTACCCGGGCATCATGTGTCTGAGTTTAAACCCCGGGCCTCGATGAAAATAAAGAGCTTTCCATGATGCGTCGACCTCTGCTGCTCACTACTTGATCAGCTTCCTGTTTGCAAGAGATGGGCGGGTAAGAGGAGAGTGCTGGAGTCATAACCACTGCGTACGTGGGAGACATCAGCCACCCTTCAAAGTGTTGCGTTGTGGCGAAAAATGGCACTAGAGGCAAGTGCTCTACAGCGGGCTGGTTTATTGGAAGCCCGCCCTAAGGAGGGGGGACTGACAGATGCCTGAGACAGACGGAGTTGAAATCAGTGGACCGGAAAGCATTGCACAACGCACAACCGAGAGTCAGCAGCACGGAGTGTTCGGACAGCCAGGCTCTCGACTCTCCCTGCCCTGTCTAAGCTGGATCGAGGTGAGTTTTTACCACAAGGAGCCGGGGTGGTGGGAATTCTCCTTGTGACAGCGGCAGGGGGCTTTGGCAAAGCTGGAGAAGCCCTTTGGTAGCTTGGGAGAAAATCTTGAAAATTCTCCAAAGTCTAGTCTTTCGGCCACAAAAAGCTAAGTTTTGAAAAAAACTCTTTGATAACCGTCTCTCAAACCTGAGTTTTGGTCTTTCACACAGCCGACATTCCCTTCTACTGTTAACATAATCACATAATCGGATGAGGAAATAAAAGAAAGGAAAAAAAACAAAGATAATCGAAGTGGTAACATAGAGAAAAGGTTGGAAAAGAATTTTGGAACAGTTAATAGTTCACAATCACAGCCAGAAATATAGCTGAGAAAAAAAAGGGGGGGAAGGGGCGCTTTATAATGGTCATTGTGGCTCTCTAACACACAGAATGTGCACTAAGCAAAGCAGAGCAGTAAAAAATAAAAATGAAATGCCAAACCAGTCTACTTCCACGTCGGCTCCCAAACCAAAGCATAAGGCGCAGAGAAACGCACAACAGAGAATGGAGTTAAAAGCCAATGCTCTGATTGAGGTGGAAAGGCAAGCTAATATAGATAGCATTCTGGACACTGAAAAGACATCTGAGTCAGAAAATACTGGTGACACTTCTGAGCTACAACTGCTTGATATATCCTCGAATACAGAACACAAAGTTAACAGACAAGATACTCAAAACACGGAAAGTAGCAATCCTGTTTACTCAAAACAATATCCACTTTTTCAAAAGCAACAGAAATCTTCTCATGAGTCCTCAGCTCCATCTCCATCACATACTGCTTCACTGGCTCTAGGTCAGATCTGTTCTCAGCCCCCAATACAACTGCCAATAACTGGTCAGCTCAGACTGGTAATAAGTGCATCTAGCAGCTTACCCGCATTTCAGGACATCTCCCCAACAAGTCAATCATCTAGGGAGAAAAGTGACAGAAGTGAAGAGGTAGACGCTATGGCGAATGAAGCATGTGCGAAGGGGGATCCCTTGAAACAACTTAGAGCTTAGACAGAAGATGGGGAGAGAGGAGAGGACTCAATTAAAGACATGCTAGTTACTATATTAGGAGAGATTAGAGATTTGAAAGCATCACAAGCACATGAGATTGCTACACTACATGAGAGGCTCTCTAAACTGGAGGAGAATATGTCCAACACACCAAAAATAATAAATGAAGCTAAAAATCATATCTCAGAATTGGAAGATAATCTGACTATTATTCAGCAAGAACTAACTGTAATAGAGAAAAGCAAGAATCAGGTGGATCTTAAGCTTCAGGACTTGGAGAATTATAATAGGTGCTCCAATATTCGACTGGTGGGCATACTGGAAGGAAGTGAAGATGACTAAGTCCCCAAATGGACCGAAACACTTTTAAAGAAAGTTATGCCAGAATTGGAAGGGGACTTAACAATCACAAGGGCCCATAGAGTCCTGGCACAGAGACAGTCGAATGCTAGATTCCCTCGTAAAATATTACTGAACTTTGCCGACTATCGTATTAAGGAGAGAATGTTAAGTACTGCAATTGCTAGGAGTACTTTCTCTACCACAGAAATTCCGCAATTTAAGATGTTTTCAGATATGTTGGCATCAACAGCACGTCGAAGAAAAGAGTTTGTCAAAATGATTGAATTATTTAAAGTGAAGGGGGCCCAGGCTTCAATAACCCAACAATCTAAGCTCAAAGTGCTTGTTAAATGTCAATTTTTCTTATTCTCAGATATCCAGGAGGCCCAATCAGCATTAACAAAACTGTCCAATGAAGATATTTAAAGGACCGAAGACTAGACTAGATGTTTAAAGTTGATGTAGCCAAATTGGTCAGATAAACAGAGGATTTGTTAGGGGCAGGAAGAGGGGGGGGTCAGGAATTAGAATCCTGACGGGGACAGGTGGAGTACGAAAGGGATGCACAACAATGGCATCCAGGTATAAATGGGGAGAAGAGGGAACCATGGACAATCCATCTTCTGGGGAGGGCACGGGTGGTTAGGGTGATGTGGGTGTTGCAAAATGAAAAAGGAGAGTTTAAAATTAAGATTTTAGAAAGTTATAAGGACAAAGCAAAGTTAGAACAAATAAACCGAAGCAATGGTAGATTGCATAGAGTTGAAGATAGATGGTAACGTAAAGAAGAGCATGAAAAGCTGCACTTTATCAAAAACAATAAAAAGCGCTGAAATACTCCAAAACCGCACCTTAGATTATCTAATGCACTTTAGACTCCATTGCGCTACCTATGTTCTCCCTACAAGTAATATGGAGTTACAATATTGCACAATGCACACAACACGTTTGGATAAAACTATTTTGACTGCAATAGAACTTGGAATAACAAAAAAAGGAGGAAAAATACTGAAATATCGTAAAATTGCACATTAGACCACTCAATGTACTTTAGATTATATCATGGCATATGTGCTTTCAGCTTAGATACGATGGAGCCACTATGCTGCACAATGCACACGTCACTTTCTCTGAGAATTATCTTGAGTACAATAGTAATAGCACTAGTCATTTTATTTAATTAATCATCTAAGAAACAATGACATGTAAGGAAACTCTGAAAGTTATATCCTTAAATATCAATGGACTTAACAATAGGCGTAAAACCCAGGCAGTAGAAAGTTGGTTAAGGTGCCACACCCCAGATATTATACTTCTGCAGGAAACCCATTTCAAGAATACGAACCGTCCGAGTAAAATCTTACAACAGTGGGCTGGGCCCATGTGCTTATCAAACGCTAGCTGTGCACAAAAGGGGGTAGGGATATACGTTGGCAAGCACATATCATTTCAGATAAAGGCTATGCAGACAGACTATGGGGGAAGATGAACATTTATGAATGGGAGACTGAATGAATCAAACTTAACTATAGCAACAATTTATGCACCAATCTTAGATAACCCTCTTCCTTTGCTAGAAATAAAGCAGGCTTTAACCGAACTCCCAGGCCAAGTCATTTTGGGGGGCGATTTTAATTTCCTTCAAGATCCATTATGAGACTACTCCGCCACAACTCCGAGACAAAATAAACCAAAATGGCTATAGCCCTAGCCAATTGTGAAAGGGAACTAGATCTGATTGACTTATTGCACTTTCACCACCCTAAGAAACATGAATTTTCATGTCTTTCAGCAAAATATAACACTGCTTCCAGAATAGATTATTTTTTTGTATCACATGAGCTGAAACTGATTACACATGAATATATCCTGAACGCCTTTTCGGATCACGCACTGGGCAAAATGGAAATGACAGGTATTGGGTCGCAAGAGCACCCAGACAATGGCATTTTAACAAAGTTAATTTGGAGAATGAAGAATGGTGGACAGGGATCTCTGATGAGATTGAAAGCTTCTTTATGATCAATACTGGCACCGCTTGTGTAGAATTTGTCTGGGAAGCCTTTAAGGCTATGCTTTGGGGCTATATCACAACCAAAGAGATCCAGCAACAGAGAGAGAAAAGTCTAAAAAGATGTGATTTGGAAGCTAGACAGGAGCAAGCTAGTAGAACCTATCTACAAAGGAGGAATCTAGCTGCAAAGCAAGCGTTCATACAAGCTAAATCAGATATGCAGGAATACTATTATATACAGGGCAATATTGCCAACACTGCCTATCTACAGAAGGTGTACGAAGAAAGTGAATATATGGGAGGACTGCTGGCGTGACAGACCAACGATCGACAGGTTGAAAATAGGATCTCATCCCTGATAGACACTGAATCAAAGGTACAGATAACTAACTTTTCAGAGATTGGGAATGCCTTTTAAAACATTATGAGAAAATATACCAATTAGACCAGCAGAGTGTGGCTGATTTTCTTATGGCATTTTTAGACACACTCCCTATCCCATTCCTATCTAATGAACAAAGTCAAATGATGTTATCCAAATTTTCCCTTGAGGAGATAGAGAGAGTAGTAAATTCAGTCGCCAATGGTAAATCGGCTGGTGAAGATGACCTATCACCAGAATTATATGAGAAATTTGCCCCAACATTAAACCCACAATTATTAAAGCTTGCCAATCACCTTTTAAAAGGTGGAGAACCTCGCCATTGTTTCATACTGCCACGGAGTTGTAAAGAAAGGTAAGAATAAGGATAACATTAACTCTTATTGGCCTATAAGCCTACTAAATGTAGATTATAAAACCTTTACAAAACTTTTAGCAAATAGGCTAAATAAGATCATAGGCTCAATTATACACAGAGACCAATGCAGATTTGTGGCAGGCAGACAGCTTTTTACAAATACAATTTTATTATAGTAGCTCTGGACTATATGACCCAGAACAAAATACTGGCTCAGGTGCTATTTTTTAGATGCTGAGAAAGCTTTCGATTTAGTGTCCTGGGAAAGCCTCTTTTTAATCCTTGATCGATTTGGGTTCCCGAAAATTTTTATGCAAATAATAACACGTTTGTATGAGGATGCTTCAGCGCAAATAATTATTAAGTCCAGAAATGTAGGTTGTTGCAGAGTATATAGAAGTACCCGCCAGGGGTGCCCCCCCCCCCCTCTCCAATACTCTTCACCCTGTTTAAGGAGCCACTGGCAATAGCCATTAGGCAAAAAGCTTTAATATCAGCACCATTGCATGGTATGTCTAATATAAAATTATATGCTGATGACATTGTTCTCTTCCTTAAACCTGAGGAAAATATCCAGAAGGAAATGTTTACAATATTTTGGGAGTTCCAAGCATTTGGCGGGTATAAAATAAGTAACGCCAAGACTGAAATTTTACTCTGTAGTTGTTTACAGGATACTCTAATACCTGGATTTTAGCCTTTATACAATTCAAAACCTAAGCGATATTTAGGCATATTTGTCACTGAAAATGTAAATGATCTATATGCATTAAACTACGCTCCATTAATAAAAAAGATTAAGCGGTTATTCGCAAAGTGGATTCAATTACCTATTTCAATAATTGGACGTGTAGGACTAATTCACATGTCGATTCTATCATTCTTAAATTTTTTATTCTCAGCAATCCCGTACGCATTTCAAATGTCATTTTTCAAAGAAATAGAGGGGCAATTTTCATCGTTTATATTGGTCAACAAGCCTCCGAGATTGGCACTAGTCACTTTATGTAACCTAACCAAGGAAGGCGGTATAGCCCTCCCCAATTTGAGGGAATATTATCATGCAAATTTTGCACATAAGACACATAGATTTATAAACCACTCTGATCTACTTTGTACAGATTTTTTTTAATGATAAAAATCATTAAGGAATATAAAATCCCGGATCCAATGAGGCTAGTAAAAATCCAAAAAAGTGTGCAATAAGGTTTTACAGTGACTTTTAAAACAAAACGCACAAATGTTTGTTTTATGATATACCTCTGATAAACGCCTCCACACGTTTGGCAGACCTATATGTCGGGGAACAGCAGCTCGATGAACCTAACATTCTTATAAAATGGGAAGAGAATGGATATACAGTGGTGGTAGACTTTATGAATATTGACATCTGGAAAAATTGGACATAGATTGATCACGGTTTAAGCTGCTTTAAAGACATACTTAAATAGAATAGAATGAACAAATGTAACACAACTTTATTAAGAGGTGCCAATTTCAGGAAAATGCAATTCTACGCCAAATGGTTATTACATAGGATACCAGCCTTTTTACACAGTATATATCCCCAGATACAAGATAAATGCTTTTGTTGTTCAGTAGAAGGTGGGGGTAACTGGACTCATATTGTTTGGGAATGTCTAAAGATTAAACATCTCTGGGACGAGATTGAGAAACCCTGTAGGCACAATCTAGGGGTGGGGGTAACTATCGGCAATTACATCACAACCTTTGGATATTCCCTGAACATAACAGCTAGTACCTCACAGGCGGAAGGCTTATATATTTTGGCCGTAGTGGAAAGATCACTAATACTTCAGAACTGGTATAGTGGGAATACACCTACATTTTACCACTGGCAGACTAAACTACGTAGAGTTCGAGAATTGGAGAGACGATATGCCCTAAAGTCAGGCTCATATGCTAAGTTTAAAGCTATTTGGAAATTGACATGAAATATTCCAGGAGAAAAGGGAGGTTAAGTACAAAGTGGTTACTTCTGAAATCTGTAGGCCAGCTGGGGAAATGTGCAATATTTACTTTTAATATGTTTCTGAAGTAATATTCTTTTTATATATAACAAGTATATCCTCTCGTTTATTTGTGTATTTTTGCTGCTTTTTGAAAAGCTTAAACCTGACATAAATATCCGATATATTAGGCACTTTGTATATGTGTTATTTCTAAAATGCACTCTCCAATAAAAAAAATAAAAATAAAAAAAGTTGCTGTTTTCAACAGATCCGATTTAATATATTTAATATAAATTTAAATAGCAGGAGATATAGAAAGACTCATACAAATGTTGTAGTCCAATTTATCAAAAGTATATGACATTCCATGAGGTGCCGTGGTCGGATGCTATCGAAGACGCTGCCACACACAGCGTATCGCTACCTGCCAGAATACGCCACCTAAAAACGGACGTACGGACACAACACTGATCCGTGTATGTCGGATATATTGAGAACAGAAGCAATTCACTCTTCTTTGGAATTTTCCCAGCCGCACTAAGTCTGGGACGGAATTATAACCAGCCAGAAGGCTCATAACCCGATCCGGTATACATACTGCCCTGAGGAAGTCGCGGATCTCTTGTCCCGATCGACGAAACACGTGTTGGCTGGAGCTACAACAAGAGAACATTAAATTCATCTATATACGACATGATTGTTTCTTTGCTATAAGTGATTACTTAGAACACTGTTTGTAGGTGTGCCAGGGCTTGATATGGATTCCATGAGATGAGGTGAACTGGTCCCCGCAACTGACAGCAGACATGCTTAACAAGGAAGGTTAAATTCAAATATTTTTCAAGGTTGTTATTAAAACTCAACAGAGTGAGTGAGTTTTCAAGGAAATTAACACCAGTTATTATAAAAAAAACATGCAGGATGGGATAAAGAAGTCACTCAACATACTATTGCTTAAGAGAAGAACTGTAGGTTCAGCTACATAATCACTGTAAAGCCTGACACTTAGGGCCCGAATACAAATTTTGGTGGTGCTGGGGTAGGCAGCACGCTACCACCACTCCCCCGCACCTCCAAGAGTCGCTGCCGCCCACCCATCAGATTACAACTTAAAAGTGGTCTGGTGGGCAGGCGGTGTGGCGGTTCTTGCTACGGTGCCTCTGTCAAAGGCAGCAGTGCCTTTGGGCAATGGGAATGCCACAGAAAGTTCCTGCACGGTATGGAGAGTAATGTCCATGCCGTTTGGTCTAGATTCCTGGTCAGGATTTATCTAGGTTCAACACAACACAATACTAATGCTTGTGAAGCTGCAAAAGTTATACTGTGCATGGTAGTTAGAACTGAAGGGCAAACAAAGGTACAGCTTTTGCAGCAAAGATATTTGATGAGACTCTATCTACTGTCTGAGCACAATTGTGATTCTCAAATCTCTTCAGACCCTTTTTGCACACAATAGTGGTTAGAGAAAATGGTATGCTGAAGCAAGCCTTCACATTGAAAGTACGAAGTATGGGCATATTGTGGTACCATGACATATACTATGTACAAAGAGAATGTAATGCCCTGCCATAAATAGTACTACAGACCCATATAGCTACATCCCATTTGAAATTCCTTTGTGCATTCTAAATCTCACTGGTGTCTCAACAATCATCATGACTTGATTTGTTACAGGACATGAAAGAGATCAGAGAACATATGCTGAAGTATAAACCTATCAGATCTCCACTGCTGACAGTACTGTGCAGATAGTGAAATATGGAGAACTTGTTTGTGAAAAGATCCACAATAAACAGCCACTCTTACCTGCATTTGACCGGTTTGTTTCAATAATTGGTGTACAAACATACACACAGTGATTCTCCTGCCACTACTGGAGGTAAACAATTAATCAGCAACTTTTTGATAGATTGTATCCATCCTCACCAGGTGTTCACTTTGCCTCAGTCAACCTAACACAACATCATTGTCAATTCAATCCTCAATGGACCATTCTCCCTTACTTCAATGTGAACAGGCACTGCCAAAGGGATCAGAAGTAGGGGTGGGTTGTACTTGCAGAGTTTTACTCGACTAAATTCAGTGGAGTTACCTCAAAACTGAGCGAGATCCTGCGGTGTTCCACAAGCGATGGAATTCGGTATGTTGCGTGGCTCATGCTGACTTTTAGTGCCAGGAGCTTGTCAAGTGGTTTACAATCAGCACAAATGACACCACACAGCGTGCCAGAGGGTACTGCTTCTTTCTGCCACTTGAGTAGATTTTCTACTCGAGCTGCATCTTTCTCAATGGGAGTGAAGAATTTCTTGATCGCCTGTATTGAGAAATCTCGCCAGAGACTTGAGACCCTTCCGGGTCTCGAGGCGCTGGCCCTCAAATATCACCAGCACCTTGAGACCCTTACGGGTGAGTAGTCACACTTTATAAGAATCCTGATTGATATTGATTGGTCTACTGCTCAATTTTCTTGCTCGCGCTCACCAACTTAACATTGGTGATCCACTCATGAGAAAAAACCCTGCCAAACGGCAGTTGGCAGAGTTTTTCCAGAACTCAATGCTCCAAGTGGAGCAAGGAATGGGCAAAATTCTGAAAACCCTGCCGGAGGTGTGGAGTTTATAGCCCACCCCTAATCAGAAGAGGGCCTCATCATGGTAGCTAAATGTAGGGAGTTAGTTAACTCCATAATTTCCCTCCAAGCACAGACATCACCAACTTAACCGCAGATTCTATGTATAAATCATTGGCAAACACCATTCCAACTGCTGACTCTCATTCTACAGCAGTATTTCAATGCATTAGGATGGCAGTTCTCAGATGACGGCTCATGAAAAGGCCAGGCTTGCCCTGATCCTTTATATGGATTTCCAAGGTGAGTAGGAACTTTCAACTAAAAACCCTGGTAATTATGACCACAATGGTACTGGGTTGGATGTATCTACAAATACCCTTTAAGCCTCTGGAAGGTTTATTGCATGCCTCCAAATAGTCTCTGTGCCGTGCACTTTGGGGGCCATCCACTGGGTGTGCCATATTCCAAACATCCATAAATTACACTACTACTACCTCGCCCCTACCCTAAAACTACCTTAAAAGTAAATTAAATCAAACTTACCTTAAGCGACGAAATGCAGCTCCAAACCGCGAGGTTCTATCTTCCAAAATGACCTAAAAACAAAACAGATAGATAGAAAAGTGAGGAAAGTAGGCAAAAATGGCCGCATAATAAAAATGAAAAAAAGACTTACTCCCTATAGAAAAGAATGGAGAAATATTTCTAAAATTGTAAAAAAAATACAAATGTTCAAAAAATATTAAACAAATTGTAAAATATATATTAAATATTATGGTATCAAAAAACAAAAAATATAATATTTAATATATATTAAAATGTAAGTTTATTTCATATACTGTAAATTTACAAAAAATATATAAAAAAATATTTGGGAAAATATATATGTGTTATGCAGTTTGTAAATTATTTAATAGATTAAATATTATTATAATAAAAATAATATTCTATATACTAAATAATAAAATATACAAAACAATGGTAAAATACATATTCTATAAGTGTATTAAAAAATAAATTATATAAAATGTATTAAGAAATTGTTTAAAAAAATGAATACAAACGTTTACCTTTTCTCATAAAAAATGATAAACAATCAAAGTCAAATTGTTTGTAATAAATAAACAAAAAATATATTTACTTTACTATTACGAGTATACTTCAAAAAAATGTACCATTTTTCTAAAATGTTTAAAAAAATATGTATGTAAAAATATATATTGTTAATTTTCCAAATCTACATGAAAAATGTATGTTAAAAATATATTATACTTTATAATAAATTTTGAACAACATGAAAATTCCTGAATCATGTTTTGAATATTATGAAAAATGTATAACAAAACCAAATGATATCAAATAAAATGTAAAACAAAAAAAACAAGTGTTAACAAATACAAATGTTTACAATAATAACTAACATAAATCTCCTTTCTTATTTAAATGTACATACAAACTATAAAAATAAAATAACTAATGAACAATAAAAATTTACTATTCCTAACTCCAAAACCAACAAAACTCAGAAAAAATACTGAATAATAAACCATAATTACTTACTATTCTAACTCCTAAACCAACAAAACTTAGGGAAAGTGTACCAAAATAAATTACTATTCCAACTCCAAAACCAAATAAACTCAGGGAAAGTGCTGGATAATAAACCAAATTAAATTACTATTCCAACTCCAAAACTAACTAAACTATATGAAAGGGCTGGATAATAAACAAAATTTAATTACTATTTCAACTCCAAAACGAACTAAACTATAGGAAAGTGCTGGATAATAAAACATAATAATTTACCATTCCAACTCCAAAACCAAAAAAACTAAGGGAAAGTGCTGGATAATAAAACAAATTAAATTAATATTCCAACTCCAAAACGAAAAAAACTAAGGGAAAGTGCTGGATAATAAACCAAATTAAATTAATATTCCAAATCCAAAACCAACTAATTTCAGGGAAAGTGCTGGATAATAAACCAAATTAAATTACTATTCCAACTCCAAAACCCAAAAAATCTCAGGGAAAGTGCTGGATAATAAACCAAATTTAGGGGGCTATTAGGATGGCGGTCGGAAAACCACCCCGACCGCCATGGTAGCGGAAATCAACCGCCCAATGGTACCGCGGCAAAACCGGCGGTCAGATTAGGATCAACCGCCATTAAAACCCGGCCGCGGCGGAAAGAGGCAACGAGCGGAGCCGGTGATAAACCGTCCGCGACGGTCGGATTCGCAGCGGAAACACCCAAAACCAATGCCAGGCACGCGGAGTAACCGCACGTGAAATTAGGATTCCCCCGATGTGACAGCGGTACGTTCCGCAGTTCCCGACCGCCGCAGTCGCAAACAGTGAGGAATGGGAAAACCGGCGGTAGGGCTGTAGCATAGCCACTGCTGCGGACGCTCCGTGACAAAAATGGCGGTCGACAGAAAAAACCCACAACAAGGCCAGCAAGTGCACACAGGAAACTAGCCCTGCCCCAAAAACACATAACACACCCCAATGACCCACCCCCATGGCAACTCCTAAACTACAAATCCCAGGACAACCCACACAACACACCTGACAGCAATACCCCATTCTGACACACCCACATAGCTGAGTATAGAACCAGCCCTTCCCTGACAACAATCATTTGCAATACTCCAGAAGTGAAGGGCCAAATCAACACACCATCACTACACACACACACCACACACATCACCACTCCCACACCTGCACCTCCAACCCCTTTGCACATCACACACCATACACATCACCACCACCACTTACACACCTGCACCTCTAACCCCTTTGCACATCACACACCATGTCACCACAGAAAATGCCCAAATTCACAGACAGTGAGTTGACAGTCATGGTAGATGAGATAATCCGAGTAGAGCCACAATTGTTTGGTAACCTCATCCAACAGACACCATTAGCCACCAGAACGCAAATGTGGGTAAGGATAGTTGACAAGATCAATGCAGTAGGGACCACCCCACGCAACAAACAGGAAATCATGAAGGGGTGGCATGACCTGAAGAGTGTCGTAAAAAAGAAGAGGAACAAGAACCATCAGCTGGCTCAGAGGACTGGCGGTGGCCCTCCCATTCCACCAAGAACATTCACTGCATGGGAGGAGAAGGTGCTTGCCATACTGCATTCAGAGAGTCTCACAGGAATAGCCGGGGGAGTGGAGGCTGGTAAGTACCAACAAATGTCTCTCATTACACTGCTATGTACTGTCTTGCACAACTACTAAGGGACACCTCCCAGGCCCAAAAGCATTCATGTGCACCACAATACCCAACACAGCTCTCACAGATGTAACATGCGCTCCATCTTAATCACCCCAAAGGCAGCCAACATTAACAGGATTGTATGTGACCAGGCAACCAGCACAACAACTCCCACAAGGTCTCCCTTACCCACCCCTGAGCAGGATGTAGCACTCTGCCCCACACCCAGAAGCATGTGGCAATCATTGCATTGTTCACCTTGACCCAACAGGTAGGAAGCCATCTTCCCAGGGAGGGCTGCTTGGGGGTGGGAGGCCTGCACAACAACTCCCACCAAGCCCCCCTGTCCCACCCCTAGGCAGGATGTAGCACTCCACACCCACCAGAAGCATGTGGCAGTCATTGTAACGTTCCCCCTCACATAACAGGTAGGTAGCCATGTTCCCAGGGAGGGCAGTTTGGGGGTGGGAGGCCTGCACCACAACTCCCACCAGGCACCCCTGTCCCACCCCTGAGCAGGATGGAGCACTCCCCCCACACCCAGAAGCATGTGGCAGCCATTGCATTGTTCACCTTTATCTAACAGGTAGGTAGACATCTTCCCAGGGAGGGCTGTTTTGGGGGTGGGAGGCCTGCACAACAACTCCCACCAGGCCCCCCTGTCCCACCCCTGAGCAGGATGTAGCACTCCACACCCACCCAGAAGCATGTGGCAGTCATTGCAAGGTTCCCCCTCACATAACAGGTAGGTAGCCATCTTCCCAGGGAGGGCTGTTTGGGGGTGGGAGGCCTGCACTACAACTCCCACCAGGCACCCCTGTCCCACCCCTGAGCAGGATGTAGCACTCCACACCCACCCAGAAGCATGTGGCAGTCATTGTAAGGTTCACCCTCACATAAAAGGTAGGTAGCATCTTCCCAGGGAGGGCTGTTTGGTGGTGGGAGGCCTGCACTACAACTCCCACCAGGCACCCCTGTCCCACCCCTGAGCAGGATGTAGCACTCACCCCCCCACACCCAGAAGCATGTGGCAGCCATTGCATTGTTCACCTTGACCTAACAGGTAGGTAGCCATCTTCCCAGGGAGGGCTGTTTTGGGGGTGGGAGGCCTGCACAACAACTCCCACCAGGCCCCCCTGTCCCACCCCTGAGCAGGATGTAGCACTCCACACCCATCCAGAAGCATGTGGCAGTCATTGTAAGGTTCCCCCTCACATAACAGGTAGGTAGCCATCTTCCCAGGGAGGGCTGTTTGGGGGTGGGAGGCCTGCACTACAACTCCCACCAGGCACCCCTGTCCCACCCCTGAGCAGGATGTAGCACTCCACACCCACCCAGAAGCATGTGACCGTCATTGTAAGGTTCCCCCTCACATAACAGGTAGGTAGCCAACTTCCCAGGGAGGGTTGTTTGGGGATGGGAGGCCTGCACTACAACTCCCACCAGGCACCCGTGTCCTATCCCTGAGCAGGATGTAGCACTCCACACCCACCCAGAAGCATGTGGCAGTCATTGTATGGTTCCCCCTCACATAACAGGTAGGTAGCCATCTTCCCAGGGAGTGCTGTTTGGGGGTGGGAGGCCTGCACTACAACTCCCACCAGGCACCCCTGTCCCACCCCTGAGCAGGATGTAGCACTCCACACCCACCCAGAAGCATGTGGCATTCATTGTAAGGTTCCCCCTCACATAACAGGTAGGTAGCCATCTTCCCAGGGAGGGCTGTTTGGGGATGTGAGGCCTGCACTACAACTCCCACCAGGCACCCCTGTCCCACCCCTGAGCAGGATGTAGCACTCCCCCCACACCCAGAAGCATGTGGCAGCCATTGCATTGTTCACCTTGACCTAACAGGTAGGTAGCCATCTTCCCAGGGAGGGCTGTTTGGGGGTGGGAGGCCTGCTCTACAACTCCCACCAGGCACCCCTGTCCCACCCCTGAGCAGGATGTAGCACTCCCCCCACACCCAGAAGCATGTGGCAGCCATTGCATTGTTCACCTCAACTTAACAGGTAGGTAGCCATCTTCCCGGGGAGGGCTGTTTGGGGGTGGGAGGCCTGCACAACAACTCCCACCAGGCCCCCCTGTCCCACCCCTGAGCAGGATGTAGCACTCCACACCCACCCAGAAGCATGTGGCAGCCATCGTATTACAACAACCAAACTTACAGGTAGGTAGCCATCTTCCCAGGGAGGGCTGTTTGGGGGTGTGAGGCCTACACTACAGCTCCCACCAGGCACCCCGTCCCACCCCTGAGCAGGATGTAGCACTCCCCCCCACACCCAGAAGCATGTGGCAGCCATCGTATTACAACAACCAAACTTACAGGTAGGTAGCCATCTCCCCAGGGAGGGCTGTTTGGGGGTGGGAGGCCTGCACAACAACTCCCACCAGGCACCCCGTCCCACCCCTGAGCAGGATGTAGCACTCCCCTCCACACCCAGAAGCATGTGGCAGCCATTGCATTGTTCACCTTGACCTAACAGGTAGGTAGCCATCTTCACAGGAAGGGGTGTTTGCGGGTGTGAGGCCTGCACTACAACTCCCACCAGGCACCCCTGTCCCACCCCTGAGCAGGAAGTAGCACTTAAACACACAGCCAGAGAGATGTGTTACAAACTCCACCCCAATGTGACAACAGAACAGGTAAGTAGACAGTGCATGCCCACCACCATTCCTTCCCAAAAGCATGGAGCCATATGACAACACCAGCCCTCACATCCCAACAAAATTGATACAGATACAATATCAAATTACAGTGTGCAGACAGCTAAGCGTATGTAACTGTCACAGAAACAAAAGTTTGACTCACCAAATACCATGTTGAAGTGAATCCGGGCCCAGACATGTACAGCACTGAATGCTATCTGTAAGATCCATGTGGGCTGAGCTTGAAGGACCATATGTAAACAAAGCAAGCATGGTCTGTAGAAAAAACAAATCAAAGCACAGGACATGACAAAGGTATGCATGAGATGACAATGGCTAGTTCATGCGCAGATGTAACGCATGCCAGGCAGAGTAATCAGCAAAGATGCTGCACATCAAGTCGTATAGCCGCCAGTTGACAGATGACATGTCCTCGTAATCACAAAATTTGCACTTGGGGCATGGTATCCATTGACATGTCACACTGTTGAATATTGATGTATGTACCTCCACATCATGTCAAGATGCACCTTACTGTGCAGACATGCAATGTGCAAACTAGTAAACTGTGTGTTGCATGACCTGTAAATAAGATACATTGAACAACAAGCCTGAGGGGTGCTCATCTGTTACCATTTCCCCTCTGTCCCACAGGTGACCAAGGACTGACTGCACAGGATTACACCACCAACCTGCAGAGCCAGCCTCCACCCCAGGAACATGGACTCACTGATGATGACTCCCTGGATTTCGAGGATGCGGAGCTTGAAGCCGGCCCATCTGGCATGCTGGGGCGCAACAGGTCCCAGGTCCCCACTGTCCCCCCCACCACCACATCAGCAACAACAACAACCACGTTGACCCCTTCTGGAACGACCTGTGCGGCCTCCACCACCACAACCACCACCACCAGTGCTGCCTGCAACACTCGCCCTGCCCCAGAGAATGACCACCCCACCCCAACAACAGAGGAGGGCAGGGAGAGTATGCGGGTGCGTGCAGTGGTGAGGCAACAGGTCCGTCACAGCAGGGCAGATGGGAGGGCAAGGAGGAGTTTGAGCCAAACGGACACTGGTACCGAAGCCCTGGACAACATCACCAGAGTCATTGGGGCCTATGAACGGGCCCAGGGACAAACTGGCCAGGCACAGGAAGATTCCTGCAAGCTCCGCCTGCTGCTGAGGTCCATAGACACCCGCATGGGCCAAATCGTGGACCTCTTGGGCCAGCTAGTGAAGGTACTGAGGGCCAGGCCTGCTCCACAAACAACACCTCCACCTCCCTCTGGTGGCCCGCAGGATGACAGTTTCACACCCTCCCCTGCCGCCACGGAGAGGGGGGACTCCTCAGACCCCACTGGCCCTGCAGCAGAGGCCCACCTGCCAAACGATCAAGGGGCCGTCCTAAGAAATCCCTGGGAGTATCCCGTGGCAAAGCACCTGCCAAACGCCAGTCAAGGAGCCAGCCATGATGGCACCCCTCTTCACCCTGCCATAGACTTCGTAGACTGTCCTTCCCCACACTACCATGTTAATGTCATCCGTCTGTTGGACTGGGTCACCACATCTATGTGGTGACTTCTTGATTGTCTCACCTTCCATCACTGACAACTCATTGCTTCACCATTCACCTTTTGGTAAATATGCACTCCACTGTCACATGTACCCATTGTAAATAAACACTCCTTACACACCAATGTTGTTGTGTCTGCTCCATGTTTTAATCACAGGATGTGCAATGTTCACCATGAGTACAATGTACCAGGAGCACGGATTGTTTGTAGGCAAGGAGAGGCTGATAGGACCTGGAAAAACACAACATAACAATATTCACTAGTCAGGCGGTGGCATCACAGCCATCACACACCACCTGTCATCAAGGTACTCCAACATGCACACATCACAATGAGCAACAGTACCGACAGAGACATCCTGGAACTGTGCCAAACTACCCTGTCCAAGAAACGTTGGCAGCCAGCACTGAGTATACAACAGGCTGCAGTCACAAAGCTCACATAGACCTTTTCACCAACAACAACATCAGCAGACAATGGGTCTGTTGTACATTGTCACTCACCTTCAAGTGAAGTAGCGGTTGATGAGCTGTTGATGCAAGTTGACACCTTCCTCCTCTCCACTATCCTCGTCAGTGGGCATGGGTTGGTTTGCAGGCGAGGGCCTCGGCTGATCATCAGCGTCCAGGAGCAGGGGGATCTCCTTGCGCAAGGCCAGGTTGTGTAGCATGCAGCATGCAACTACAATCTGACACACCTTTTTGGGCGAGTACATCAATGCACCTCCGGTTCTGTCCAGGCAGCGAAACCTTGACTTCAGGAGACCAAAAGTACGTTCCACCACACGACGTGTCCTCCCATGGGCATCATTGTAGCGGACTTCACTTGGGGTCCTGGGATTTCGCAGTGGGCTCAGCAACCAAGGACGGTTTGGAAATGCAGAATCACCTAGGTGGGAGATACACAGACCAACTTTGTAATACAACTGTAGCAGAGGACAGCATGTCACACACACAGCATGCTACTTGACACTGCGTACTCACCCACAATCCATGCATGCTCAGGAAGCAGATTATCCATCAGCTGTGGCACAATGCTGTTATGCATGATGTAGGAGTCATGGGCGGAGCCAGGAAATTTGGCATAGACGTGTGAGATGATCAAATCGGCCTGGCACACCACCTGCACATTGATGGAATGGAAATGATTTCTATTCCTGTAGATGAGGCCAACATGTGAGCAGTCAATGGCACCAACATCAGTGGGGATGTGCCCAAGTGCATAAAAATTGCCCTTTACAGCCGCCAATTCATGCCTCCTGGGGAAATGGATATATCTGTCCTTGTAGATCATCATAGCGGACAGGACATCCCGTAGCACCATACTGAACATAGGTTGTGACATCCCACCTGCGCTGGACACGTGTGCTGGAAAGATCCAGAAGCAAAAAAATGCAGGGCCGCCATCACCTTCGACGTTGCTGTGAAAGCACCCGGATATGTCCTGCGAGGCTGCAGGTGGGGCTCCAACATAGCGCATAGGTCTTGGAGGGTGTCTCGATCCAGCCGGAATTTCCGTATTACCTTCTCATCCTCCATGTCTGCCAGCACTGTGAAGGGACGATGCAGATTTGGTCTCCTCCTAGGTGAGATGAAAGAGGACACATGTCAACGCAATACACCAGGAGATGTGTCTGACATCTTACGTTTTGACTGACACAATGGAAACAATGACTAGCACCACAGTACACCTTACAAAACAACTTACTTGTAGGGACACCTTCAGATACACCATCCGTACACCTGTCCACTTTTCACACAGCTAGCATCTCACAAACAATATCCGACTATGTGAATGCACAAAGGGACATGGCCACATCTTGCATGGGCAGCCCAGAGAGCAGTACCAAAAGCATATGTGTGAAACTGCAACACTACTGTCTCCTACATAGCTGCTGTAACTGCCACACCTTCTTGTGTAAGTCACACAGGGCACACATCAACCACACAATGACCCAACACTGTGCGTTTCTTGCCAAGTATGTGCATGAGCCAGGAAAAGTAGACAGTCAAATCTGCACATTCTGTAGTGAGACATTCATCACTGTAAGTTGCTCAGCCCTTTCACACATTGACATGTGTACCCATTGTAGAGTCCATCACAACACTTTTCTGTGTACATGTCCAGAAAACCACAAGTGACATGTGAGTGAGTACATGCCAATGTTCCTAATCATATACAACAACATGGCATGTGCAGTCAGCAGTGGGATAAAGGTCAAATTGGCATTGAGTGCACAATCTTGTACCATGAATCATGTGTATACTGTGCAGTGTGGAGGACTTGCCTTTGGCCATTCACACTGCATGACGTGTCCATAAGTTCTGTCAAGGTGATCTGATACCCAAATCACGGTCACTGCCTCAAATGAATGGCACACATATCGCGGTGGCTACCGCCTGTCCCCTGCGGTGTGTCACCGTCAATGCCCCCGCCACAATCGCGGTAGTGTCTGGCATATACACATGGCCAAATGGCGGTTGGCATGCTCCGCCACCCCAATCCCGGTCATTCTCAGCAAGGCATGGCACACATATCGCGGTGGCTACCGCCTGTCGCCTGCGGTGTGTCACCGCCATGGACCATGCCCTAACAGCCAATGGGAACCGCAATCGCGGTAGCCTAATGCTATTTTGAAAATCGCGGTAGGCGTGCTCCGC
Source organism: Calotriton arnoldi (assembly GCA_963921515.1). Lineage (NCBI taxonomy): Eukaryota > Metazoa > Chordata > Amphibia > Caudata > Salamandridae > Calotriton > Calotriton arnoldi. The sequence continues at coordinate 1,495,485 of CAWUFW010003681.1, forward strand.
CACCGCGGGTCGGTCATTGGATGCAATTGAAAGATACACGACCGCGGTAGCGCCAGCCGGTCCCCTGCGGTGTGTCACCTCCATGGACCATGCCTTTACAGCCAATGGGAACCGCAATCGCGGTAGCCTAATGCTATTTTGAAAATCGCGGTAGGCGTGCTCCGCCACCCCGGAGCCGGTCATTGGATGCAATTGAAAGATACACGACCGCGGTAGCGCCAGCCTGTCCCCTGCGGTGTGTCACCACCATGGACCATGCCCTTACAGCCAATGGGAACCGCAATCGCGGTAGCCTAATGCTATTTTGAAAATCGCGGTAGGCGTGCTCCGCCACCGCGGAGACGGTCATTGGATGCATTTGAAAAAGACTGATCTGAAACACCAATTGCAGCAGCTTAGAACCACTGAAACTACCCCAGGGGGCTATATATGTGTGGGCGAGAGCCTCACATTTCCACAGCTTTCAGAGCCTGCTACCTGCCATCCCTCACCACCAACTGCTGCTGCTCCTGTCTCCAGAGCCTGCTGCCTGCCACCCCTCACCACCAACTGCTGCTGCTCAGTGGCCCACACACGTAGCCGCTAAGTGCCGTTTGATTCACCCGGAGCTCCACCCACTTCAGGTGTTGGTTCCAGATCTGGCTTCTCTACGACGGCGGTGACGGAGGTAGAATGTCTGCCTCGGTATTGGAATAATTCGGCGAAACGGAACCTAAGCAGATGTCGGCTCATGCTACAGAGGATCTGAGGACTGAGGGCTTGAGGAATTGCGGTTCAGTTCGGCGTACTCCGGAGTACTTGAGGGGTTTTTCCGAAGAGCTGCACGGGAACTGTAGCGCTCAAGAGTCGCAGCTTACTTCAGTGCACTCCAACGTACTTTGGCATATTTGGGTGTTCCGAAAGCTGCAGAGAACCGAAAGTGTAGTTAAAGGAAAAGTGAACGGCCCAGAGATCCTGATACTGACATATCAAGGATTTACCCGAGGACACTACGAGAACCTTTCTCCTTTACATTTGACAAAAATTTGATGTTTAATACATTGTTCTACTATAAACCTGAAAATGCATAGACCAATCGCTGATACTATGATCTTGGACTGTAACGACTAGCCTTGAGAAAGCCCTGGCCCTACTTGCCACATAGGGCGAAACACGTGTCGGCTGTTCATTCTCCCTCACACTTCACTTTATGAAAAATCATAAATGAGTGAAACGGACACAACAATGTGGTGAATAAAAAGAATCTTTTTTACTCAAACCAACCTGGATTTTTGTGTTGATTTTAAGCAAGGAATTATCCTTTTTGATATGAACATTACACTGGAAAGGAGGAACACCTGCTCACAACCCCTCCTACAGAACCGAAAGTGCCCTCCTCCCAGAAAACCCCCAGAAACCCGAAGCGAACCCGCGAAGGTCATGACGACTACGGGGGTCAGTGCTGTTGTAAAGACTTGGCGTCTCTGAGGCACTGAGGCTTTGGCTTCAACTCCGGTAAGACCCAGGCGGATTGGCTTTTTGCAGCAACTTGGGCTGGGCAGGGGGGGAGTAGGGTGGAGTGAGAATTCTGGAAACTCTAGAAAATTTGGAAAACAGCGAAGTAGATGAAGGCAAACTAAGGCAAACTAAGGCTGTAGCAGGTTTCAGCAGCAGGAAGAACACTTCGCTACCTGAGCACTTTCTTCGGAGGTTGAATGTTTCCTGCTTCCCTGTTTCCAGTTTCACTGCTTCCTTGCTTCCCCTGAAAAGCTCAATTGTGCTCTGGTTGTGCTCCGGCTGATTTTGGGGGTCCGGAGGTCCAGAGGCCGAAAGTGGGGAGCCGGCCACTGGGGAGTAAGAACTTGGCATTAAGACTTTTTTTTTCTTTTTTTCTGGCAGTCAGTTAGTGACAGTGACAGACTCTGGCAACTCCTGCGTATTTCTCTGTCTTTTTTTACCTGCTTGCCCAAATTCGGTAATGCGCAATAAACAGAGTAAGACAGGTGAGGGGAAAGAAAAAATGTCAGAAATTTCTGGGCAAACAACAACACCTTCTCCAGCCCCAAGAGGGATGCGAAGGGGCCAGAGGAACGCCCAACAGAGGATGGAACTGAAAGCTAAAGTATTGGCCAAGAAGGAAAAACAATGTGGGCAAAACACTCTGAATAATAACTCAGACGACGATGAACATACACCTGAACCCACACCTGATCTGGTATTAGATCAAAGCTGCCAAGCTCATGCCATAGACGGAGAGGTCACCGAGGAAAATAGAGAGTTTGCTTAGCCCCAAACAATATCCTCTCTTTTACAAACATGTGTTACCCCTGACCAAGTTGAAAGACAAGGCGCAGTCTAGTAATGGGGAAAATCTGGGCCCAGTTCAACAAGCTCAACAAGCTCAACAAACTCAATCAGTCCAACAACACCAACAAGATCAGCCCGCCCTGCTATTACTGCCAACTGAGCCACACTCTTGCATGCAAGATGAGACAAACTCTCCACAAGCGGCCCTTGGTTGCCTCCCTCCTATTCCCATTCAAAATGGCCAAGCAGTTACACAGTCCTCGCAAGCTGTAATAAGTGGCACTCCTGACGTTGTAGAAGAGTCTGAATCTGACTCAGACTCAGTGGTAGAATCAGCGTCCTCAGGCGATGAGTCAAAAGGGGATGGCTCAATAAAAAAAATGCTAACAGCTATCCTGCTAGAGATCAGAGATCTTAAAGCATCTCAGGCACTGGAGAACGCGCAGATGCACGAAAGACTGACCAAACTAGAGGAAAGCATTTTTAACATTCCGAAAAGATTAGCAGAAGCCGAAAGCCGTGTCTCAGACCTTGAGGACAATGTCTCAGCCATGCAGAGAGATATACAAGTTCTAAATAAAAACAAGCAGCTGATGGAGCTAAAACTTCAGGACTTTGAAAACTATAATAGGCGCTCCAATCTGCGCCTGGTCGGAATACCGGAGGGCCTGGAAAATGCTGACATAGTAGAGTGGACTGGGTCACTTTTGAGGAAAGCTATTCCAGAGCTGCAAGGAGACCTCACAATTACTAGAGCCCACAGAGTCCCGGCACAGAAACACCCAAACGCCAAATATCCGCGCACAATCTTAATGAACTTTGCGGACTACAGAATCAAGGAGAGAATATTAAACACAGCAATAGCAAAACAAGCGTTCTCCACTGTGGACATTCAACATTTTAAAATCTTTTCTGATATGTCTGCAGCCTCTGCACGTAGGCGGATAGACTTCATTAAGATGATCGACTCCTTCAAGAGAAAAGGTGCACAAGCTACAATTGTCCAACAATCTAAGTTAAAAGTTTTGGCTAAAGGAAAATTCTTTATCTTTACGGACATTCTTGAAGCACAATCTCTTTTGGAAGAACTTTGTGCTATTTGAGGAAGCTAAATTGGAGATATAATATGGACGGAGGAGGTTACGATTAAGAACACAAACCAATGTACGATCTGCTAGATTAAGGGTGGACACGGGGTAAATCGGAAGGTGCAAAGGGATGCATCCAAATGGCATCCAGAAAAGAAGGGGGAAGGGGGAATAGTGGGTAATTCCGTCCTCCAGGGGTGGGGGTTGAGGGGAGGTGGTGGGGGAGCATTTTGAAAAAGAGAGTTCTTTTGGGAAGACTTACTGTTTCAGGATTTCTATAGGTACTACAGTGAAATGTTAAATGGGAGGGCCGTTTGTTATTATAAGTACTGTATATATCTCTCAAACACTTCAGCACTTAAGCACTTTATGCATTTTATGCACTCTATCTTTACAACGCACTTTAGGTAATCAGGCTTTACTGCACCTGCACTTTAGCTGCTATGAAGTTATGCAGCACAACGCTACAAATTGCACAATAAATGATCTTTTTCTAGGAGGCGGCCCTAATCGTAGGCATACTATCAAGCACGAAATCTCTATAGAGCCATAGAAGTAGGACCGTATGTTTATTAATATTAGGTCGGGTGGCACTAATACGTATGTCTATCTTGCCCGTATATAATTTCCTATTCTCAGCTGCCCCGTGTGCACTTCAAGCTTCCTTTTTAAAGAAATAGATAGTTTACTTTCATCTTTTTTATGGTCTAATAAAATACCGAGGTTGGCACTTAGCACTTTAACCTATCCAGCTGCAGAGGGAGGACTGTCCCTCCCAAACATTAGGAACTATTATCATGCAAGTTTTGCACATAACAGTTTTAGATTTTTATCTCAATCAGACCCCCGGAGGTCGATAACTTTTTATGAACAAGATCTTAATGGAGTACAATATCATAGATCCAACGAGAATAGTCAAGTACCCTAAGAAAGTACGATATAAGACTCTCCAATGGATGCTTAAACAAAAATCTCAATTCCTATCATTTTATGGCATTCCAGGAATAAATGGCTCGACAAGGCTGTCTCATTTCTATACGGGGGAGAGAAGTTTATTAGAGTCCGGCGTCCTAAGAAAATGGGAAGAGAATGGTTATACACAGGTTATAGATTTTGTCAATGGCTATTCCTGGAAGACATGGCCTGAGATAGAAAGGGGGCTTTTACATTCTAAAGCCATGCTGAAATGGTCGTATATTGCTCTCAGATCCTTTCTGGAGAAGTTTGACGCCAGGAGCACAACACCAAGCGTAGGGATCAGTGAAGCTTTTTATTCCCCAGTACAATGGTCTGTTAGCGCATGGGTGAAAATCTTCGATAAAAATACGCCTCACCCCATATATGAAAAAATCTGTGACAGATGGTGGAAAAGGGAAGGGTTACAGCTTTCAAAATTAACCTGGAATAGAATTAATAAATTAAATGCCACAGTTTTGAGAGGTGCAAATTTTAAACGTATGCAATTTTATTCTAAATGGTTAATATATAGGACACCTTCCTTTCTACACAATATCTACCCACAAATCGAAGGCAGGTGTTTTCGCTGTGCTAGAGAGTATTGTGGTACCTGGTTACACATTATATGGGACTGCCCGGAAATCAGGAGCTTATGGGAAGACATTGAAAATTATCTCAGAGCCAACATCGATCCTTCTATTTCCATTGATAAATTCATCGCAGCAATGGGCTGTTCCCCCAATGTGACGCTAAGCAATACACAAGAAGAGTGTCTATTTATTGCAGCTTTAGTAGCAAGGTCCTTAATCTTACAAAACTGGTGCAGCGATAAGATACCCTCCTTCCAAGCTTGGAGATCGAAACTTAATAAAATTAAGGAATTTGAGAGAAAATATGCATTGCGATCCGGGTCATTAAGGAAGTTTGAGAAACGTTGGAGCTCCATAGGGGAGTAGTCCGGGACCAAGGGATGATGATTGTAATTACATGTTATAAAAAGCAGTGAGAGGGTGGGGGCGTAATTTTGTATCAAATGGCAAAATCCGGGAAAGTTTCTTTTTTTTAGATCAACCTTCGAAACTAAGGCTATTCGATATTATGTATATATGCACTTTATTCATTCATATGATTTTTTTTTTCTTGAAATTTTCCTGTTTTTAGCTGAATCTTTTACTTGCTATGGATTAACTGTATGATAATTCGAGTACCTATATCCTAAATGTCTCGCACATTGCACTTTATCGCGTAAAATTGTATTATTGTATTTTCTTAAACTCTCAATAAAAAAATTATAAAAAAAAAAAAAAACAACTGCTGCTGCTCCTGTCTCCTGGACACAGTGATGTCGAGGACTGAGAAGATCCGTGCCAGTCCCTTCACCACCGAGGAGCTGGAGGTCCTGGTGGACGAGGGGCTCACACAGTATGGGAGGCTATATGGTGCTCCAAATGTCATGGTAAGTGTTTCAGAGTAGAAGTGAGAGTGCAGGTGGTGCACACATGACGTTGATGTGGTGCAGTATGTGCCTGAAAGTGGGGGTTGGTGTCATGCACTGCCTAGCATGCTCTCACCAGATGAATTGGGTGTGTAGCCTATTTCACACGTTTCCCTGCCTGAACATCAGAACTGGAGGGACTTGTATTGTCTTGTCAGCCATACAGTGATGCAGCAAGTTGGTAATGCAGGAGTCAGGACAGTAGTTGCTTGTGTGACTGGCTGGGTGGGTCCCTGATGCCCTTCACAGGCTCATCTGTGGCCTTAGCAAGGTTTTTCGTCCAGAGGGTAGTGATGGAATTGTGTCTGACTCACAATTGGCATCATCTATAGTTCAGCACTATGCTCAGGACGTCAATACCCGAGGGTGACACTCTTGGTGGTCATTCACCTATGACACAGCTGATTGCCGTACTATTGTGCACAGCCCCTTCCATTTCCACCAGCATGTGTACAGACTGGCATGTGTAAGCACTGTTCACGGTCTCAAATTGTCCCTTCATGTGACATTGCTGATACCCCACGTTGGACCTCAGTGTGATCACACCTGGCCTGCACAGTCACTGCCCAAGCAGACAAGGACACATCACTGAATGTACAGTGTCACATGTGTGTTTTTTCAAGGACTCTCCATCAAAGAGCCATCTCAGCCCTATAGATTGCACACAACAGGCCCTGTGAGAGTGTGTGGGTTTGTAGGATCATGTCCCTCAATGTGACCTCCATGACACAGTGAGCCATTCACAGGGCAAGGACATTGAGGGCTGCACAGTGTTGGACACAGTGAGTCTTCCCCCGAACATATATTGAAATGTCATGTATGTCTTGCTCACCCTCAAAATGGACAGTAGATGTGGGCAGCCTACACATAGCTTTCTGTGTTGGCATCCTGCATGTGTACGAGATGGGCAGGTACTGTGTCCACCCTCATACCTGCATGCATTTGCGTATGATTCTTCCATGCTAATGTACCATGTGAGATGCATTATTGTCTCTGCTACACATATCTGTGAAGTTGGGATGAGTTAGTATCATGCTCCTGTACTGTGAGATAGTGGTACATAACACTGTGGCACTGATTTTTTCCCCCTCTTGTCTCCCATGCCTGCAGCTCAAAGTCCACCAGCGTAAGGCCGTGTGGAGGGCCATTGCATGCAAGGTGTGGGCTCTGGGTGTCTCCAACCGACGGCGCACGCACTGTCACAAGAGGTGGGATTACAAAACACCGAAATCTCGGTTATGGAAACCTAGCTAGTTTTTTCAGAAAATTAAATTTACTAATATAAGATTCAGAAAATATAGTTAGTAAAGGAAAAATGTCCTTTCTTGAGTCCCTCACTCACCATGGTTTCCCATGGTGACATGCTTCATCATAGGGGCCATCCCAACCCGCTACGGGCTGAGGCGTGCTACGACTTGCGACACTACGTAGGAGCACTACTTGTGAGTGACTATGTGTGGTGCAGTGATGGGGTGGAGTGGGTGAGACTAAAAATATCTAGCTAGTGGGCAAAAGAATTTATTCAGGCTCCTAGCCGATATATTAAAAACGGGGTTGGTCGCTAGGGTGTCTGTTTTTAATTAGTCAGGGGTCCCTAGTGAACGTCAACTAGTTTCGAGCTACCCCAGTGCTCTTCTTCCAGGACAAACAGGGTCCAGCCCTGTTTAGTACCACTCCAAAGTGACCTAAGGATAGGAAAAAATGCTGCAAAATACTAGCAGGCAAGATTTAATACATACAGTACTTTGATCACGTAGTATCTGTAATAGAGAAAGGATAAAAAACATTATCAAGTACAGTCTATGTACTGTATAGGTAGTTATTGAAACCATGTTGATACTGATCATTTGAATCTAAAACAGAAAACGGCATACGAGACCTACTTCATGCTATGTAGGTAAGTGAAAACGCCATGCTGCACATTAACTACATATAATCAGACACTCACTGCTGGTGTGTGTTGTTAAGAGCTCTCCCATAAGATCCTTGTGTGGTTATGAGAGCTATCGGCATCTCAATAGTCATATTATACTATAGGGCCAGCTTAGTTTAAACACAAAAAACTAAAAACCAAAAAGGAATACCACATGACATTACCCTTGGTGAGTAGATTGTCAGTAATCTGAGACATGCCAGGCAATTAGGTGAATGCTTATTTGCCAGGAAATAGAATGAAATGAAAGAGCATAAACCTAGAAAAACATACTAATATACACAGACAAAACAATATGACAAAGAAAATACAGTGACATAATAAAACACATACTACCTTTTTTAAATAAAAAATAACCTTCTTGATAAAATGGCTGAAATCACTGGACTCACATTCTCAGAAGAGGAAATTGAAAGAACAATTGCCTCAATGCTTCCATTATCAGGAGCGTCACATAGAGACTCAGACGAATCTAACCAATGTTGGGATGAATTATCGGAATTAAAAAGGAATCAAATTAAAACCTTAGTCCATGGTATCATGATGACTGAGTATTTAAGATCCAATACTGCCCCACGAGGATTGATTGTACACAATGAGCCTTTCATATTCCAGCAAGACAACATTTTTAAAAAGGATTGGTCGCTTATTTCCTGGCACTGCACCAGGGACTGGCTGGTCCTTATCATCAAGACGGCTGCACGTTTATCGGAGGAAATGAAAGGAGAGATCCAAACACTAGAAATTCGCCTAAAGACCTTCCAAGGGGTTACAGAGCTTAAGAAACGCCTGGAAGAACTTAACAAATCAATGACAGACTTTGAAATAACCCTGAAGGACACAAAATATACCAAATTCAAGAAAGACCAGAAATCCTTCTCACATGAAAAAGCTTACCCCTACACAAAGGAAGGATATATCCCGTCAGGGAGAAACGCGGGGTATAACACTGACAGTGATGGATCAGATACTGGTTCAGACAACTCAGATGGGAGCCCCAACCAACAGAACAGAAATAGGAACAGGCGATTACGTGGCGGACGCATGAGGAATCGGGGAGGATATAATTATGGCTGGCCTACATACCAAGGACCACCACCATATGGAGGCCCACCACCTTTTTCTACGGACCACCACCCCCTTCCACCAACATCCGTATCAATATCAATCCCACACGCCATGGGATCAAGCACAACCAAACACCCCCGAAAATCATTCTTTTTTAGGAAGAGGCAAGGGCCCACAGAGGGGAAAATCAAGAAGAACCCAACAGGTCCAATGGGCTCAACCCCTGGAAACCTCCAGGAGCCATACCAGGAGTATGGGTCCACCAGACAACCCAACAACCAGCAACAACCTGGTTTAGTGGTAAATCTGTCAGATATCAACCTAACTACCACACAAATAACAGTCTTAGAGAAAGGTCTGAGCTACGTACCAACTCCTACTCTGGACAAATTTAGACTCTGTAGCGAAGTCAATGAATTCATTAGGAAAATCAAACTTCAAGTTTTCTTCAAAGATAAACCTCCCACTAGTGATTTGGAAAGCGACACAGGTCTCCACAAGAAATCCAACTTTGTACCACCTTCAGTGAGCCTCCCTGTGGAACTGTTGGCCTTCGAAAAAGCTGTCATGAAGGAAGTATCTGAAATAGACCCTAGGTCTATAACAACCTACCATAATACAAGTAAAAAGGAACATGAGGCTATACAACAGCTAGCCTTGGAGAAAAAAGTTACCATAAAACCAGCAGACAAAGGCGGCGCCATAGTTCTGCAGAATACCACGACGTACCGAGAAGTGTGCCTCAAACTATTGGCAGACGCAAGAAACTATGTCAAAATAAAAGAAGACCCCACAGAACGCTTACGCGTGGAGATTGCCTATCTAGTGGAAGAATCTACTGCAAATGGTTGGATAACCAAAAAGAAGGAGATTTTTGGGAAAACAAAAAACCCACGATCCCTTACTTTTATACTATCCCAAAGATTCATAAATCTATGGACAGTCCTCCTGGGAGACCAATAGTATCGGGCATAGGTTCAATTCTTGAACCCCTCTCAAAGTTTGCTGGTGCTTTTTAAGACCTATAGTACAGGGTACTAACACATACCTACAGGATACAAAAGCTGTCCTATGCCTTTTACAAGATCTACCCTTTGACCCAGAAATCAATATCCTGATGGGACTTGATGTTGAAAGTTTATACACAAGTCTACCGCATAAGGAAACCCTGCAAATCCTTGAAGAAGTACTCTTCGAGAATTCCTGGATATACCACACACCAAGACACGTGGTCTTAGAATGCTGCCGTCTGGCCCTAACTGAGAACTACTTCAGATTTGAAGATACGTTGTACCGTCAAGTGCACGGAACTAGCATGGGAAGCACTTTCGCGCCGAGTGTGACAGGTCTCTATGTCCACCACCTTGAGAAACAGAAGATCCTAAATCCTCACAATCCGTACTTCAACAATTTAAAAGTATGGAGACGTTACATTGACGATGTTTTTGTGATTTGGGAAGGCAATGAGACCGAGGCCACCAGTTTCATTAATTGGTTGAACCTACAGGATCCATTTTTAAAGTTCACCAACACTATGAGCAGGTCCCAAGTGGTCTTTCTGGACCTTAACATCACAGCGAACCAAGGTAGCCTGACCACAACCACGCATTTCAAACCGACTGCAAGAAATTGTCTTTTGATTTACGATAGTTTTCATCCCAAACAACTAAAAGACAATTTACCTTTCGGTCAATTTCTACGTCTAAGAAGAAATTGTACTGAGAAAACGGATTACTATACCCAAGCAAAGGATTTGGCGGAGAAATTGACAGCCAGGCAGTATCCTAAGCACCTCATATCAGCAGCCAAGAAAAGAGCGAGCAATAACAACAGAGATTCCCTCCTTGAACCCAGACTAAATAAAAACACACAAGAAAAGAGACCAATATGTATAACAACTTATAACATAGCATCTAACAAGGTGTCTAAAATAATCAAAAAACACTGGCGGACACTGAACAGTGCCAACCTAGACATACCCAAACCAATGTTCAGTCACAGAAAAGGAAAAAACCTTAAGAACTACTTTGTCCACACTCGTCCCAAGATTAATACCAAATCTGATGGACAAAGAATCCTACAAACTCTGCCTACAGGACATTACCCGTGTAATAACTGCAGCGTATGTCACCTCACGTCAGCAACTAAAAGAGTGACATTTAACAATCAAATGACATGGGAACTCCGCAGTTTCACTAATTGTAACACCACAGGTGTGGTATATCTGATTACCTGCACCTGTAATCTCCACTACGTAGGCATGACTACACGAAAAGTCAGTACTAGGATTGTGGAGCACCGTAGTAACATCAGGTGCAAGCGGGCGACAACAAAAATGTCAACCCATTTTATCGAAAAACAACATACACCTAACGACATGAGGTGGGTGGTCCTGGAACATATCAAATGTAATGACAATCTCGAACAGCGACTTCTAGAGAGAGAACAACGCTGGGTTTTTAAATTATGTACAGACACTCAAGGCTTGAATGATAATATTCCGTGGGGTCAGTTCTCTAAATAACAGTCTCCTCTGACATTACATCTAAGGGGTATGTTTTTTGAAAGAATACCAGTCACCCTGCAATTAGAAAAGTCATCTGATCAAATTCCCTCTTAACCAGAGGTCAAGCTATCAATCTCCTCTGGCATTACATCTATTGGGAAACTCCTGAGCAAATACCAATCACCCTATATATGACACGCTAAGAATCAGTCGATCAGTTGCAATTACTCTCTGTTCATAATCAAACACTTTTTCAGGGAGTGAAAATACAGCATTCATCTGTATGTTTGTTTTATATGAGTACGTCTTAATCACCTTAGTGATTCAACAATAGGCACTCGTATTAGACCTCTTTTGTATATCATTGTGAGGCTCATTGTATGTATTTGTTTGTCTTCCTTGTTTAGCCTCTAATCACCTTATACTCTTATCATTAGGCACTAATGAGTATTTTACCTTCCCATAATGATAGGAACTCGTATTAGACCTCTTTTGTATATCATTGTGAGGCACATTGTATGTATTTGTTCATCACCTTTGTATTGCCTCTAATCACCTTATACCCTTCCCAATAGGCACTAACGAGTATTTTACCTTCCCAAAATGGCAGCCACATTGAGCCATAGAAGGCGGCCATTTTGTTCTTTAGTTTCCGCTCTAGTCTCCTAAACATGAATCGGCGGGAAAACACCCTTTAAAAACAAGCAGTAGGGACTCACTTGTTAATATGCGGTCGGGAGGGAAGCAGGCAACAGCCGGAGCAGTTTTCATTCTCAAGTAAGTTATTCTCTCCACAGCACTGGACTGGGCAGACAGCAGGGCCTCTCACAGTGCAACTCACCCCCCTCTTTTTTTTTTTTTTTGCTACAAAGCTTTCATTATCGCTTTGTTTTTTCCTTTCTCCTACAGTGGCGATGATCTCTCCAGCCCCTCTCAGACCATGAAGCACATTGTTGCTCCATAATTAGTATGTGTTTTATTATGTCACTGTATTTTTTTTGTCATATTGTTTTGTCTGTGTATATTAGTATGTTTTTCTAGGTTTATGCTCTTTCATTTCATTCTATTTCCTGGCAAATAAGCATTCACCTAATTGCCTGGCATGTCTCAGATTACTGACAATCTACTCACCAAGGGTAATGTCATGTGGTATTCCTTTTTGGTTTTTAGATTTTTGTGTTTAAACTAAGCTGGCCCTATAGTATAATATGACTATTGAGATGCCGATAGCTCTCATAACCACACAAGGATCTTATGGGAGAGCTCTTAACAACACACACCAGCAGTGAGTGTCTGATTATATGTAGTTAATGTACAGCATGGCGTTTTCACTTACCTACATAGCATGAAGTAGGTCTCGTATGCCGTTTTCTGTTTTAGATTCAAATGATCAGTATCAACATGGTTTCAATAACTACCTATACAGTACATAGACTGTACTTGATAATGTTTTTATCCTTTCTCTATTACAGATACTACGTGATCAAAGTACTGTATGTATTAAATCTTGCCTGCTAGTATTTTGCAGCATTTTTTCCTATCCTTAGGTCACTTTGGAGTGGTACTAAACAGGGCTGGACCCTGTTTGTCCTGAAGAAGAGCACTGGGGTAGCTCGAAACTAGTTGACGTTCACTAGGGACCCCTGACTAATTAAAAACAGACACCCTAGCGACCAACCCCATTTTTAATATATCGGCTAGGAGCCTGAATAAATTCTTTTGCCCACTAGCTAGATATTTTTAGTCTCACCCACTCCACCCCCATCACTGCACCACACATAGTCACTCACAAGTAGTGCTCCTACGTAGTGTCGCAAGTCGTAGCACGCCTCAGCCCGTAGCGGGTTGGGATGGCCCCTATGATGAAGCATGTCACCATGGGAAACCATGGTGAGTGAGGGGACTCAAGAAAGGACATTTTTCCTTTACTAACTATTTTTTCTGAATTTTATATTAGTAAATTTAATTTTCTGAAAAAACTGGCTAGGTTTCCATAACCGAGATTTCGGTGTTTTGTAATTCTTGATCATTTTTGGAGGGTGGACCTAGCATATCCCTCTTTCTCCCCTTATTTTTCTGATTTTACAAGAGGTGGGATGACATCTGCCGGCTGAGCAAGAACGTGGCGGAGATGACGCTGGGGCTGATCCCTCGGACTGGCAGGTTGGCGCGCAGGAGCATGACACCACTGATGGCCCGCATCTTAGCTGTGACAAAGCCTGAGCTGGATGCACGTTTGAAGGAGCATCAGCAGCAAGCTGGGGGTGAGTATTCTGGGAAGGGTGACTTTGGTTGTGAGTGGCTGCATGTGTTCACAGCCTGGGCCAGCGCTGGGCCCGGTGATGTTGGTAGTGTGATGCAGTGGCTTGTCAGTTGCCTCTGTGTTGGGTGCATCTGTCATGCATTTTCCCTACCTGTACTTTCTCATGTCATTGGGGTAATGTCCCTTGACATTGCATTATGAGTCGTGGCCTTCTGGCATCGTCTGCATTGGGGTAGTCATGGAAATCCCATGGAAGGGAGCGGCAGTGTGCATCATCTGAGTGTTCTTTCATCAAATGTGAGCATTGCCTGACCTCAGAATTGTGAGGACTAGACATCTGACACCAATGTGCAACTGTATTTGGGCCCCAAAGTACGACATGGTGGATGGCATGTGCTCATGGCCATTGTGGACTGTTATGTAGTAGTCTGTATCTGTGTTGTCCCCTTCTGCTCCCTCCAGATGTGACAGTGGCAACATGTTGGGAGGTACATCTTTGCCCCACTCAGGGCCCGAGGTGTGCTCAGAGGTATTTGTGTGTCTGGGTAAACGGAGCCACCGGCAGGCAATTTGGATGTGTGGTCATCACATGGCTCACTTATGACACGTTTGCTTGATGACACGCAAAATTTGAATTCAGAATTGAGGTTGCACAATGTTACTGCACAGGGTGGTGTGCAACATGGAGATATCATTATCTTGTTTAGTGCTTTGCTTGCATATGATGGTTGTGTTGATGCCAATGAACTGAGCCTACATCTCTCTCTCTCATGCAGCATCTCCCGTGGGCACGGAAGGACAGGGGACGGACACCAGTGGTGAGGCATCAATCACGACTGCTACACACGAGCACAGTGACACTGATGTAGCCACCGCGTCGGAGGGGGACAGGAGTCTGCTTGAGGAATCACAGCCAGAGACACCAACCTCAACGTCATCTGATGCCAGCGGTGATACATCTCTGTTGGCGGGCACAGGAAGCGGGAACTCTGCCTCCTCTTCCACCACACAGCGTCCAGCGCCCACCCTCCCAACTACTTCCACTTGTGCTGGCCGTGTTCGCACCAGTAAGAAGGGAAGAGTGTCCTTCACCCCAGGCACCGCTGTCCCTGCCCCTGTCTCCCCTGCTGCCCTCAGTGTTGAGTCTGTGGACCTTTTGCGCCAGATGTGTGTGGGCCAGACAACTCTCATCAACACCTTCCTAGACCATGACAAAAAATTGGCACAGGTCGTTGCTTTCATGGAGGGCATTCATTCAGAAGTGGGTGGGCTTCACCGGACTGTCCAAGCTTTGTCCTCCATAGTGACGACAGCCATGCTGCTGGCACAATCACAGAGTCCAGCTCCAGTCCCTTTGGCCACCCCCCTGACAGTGGCTACATCTGATGATAGTGACCACACACCACAGAGCTCTAGGGCAAGATACAGCACACGCATCACACAGCAGCAGCAGCCCAAGCGGTCCAGGGCGCACACACCATCCCCACAGAAAACTAAAGCCACCCCAGAGTGCAAAGGCAAAAGCCCGTCAGGCGACACACAGGGCCATAAAGCCAAGAAGCAGGCCTCAGGCTCACATGCCTCAGAGGCATCCCCAGCCAAGGACTGTCCTGTCCCAAAAGCATCTCGCAAAGACAAGCAGACAGTTTCCGTGCCCGCTGAGAAGCTGGTACCTGCTAAGAGTACACATAAGAAGAGCTCCAAGGCAGATTCACCCACAACCTCAACTCCCATCCAGAGCCCTGTGAAGCAGGGAAAGGAGGGCACTGTAGGGGGGACACCTGGTAAACAGGGGATGGAGGGGCAAAGGCAAGGCCAGGCCAAGCGTACCGCTGGATTCAGCATGTCCCCAGAGGGAGGGCCACGGTCTGCACCTGATGCAGCTTTGGTGGTGAGTGCACCTGTTGTATCCGCCCCACTTACCACTAATACCAAGACAGGGAAGCCATTTAGAATCCCCAAGAAGTGGAAAGGCACCGCACCACAATCTCCCACCCACACTGTGTCTCACGGCAGCATAACTCCACCTCCACATGCCACCACACCACCTGGTCCAAGCAGCCCTCCGGCTTCAAAAGCCACTGATGGCTCTACCTCAGCTGGGCCTCTCTCTCTCCGGTCCAGTCCTCCAACTGTCCCCGACACTCAGCCACCTCCCAGTCCGACTGACAGCCAAGTCTGAGTGGAAGTCCCACTCACACACCTGTCTCTCCCACAGCGGTGCCTGGACTGCACATTGTTAGCCCCCTGACTGTGTTGCTGACCATGGCAGGGTACGGTCACACACATTCCCTGTGCATCTTCTCATGTACCTCATCTGCACTTTGTGCTGGCCACTGGCCTTGATGTTTACTGCTGTTTGCCCCTTCCCTGTGCAGCTTCTCATACCTCATCTGCACCTTGGACTGGCCACTGGCCTTGATGTTTACTGTTGTTTGCCCCTTCCTTGTGCAACTTCTCATGTACCTCATCTGCACCTTGGACTGGCCACTGGCCTTGATGTTCACTGCTGTTTGCCCCTTCCATGGGCAGCTTCTCATGTACCTCATCTGCACCTTGGACTGGCCACTGGCCTTGATGTTCACTGCTGTTTGCCCCTTCCCTGTGCAGCTTCTCATGTGCCTCATCTGCACCTTGGACTGGCCACTGGCCTTGATGTTCACTGTTGTTTGCCCCTTCCCTGTGCAGCTTCTCATGTACCTCATCTGCACCTTGGACCGGCCACTGGCCTTGATGTTCACTGCTGTTTGCCCCTTCCCTGTGCAGCTTCTCATGTACCTCATCTGCACCTTGGACCGGCCACTGGCCTTGATGTTCACTGTTGTTTGCCCCTTCCCTGTGCAGCTTCTCATGTACCTCATCTGCACCTTGGACTGGCCACTGGCCTTGATGTTCACTGCTGTTTTCCCCTTCCCTGTGCAGCTTCTCATGTACCTCATCTGCACCTTGGACTGGCCACTGGCCTTGCTCTTGTCTACTATTGGTGCCTATCTGTGTAATATGTGAATAAAGACAGTTACTCCTGTTGTCTGTTTTGTCAGTGTCCTTGCTGAATAAAGGGTTTTCTGTGTGTGTAGGTTTTACTGCAACACATGCTCTGTAAGCCACTTCAACATTGACAATGGCTTGTCTCACTTTTTAAGGGTTTTACAGGGGTGACAGGCACTTCAGTTCTTGTTGACTCTGAGGCTTGGGGGTGCAATGATGGTGGTTTGTGATGGACTACTGTTATCATAATCATTCTTTTGTCAGGTTAGCTATGTTGTACACATGTCATGTTTGTATGCACTGCCAGCACAAGGTGGAATTCTATCCACAGGATTGCAGGCAGGCTGGCCAGGGTCATCATGTATGTGTGATCTTACTTGATGTGTGCACAGCAGTGATGGTGTATGGTTATCTTGTGATGGCCAGTCATCCTAGTGACATGGGTTGATTTCTATGTGTGCATTTGGGTGGTCAAGAAGTGTGCAGTGTGAAGGGGGTGACTTTGTCTGTAGTGTTGATGTGTGTGTGCCCCTGCAATGTCATCTACACACGTGTCAGCCAGGATTTGAGTGCCTGTTTGTTTGATTGGTCAGCCCTGTGCTTGTGATTGTGTGCACATGTGGGAGTTGTAGGTTGTGCACTGTGCAGTGTGTTGGTGTGTCCTTGCACTTCTGGGGGACTCCATCTTGTTGTTGGTGGCAATTGTGGGTATGCAGAGTGTGTGACTGGCAATTCAGTGTTGTGTTTTGTTGATCAGCCATGTGTCTTGATACTCTTTGTGGTCACTGTGCAGACCTGCTCGGCCACACTGACATTGTGGGTGTGTTTTCTCATGCATTGCTGTCACTTGGTGCTCTTTTGCCTCCAGTATGGCACGTGGGGTGTGGAGTCATGCCATCCCCTATCTGTGCTTCTGATGCCTACCCATTGTGAGTCTGCACTCCATCTATTTGTGTATGGTGCACTCCTGCCATGTCCACTGCTGACGTACACAACACTTCACTCTCAGGTCAGCTGTCCCCTTGTGTTGACAGTGTGTGTGCCTCCCCATCACTTCATTTGTTACACTATGGTTTGTGGTGCTGATCTGTGCACAGGACCAATGTGCCACTCATGACAGTTTCCCTATTGGTTATATGTGATTTTCTGATACTGTTTTGCAGCCATGGTTGCTCATATGCAGTTCAACTGTTTGTGCTGCACAGTCCTCTGGTCATGTTGTTTTCACCTGGGTGTCCCAGACTTCTGCATCTGTGGGTGTTGGGTTAGCTGCATGTGTGTTTGCTGAGGTACTGCTTCACTTCCTGAGTGTGATGTCTGTGTGCTGTGCTGATTTGTGTTGTGGGTGTTCATGGTGTGTCACTCATGTCTGTGTGGAACTGGTATGTTTAGTGTGCACACACTGCTTGTCGTGCATGCAGTGCTGTGAGTGTTTGGTGCCTTATCCTTGCCTGGTGTGCGTCCCCTGATGTCCTGCTGTGTTTGCAATGTGATGTATTGGCATATGCATCTGTTGTGTGTTTGATGTGGATGTGGGCAGTGTTTGGGCTGTGTTGTGTCTTGCAGCTGACAGATGCTCTGTGTGTGTTGTTGTATTTGCATGTCAGTGTGTGTGTTTTGTTGGTGTGTTGTGTTTCAGTCACTTGTGTCTTGCCAGTGTAGTGTGCATTACTTGTGTGTCTGTCACATGCACTTAGGGCTATTCTTGTTCCTGTGCTTGTTTTGGGTGCGTCCTGGGTGTTTTCTCCTCTCATATTTGAGCTGTCATTATTGTGCATGTGAAAGCATGTGGTACTTTATGACACCATGTTGACTTTATAGGTGGTGTGGTATGTCTGTATGTGTATCATTGTAGGCCCATTTCTCCCAGTTTGTGTCCATGATTGTTTTGTGGTGATGCACTTCTTGTCTGTGTTGTGGTATGTTGTCTGTGCATTGTTCCTGACTGATGATGTTGTGTACTCCTGTTCTGTCTGGTCTCCCATTGCCTTCCCACAGTTTTGCTGCACAGGTGAGGTCTGGTCTGGTTGTACTTCTGTGTGTGTTGTGATGGAGTTTTGTGTTAGGCTGTTGGTTTTGTGCAAGCATTGGTTCAGGCATCCCTGGGAGTGTGTGTGATGTATGTGGATACCCCCCAGGGAGTGTGGTTGTTTGTCAGTGTGTTGACTGGACATTATTGGCACCCTTCTGTGTGTTAGACACTGGTGTTGTGTGCTGCAGGTGTGAGGGGGGTGGGTGGTGGGGTATGTGTGAAGGTTCCTACTTGTGTTTGACAGTCATGGGGTGTTACAATGGGCCCTGTGTGTTTTGCTGCTGACATACACCTGTCAGGTAGTTGAATGCAGATATGTGGCTGTTCACTGTTGGACTTCAGACCCTTCCTTTCATCCCTGTGCCTGTCCATGGGTTGCCTTGCTGTCTCCATGAGTTGTTGCACTGAGGTGACTGTGGTTTGACTTCACTCACTGTGCCAGCCATGTGTGATTTTATGGGCTGAGGGTGTTGTTATATGTTCCTTCTCTTGCATGTGGTGTACACATGCTTAGTGAGTTAGCTCCTTGGCCTACCATTTGTGTGCACCTCACTTTAGATTTCCTATTTGTTGTCCTCCATTGCTGCTGACATCTGGTCTGTGTATGTGGCTGTGTGTCAGTGTGGGGTATGTCTGTGTGGCTTGGCAGGCTGTGTGTCCAGTTGAGTGATTGTTCCTTATCTGTATGAGTGTTCATTTTGTGCTTGGACTCAGTTTTCTTGCTATGAGTGTGGTGTAGGTGTGGTGTGTGGGTTGCCCTGGCACTGTGCTTCTGTGCTGTGTGTTCCTCTGCAGCCCCACCTGCTGTACTGTCTCCCTAGTTGTTTTGTGTGTGGTGCAGGGTGTGGGTTCACCTGGCTGGTTATTGTGCATGGTGGAGCACAGGAGAAGCACATGGCATGCCCCTTCATGTTTGGGGTGGGGGACTGTTGTGTGGAGGGTGGAGATGTGGCCCTATGATCTTTGTGCACTGCCCATGCCTGTCGCTGACCCTGCCTTCTGCATTGTGCGCATGTTTTCACGTGTCTTCACCGCTGCGGTGACGTGACCGGGACATTACATCACGATCGCGGTTGGTGGGTGACCAGGATGCGGAGGGGTTATTTGGTGAGAGGTAGGGCATGTGTGGGTACTATTGTGGATGTGTTCCTGTCCCCACCAGGGTATCTGGTGTGGACAGGAACCCTGTCTCTGCCCATGCATTGTGTGTTGTTGTTGTGTGCGGTGGTGTGTTGTTCTGTACCTGCGGCGACGTCCGCGACGGTGCATGAGTTGCTGGTGGTGTATCAGGTACAGCGCCGGGAAGACGTGTAAAGCTGGATCCATTGCGCTCGGGACCAGGCGGTTGGGACCCGGGATCAGGTTTCGCGCTCCGCTGTCGTGCTTCCGCCGTCTCTGGTTGGCTGGTTTCTCCGCTGTGGTGCAACTCTGTTTGGGGCATCCTAATGTGTACGGCGGTCGGGACGTCATTCCACACGGCTGTGGGTCCCCATTTGCTCCCACCGCCGCGGTGGCGGGTGCATTTTTCTGGCGGTTCGCGTCGCACCGCGGCGGACGGAAAATGGGCTGTGTTTGACCATACTAATATGGCGGGCGTGGGGACCGCATCTGGCGTGGGGAAAATGGCATTTTCCGCCACCGCCAGCACTGCGGTGGTGCCTCCGCCCACCATCGTAATAGGCCCCTTAATTATATTCCAAACCTCAAAACCAAAAAAACTCAGGGAAAGTGCTGGATAATAAAACATAATAAATTACTATTCCAACTCCAAAACCAAATAAACTCAGGGAAAGTGCTGGATAATAAACCATAATAAATTACTATTCCAACTCCACAACCAATTAAACTCAGGGAAAGTCCTGGATAATAAACCATAATAAATTACTATTACAACTGCCAAACAAACAAAAATTCTACAAAAAAACATAATTTTTTTTTACCAAAATACATATATTTTTTCTTAAATTTACATTTTATAACTTTAACACAATTTGTTTATAAATTTTGTACCAAAAATTATTTTAAATTAAATATTAAAAGTACAAAAATGTAAACATTAAGGGGCTGATCACGATGGCGGGCGGAAAAACATTCCGACCGCCGTGCTAGCAGGAAACTTCCTCCCGCAGGTACCGCGGCAAAACCGCCGGCCAGATTAGGATGCACCGCCAGAAACTCCCTACCGCGGCGGTCGGATTCCAGGAATCAGCGCCGGAAAAGCTGAAAATCCATCCGCGGCGGTCGGATTTGCTGCGGAAAGGCCAAAGACCGCCGTTTCCCCAGCGCTCTGGAATACATGGAGCTATCCGCAGTATTGCCACCGCCATCCTTGAATGGCCGGATTCTCCGCAGCAGTGTGTTGGGCTGTATGAGGCATCGTGATTTGACTGGCGGTCCTGACCGCATTCCACACGGCGGTACCTCTCATGTGGCTCCGTCCGCTACCGGTGCAGACGGAGATTTTCAGCGGAACCCGGAACACCGCAGCGGACGGGAAATGGGCTATCTATGCCCATCATAATACGGCAGACGCAAAGACCGCCGATGGAGTGCAGAAAAGGGCATTTTCCGCAACCGCCAACACGGCGGATGTGCCTCTGCCCGCCATCGTAATCAGCCCCCTTATTCTAAATTTTTAACAACTACTTCACTAAAAACTGAAAAAAATTAAATAAAAAAATCTAAATTACAGTTAAATTTAAAAATGTAAATTAAAAAATATCTTATTTTTTCTATTTAAAAAAACCTTTTCTTCAACATTATATTATAAAATTATAAATTAATCTAAGAATATTTTTCTTTACATTTTTTTTTAAATAAATCAGAAAATAAATAAAGAAAAATGTAGCCAAAAATAAATATAACCTGAAAATTATTTACATTTTGTAACATTTTAAAATTTAACATTTATTACAAATATTTCAATATTTCAAAAAGTGCTTTTAATAAAAATGTAATTTTAAACAACATTCAAAAATTACTCCCTACCCTTACCACTATGAACGCAATGAATGAATGAATGAGGTAGCATTTCTAAAGCTCGTGGTTACCCGGAGGAATCCCAGCGCTAAGTTGAACTACAACAGGGTTAGATGGGAAAAAGCCAGGTCTTCAGACCCTTCCTAAAAATATTATGACTGGGTTCCCTACGAAGCTGCAATGGGAGGGCGTTCCAGAGTTTAGCCGCATTATATGAAAACAGTCGGCCACCACTTCTGGCCCTCCGGATTCTAGGAACTGAGACTAAATGGAGGTCATCCGAACGAAGCCGCCTGTTAGCTCGGTAAGGATGGACCAGAGAAGAAATAATGGCTGGTCCCTTCCCTCTCAGTACCTTGTGGGAAATGCACAGGGCTTTGAAGTGGACCCTTTCCCTGATCGGGAGCCAATGGAGGGCCTTTAAGGCGGGTCTGGCCGATTGACAGCCTGAGAGCCCTACAAGAATCCTGGTGGCACAATTCTGTACGACTTGGAGTTTCGCCAGAACCGAGCTAGGAGCGGCAACATCACACTACTAACGTTTCTCACAAAAAACCCCAAAATTAAAACAATTTACTAATAATATTTTTGAATTACTCCCCACCCTTGTCCACTATAAACCCAACATCCCACTCCTAATTTTTTTGAAAAATTATTTAAAATATTTAAATTTTAATCCAAAATATTTAAATAACTCCCCACCCTTATCCCCTATAAACCCAACATCCCGCTACAAAATGTTTAAAAAAATGTACATTTTTAAAAAAAAATTTACATTTCTTTTTTTCAATTACTCCCCACCCTTATCCCCTATAAACCCAACACCCCACTCACAAAACTTTACATATTTTTTTTTAAATATTTGAATTTTAATCCAAAATGTTTAAATTACTCCCCACCCTTATTCTCTATAAATCCAACATCCCGCTCCTAAAACTTAATTACAAAAAAATACAAACATTTTGACTTAATTTTTTTAAATAAAATATATAATAACTAATACTACATTAACAATCAAAAATACCAACATTAAACAAAAACAAAAAAATCGATATAATTAACAACTATATTTTTAACATCGAAATTTACAAAATAGATATTTCTGCATTATATTAAATTCGAAATTTTTAACAACGAAAAAACGTACCTCTATTTTGGACCATCGATATTCTTGACTCGATATTAATGCAAGTCGATATTTCTACGTCGATATTCTGTCTCTGCACCAAGTTATTGACAACTGAGGGTACAGTTAATGCATCCCGAAGAATTGCCAGATTATCCTTGCGGATACAAGATGTTATTTACCAAATTGTGTATGTATCTGGAAAGGACAATGTGGTAGCCAATTTCTTGTCCAGGGTGCTTGTGCAATTGGAAGAATATGAGGATGAAATATGGAATGACTTTCAGATAGCTTTGTTACATGATTGTGGCACACCAGGAGGAGTGGGAGTTAGAATACCGAAAGAATGTTGTTTTGCAAAATGTTCCCAATTTTATTTGTGACAAATTGCAAAATAAAGAGTTGCATAAAGCGGCCATTAGGCCCTTTTGGAAGGTTAGATCAGAACTGTTATTGGAGAATGGCATGATTTAGAAAGGTGGCAGGATGATTTCTCCCAGTGGGTTACGAGAGATGATTTTGAAGTTATGTCATGAAGGCTAGTTTGGCATTGTCAAGACAAAATTTGTGGTGAAAAAATAGTTTTGGTTGCCTGGTGTGGATTTAGTAATGCAGAGGCAAGTAAAAGACTGTATGAATTGCACGAGGGCTGACAAATCTCTTCGCACATTAAGAGTGGTGGTTTTATTCCCAAACATCCTTGGGAATCCGTGCCTGTGGATATTATGGGGCCTGTGGGTATGCCACAGAAATATTTATTGTTCTGATGGATCATTTTTTGAGGTGGAAGTTGTTGAGAAAGCTGATACTGATTCGGTTTTGTTTTTTTTAGTTCAGATTGTCGTGTCTGAAGGAATTCCTGCTACAATTTTGAGTGACAATGGCATTCAGTTCTTGCATCCAGGAAATAATTTGATAAGATTTGGGCGAAATTTGAATTACATCTTTATACAATCCTAGTGGAAATGGTACATTTGGGAGATTTATTCGGGTGATCAAAGGTGTTCAATCGGCTATTGCTAACAACTTAGGGGCCCATTACGATGGCAGGCAGTGGCACCACCGCAGTGCTGGCGGAAAATGCCATTTTCCGCACGCCAGCAGCGGTCTCCACGCCCGCCATATTAGTATGGTCAAACACAGCCCATTTCCCGTCCGTCGCGGTGCGACGCGAACCGCCATAAAAATGCGCCTGCCACCGCGGCGGTGGTAGCCAATGGAGAACCACCGCCGTGTGGAATGACGTCCCGACTGCCGTACAAATCAGGATGCCCCAAACAGCCAGTCGCACCGCAGCGGAGAAACCACCCAACCAGAGACGGCAGAAGCACTACAGTGGAGCGCGAAACCTGATTCCCGGTCCCATCCGCCTGGTCCCGAGCGCAATGGATCCAGCTGTACACGTCTTCCCGGCGCTGTACCTGATACACTACCAGCAACTCATGCACCGTCGCGGACGTCGCCGCAGGTACGCAATAACACAACACAGGGTTCCTGTCCACACCAGATATCCTGGTGGGGACAGGAACACATCCACAATAGTACCCACACATGTCCTACCTCTCACCAAATCACCCCTCCGCATCCAGGTCACCCACCAACCGCGATCGTGATGTAATGTCCCGGTCACGTCACCGCAGCGGTGAAGACGCGTGAAAACATGTGCACAATGCAAAAGGCAGGGCCAGCGACAGGCATGGGCAGTGCACAAAGATCATAGGGCCACACCTCCACCCTCCACACAACAGTCCCCCACCCCAAACATGAAGGGACATGCCATGAGCTTCTCCTGTGCTCCACCATGCACAATAACCAGCCAGGTGAACCCACACCCTGCACCACACACAAAACAACTAGGGAGACAGCACAGCAGGTGGGGCTGCAGAGGAACACACAGCACAGAAGCACAGGGCCAGGGAAACTCACACACCACACCTACACCACACTCATAGCAAGAAAACAGAGTCCAAGCACAAAATTAACACTCATACAGATAAGGAACAATGACTCAACTGGACACACAGCCTGCCAAGTCACACAGACATACCCCACACTGACACACAGCCACATACACAGACCAGATGTCAGCAGCAATGGAGGACAACAAATAGGAAATCTAAAGTGAGGTGCACACAAATGGTAGGCCAAGGAGCTAACCACTAAGCATGTGTACACCACATGCAAGAGAAGGAACATATAACAACACCCTCAGCCCATAAAATCACACATGGCTGGCACAGTGAGTGAAGTCAAACCACAGTCACCTCAGTGCAACAACTCAGGGAGACAGCAAGGCAACCCATGGACAGGCACAGGGATGAAAGGAAGGGTCTGAAGTCAAACAGTGAACAGCCACATATCTGTATCCAACTACCTGACAGGTGTATGTCAGCAGCACAACACACAGGGCCCATTGTAACACTCCATGACTGTCAAACACAAGTAGGAACTTTCACACATACTCCACCCCCACCCCCTCACACCTGCAGCACACAACACCAGTGTCCAACACACAGAAGGGTGCCAATAATGTCCAGTCAATACACTGACAATCAACCACACTCCCTGGGGGGTATCCACAAACATCACACACACACACCCAGGGATGCCTGAACCAATGCTTGCACAAAACCAACAGCCAAACACAAAACTCCATTACAACACACACAGAAGTGCAACCAGACCAGACCTGACCTGTGCAGCAAAACTGTGGGAAGGCAATGGGAGCCCAGACAGAACAGGAGTACACAACCTCATCAGTCAGGAACAATGCACAGACAACATACCACAACACAGACAAGAAGTGCATCGCCACAAAACAATCATGGACACAAACTGGGAGAAATGGGCCTACAATGATACACATACAGACATACCACACCACCCATAAAGTCAACATGGTGCCATAATGTACCAGATGCTTGCACATGCACAATAATGACAACTGACAGCTCAAATATGAGAGGAGAAAACACCCAGGACGCACCCAAAACAAGCCCAGGAACAAGAATAGCCCTAAGTGCATGTGACAGACACACAAGTAATGCACACTACACTGGCAAGACACAACTGACTGAAACACAACACACCAACAAAACACACACACTGACATGCAAATACAACAACACACACAGATCATCTGTCAGCTGCAAGACACAACACAGCCCAAACACTGCCCACAGGCACATCAAACACACAACAGATGCACATGCCAATACATCACATTGCAAACACAGCAGGACATCAGGGGATGCACACCAGGCAAGGTCAAGGCAACATACACTCACAGCACTGCATGCACGACAAGCAGTGTGTGCACACTAAACATACCAGTTCCACACAGATATGAGTGAAACACCATGAACACCCACAACACCAATCAGCACAGCACACAGACAACATCACACTCAGGAAGTGAAGCAGTACCTCAGCAAACACACATAAAGCTAACCCAACACCCACAGATGCACAAGTCTGGGACACCCAGGTGAAAACAACATGACCAGAGGACTGTGCAGCACAAACAGTTGAACTGCATATGAGCAACCATGGCTGCAAAACAGTATCAGAAAATCACATATAACCAATAGGGAAACTGTCATGAGTGGCACATTGGTCCTGTGCACAGATCAGCACCACAAACCATAGTGTAACAAATGAAGTGATGGGGAGGCACACACACTGTCAACGAAAGGGGACAGCTGACCTGAGAGTGAAGTGTTGTGTACGTCAGTAGTGGACATGGCAGGAGTGCACCATACACAAATCGATGGAGTGCAGACTCACAATGGGTAGGCATCAGAAGCACAGATAGGGGATGGTATGACTCCACACCCCACATGCCATACTGGAGGCAAAAAAGCACCAAGTGACAGCAATGCATGAGAAAACACACCCACAATGTCAGTGTGGCCGAGCAGGTCTGCACAGTGACCACAAAGAGTATCAAGACACATGGCTGATCAACAAAACACAACACTGAATTGCCAGTCTCACACCCTGCATACCCACAATTGCCACCAACAACAAGTTGGAATCCCCCAGAAGTGCAAGGACACACCAACACACTGCACAGTGCACAACCTACAACTTCCATATGTGCACACAATCACAAGCATAGGGCTGACCAATCAAACAAACAGGCATTCAAATCCTGGCTGACACATGTGTGCAGTTGACAATGCAGGGGCAAACACACATCAACACTACCGACAAAGTCACCCCTTCACACTGCACACTTCTTGACCACCCAAGTGCACACATAGAAATCAACCCATGTGACTAGGATGACTGGCCATCACAAGATGACCATACACCAACACTGCTATGCACACATCAAGTAAGATCACACATACATGATGACCCTGGCCAGCCTGCCTGCAATCCTGTGGATAGAATCCCACCTTGTGCTGGCAGTGCATACAAACATGACATGTGTACAACATTAAAAAAGAACAATTGATGGACAGAATGCAGAACAATGTCATACATTCACCCCTGTACAGAGATCTGGGCCTAAATCCATCGTTTTTTTGCTCACCATGCCATTCCAGTTTGGACCCAGCCATATGCAAACCAGTCTTGACCCTGCGCCCAATGGGAATAGTCCAGCCCGAACTGCCAGGCCAGGTCTTCCCTGGACTGGAAACAAGCATCCTAGGACCGGTTTCGGGCTTTCAGCCCTCATCAGCCAGGATAGCTTGACTCCAGTGGCATGGAGAGCACGGGACCCACGTCTGGGCATACCCGTCCCACTCGGGGTGACAAATGCAAAAAGAACAATTGATGGACAGAATGCAGAACAATGTCATACATTCACCCCAGTACAGAGATCTGGGCCTAAATCCATCGTTTTTTTGCTCACCATGCCATTCCAGTTTGGACCCAGCCATATGCAAATCAGTCTTGACTCTGCGCCCAATGGGAACAGTCCAGATCGAACTGCCAGGCCAGGTCCTCCCTGGACTGGAAACAAGCATCCTAGGACCGGTTTCGGGCTTTCAGCCCTCATCAGCCAGGATAGCTTGACTCCAGTGGCATGGACTGGGGGTGAGTGCTTGCAATGTTCAACACTCCGTCCATCATCCCCTTTGGTTTTGCTATGTTCGCCCTAAGTTGGCAGGGTATGCCCAGACTTGGGTCCCTTGCTCACTTTGCCACTGGATTCAAGCTAGCCTGGCTGATGACGGCTGTAAGCCAGAAACTGGTCCCAGGATGCTTGTTTCTGGTCCAGGGAAGACATGGCTTGGCAGTTCGGGCTGGACTGTTCCCATGAGGCACAGGGTCATACTGATTTGCATATGGCCATGTCTGAACTGGGGTGGCGGAGTGAGCTAAAGAATGATGATGGATTAAACCCAGATCAGTTGACTGGGGGTGAGTGCTTGCAATGTTCAACACTCCGTCCATCATCCCCTTTGGTTTTGCTATGTTCGCCCTAAGTTGGCAGGGTATGCCCAGACGTGGGTCCCTTGCTCACTTTGCCACTGGATTCAAGATAGCCTGGTTGATGACGGCTGTAAGCCAGAAACCGGTCCCAGGATGCTTGTTTCCGGTCCAGGGAAGACATGGCTTGGCTGTTCGGGCTGAACTGTTCCCATGAGGCACAGGGTCAGACTGATTTGCATATGGCCATGTCTGAACTGGGGTGGCGGAGTGAGCTAAAGAATGATGATGGATTAAACCCAGATCAGTTGACTGGGGGTGAGTGCTTGCAATGTTCAACACTCCGTCCATCATCCCTTTTGGTTTTGCTATGTTCGCCCTAAGTTGGCAGGGTATGCCCAGACGTGGGTCCCTTGCTCACTTTGCCACTGGATTCAAGATAGCCTGGCTGATGATGGCTGTAAGCCAGAAACCGGTCACAGGATGCTTGTTTCCGGTCCAGGGAAGACATGGCTTGGCAGTTCAGGCTGGACTGTTCCCATGAGGCACAGGGTCAGACTGATTTGCATATGGCCATGTCTGAACTGGGGTGGCGGAGTGAGCTAAAGAATGATGATGGATTAAACCCAGATCAGTTGACTGGGGGTGAGTGCTTGCAATATTCTACACTCCGTCCATCATCCCCTTCGGTTTTGCTATGTTCGCACTAAGTTGGCATGGTATGCCCAGACGTGGGTCCCTTGCTCACTTTGCCACTGGATTCAGGATAGCCTGGCTGATGATGGCTGTAAGCCAGAAACCGGTCCCAGGATGCTTGTTTCCGGTCCAGGGAAGACATGGCTTGGCAGTTCGGGCTGGACTGTTACCATGAGGCACAGGGTCAGACTGATTTGCATATGGCCATGTCTGAACTGGGGAGGCGGAGTGAGCTAAAGAATGATGATGGATTAAACCCAGATCAGTTGACAGAGGGTGAGTGCTTGCAATGTTCAACACTCCGTCCATCATCCCCTTTGGTTTTGCTATGTTCGCCTTAAGTTGGCAGGGTATGCCCAGACGTGGGTCCCTTGCTCACTTTGCCACTGGATTCAAGATAGCATGGCTGATGATGGCTGTAAGCCCGAAACCGGCCCCAGGATGCTTGTTTCCGGTCCAGGGAAGACATGGCTTGGCAGTTCGGGCTGGACTGTTCCCATGAGGCACAGGGTCAGACTGATTTGCATATGACAATGTCTGAACTGGGGTGGCGGAGTGAGCTAAAGAATGATGATGGATTAAACCCAGATCAGTTGACTGGGGGTGAGTGCTTGCACTGTTCAACACTCCGTCCATCATCCCCTTTGGTTTTGCTATGTTCGCCTTAAGTTGGCAGGGTATGCCCAGACAAGGGTCCCTTGCTCACTTTGCCACTGGATTCAAGATAGCCTGGCTGATGACGGCTGTAAGCCAGAAACTGGTCCCAGGATGCTTGTTTCCAGTCCAGGGAAGACATGGCTTGGAAGTTCGGGCTGGACTGTTCCCATGAGGCACAGGATTAGACTGATTTGCATATGGCCATGTCTGAACTGGGGTGGCGGAGTGAGCTAAAGAATGATGATGGATTAAACCCAGATCAGTTGACTGGGGGTGAGTGCTTGCAATGTTCAACACTCCGTCCATCATCCCCTTTGGTTTTGCTATGTTCGCCCTAAGTTGGCAGGGTATGCCCAGACGTGGGTCCCTTGCTCACTTTGCCACTGGATTCAAGATAGTCTGGCTGATGACGGCTGTAAGCCAGAAACCGGTCCCAGGATGCTTGTTTCCGGTCCAGGGAAGACATGGCTTTGCAGTTCGGGCTGGACTGTTCCCATGAGGCACAGGGTCAGACTGATTTGCATATGACCATGTCTGAACTGGGGTGGCGGAGTGAGCTAAAGAATGATGATGGATTAAACCCAGATCAGTTGACTGGGGGTGAGTGCTTGCAATGTTCAACACTCCCTCCATCATCCCCTTTGGTTTTGCTATGTTCGCCCTAAGTTGGCAGGGTATGCCCAGACATGGGTCCCTCGCTCACTTTGCCACTGGATTTAAGATAGCCTGGCTGATGACGGCTGTAAGCCAGAAACCGGTCCCAGGATGCTTGTTTCCGGTCCAGGGAAGACATGGCTTGGCAGTTCGGGCTGGACTGTTCCCATGAGGCACAGGGTCAGACTGATTTGCATATGGCCATGTCTGAACTGGGGTGGTGGAGTGAGCTAAAGAATGATGATGGATTAAACCCCGATCAGTTGACTGGGGGTGAGTGCTTGCAATGTTCAACACTCCATCCATCATCCCCTTTGGTTTTGCTATGTGTACAACATAGCCAACCTGACAAAAGAATGATCATAACAGTAGCCCATCACAAACCACCATCATTGCACCCCCAAGCCTCACAGTCAACAAGAACGGAAGTGCCTGTCACCCCTGTAAAACCCCTAAAAAGTGAGAAAAGCCATTGGCAATGTTGAAGGGGCATACAGAGCATGTGTCACAGTAAACCATACCCACACAGAAAACCCTTTATTCAGCAAGGACACTGACAAAACAGACAACAGGAGTAACTGTCTTTATTCACATAATTCACAGATAGGCACCAATAGAAGACAAGAGCAAGGCCAGTGGCCAGCACAAAGTGCAGATGAGGTACATGAGAAGCTGCACAGGGAAGGGGCAAACAGCAGTGAACATCAAGGCCAGTGGCCAGTCCAAGGTGCAGATGAGGTGCATGAGAAGCTGCACAGGGAAGGGGCAAACAGCAGTGAACATCAAGGCCAGTGCCCAGCACAAAGTGCAGATGAGGTACATGAGAAGATGCACAGGGAATGTGTGCGACTGTACCCTGCCATGGTCAGCAACATAGTCAGGGGGCTAACAATGTGCAGTCCAGGCACCGCTGTGGGAGAGACAGGTGTGTGAGGGGGACTTCCACTCAGACTTGGCTGTCAGTCGGACTGGGAGGTGGCTGAGTGTCGGGGACAGTTGGAGGACTGAACCGGAGAGAGAGAGGCCCAGCTAAGGTAGAGCCATCAGTGGCTTTTGAAGCCGGAGGGCTGCTTGGACCAGGTGGTGTGGTGGCATGTGGAGGTGGAGTTATGCTGCCGTGAGACACAGTGTGGGTGGGAGATTGTGGTGCGGTGCCTTTCCACTTCTTGGGGATTCTAAATGGCTTCCCTGTCTTGGTATTAGTGGTAAGTGGGGCAGACACAACAGGTACACTCACCACCAAAGCTGCATCAGGTGCAGACCGTGGCCCTCCCTCTGGGGACATGCTGAATCCAGCGGTACGTTTGGCCTGGCCTTGCCTTTGCCCCTCCATCCCCTGTTTACCTGGTGTCCCCCCTACAGTGCCCTCCTTTCCCTGCTTCACAGGGCTCTGGATGGGAGTTGAGGTCGTGGGTGAATCAGCCTTGGAGCTCTTCTTATCTGTACTCTTAGCAGGCACCAGCTTCTCAGCGGGCACGGAAACTGTCTGCTTGTCTTTGGGAGACGCTTTTGGGACAGGACAGTCCTTGGCTGGGGATGCCTCTGAGGCATGTGAGCCTGAGGCCTGCTTCTTGGCTTTATGGCCCTGTGTGTCGCCTGACGGGCTTTTGCCTTTGCGCTCTGGGGTGGCTTTACTTTTCTGTGGGGATGGTGTCTGCGCCCTGGACCGCTTGGGCTGCTGCTGCTGTGTGCTGCGTGTGCTGTATCGTGCCCTTGAGCTCTGTGGTTTGTGGTCACTATCGTCAGATGTAGCCACTGGCAGGGGGGTGGACAAAGGGACTGGAGCTGGACTCTGTGACTGTGCAAGCTGAATGGCTGCCGTCACTACAGAGGACAAAGCTTGGACAGTCCGGTGTAGCCCACCCACGTCTGAATGAATGCCCTCCATGAAAGCAACGACCTGTGCCAATTTTTTGTCATGGTCTAGGAAGGCGTTGATGAGAGTTGTCTGGCCCACACACAGCTGGCGCAAAAGGTCCACAGACTCAACACTGAGGGCAGCAGGGGAGACAGGGGCAGGGGCAGCGGTGCCTGGGGTGAAGGACACTCTTCCCTTCTTACTGGTGCGAACACGGCCAGCACAAGTGGAAGTAGGTGGGAGGGTGGGTGCTAGACGCTGTGTGGTGGAAGAGGAGGCAGAGTTACCGCCCCATGTGCCCGCCAACAGAGATGTGTCACCGCTGGCATCAGATGACGTTGAGGTTGGTGTCTCTGGCTGTGATTCCTCAAGCAGACTCCTGTCCCCCTCCGTGGCGGTGGTTACATCAGTGTCACTGTGCTCGTGTGTAGCAGTCGTGCTTGATGCCTCACCACTGGTGTCCGTCCCCTGTCCTTCCATGCCCACGGGAGATGCTGCATGAGAGAGAGAGATGTAGGGTCAGTTCATTGGCATCAACACAACCATCATATGCAAGCAAAGCACTAAACAAGATATTGATGTCTCCATATTGCACACCACCCAGTGCAGTAACATTGTGCAACCTCATTTTTGAATTTGAATTTAGCGTGTTATCAAGCAAACGTGGCATAAGTGAGCCATGTGATGACCACACAGACAAATTGCCTGCCGGTGGCTCTGTTTAACCAGACACACAAATACCTCTGAGCACACCTAGAGCCCTGAGGGGGGCAAAGATGTACCTCCCAACATGTTGCCACTGTCACATCTGGAGGGAGCAGAAGGGGACAACTCAGATACAGACTACAACATAACAGTCCACAATGGCCATGAGCACATGCCATCCACCATGTCCTACTTTGGGGCCCAAATACAGTTGCACATTGGTGTCAGATTTTTAGTCCCCACAATTCTGAGGTCAGGAAATGCACACATTGATGAAAGCACACTCAGATGATGCACACTGCCGTTCCCTTCCATGGGATTTCCATGACTACCCCAATGCAGACGATGCCAGAAGGCCACGACTCAGAATGCAATGTCAAGGGCCATTACCCCAATGACATGAGAAAGTACAGGTAGGGAAAATGCATGACAGCTGCACCCAACACAGAGGCCACTTACAAGCCACTGCATCACACTACCATCATCACCGGGCATAGCGGTGGCCCAGGCTGTGAACACATGCAGCCACTCACAACCAAAGTCAGCCTTCCCAGAATACTCACCCCCAGCTTGCTGCTGATGCTCCTTCAAACGTGCATCCAGCTCAGGCTGTGTCACAGCTAAGATGTGGGCCATCAGTGATGTCATGCTCCTGCACGCCAACCTGCCAGTCCGAGGGATCAGCCCCAGCGTCATCTCTGCCACGTTCTTGCTCAGCCGGCAGATGTCATCCCACCTCTTGTGACAGTGCGTGCGCCATCGTTTGGAG
Organism: Calotriton arnoldi; assembly: GCA_963921515.1. Classification (NCBI taxonomy): domain Eukaryota; kingdom Metazoa; phylum Chordata; class Amphibia; order Caudata; family Salamandridae; genus Calotriton; species Calotriton arnoldi. The sequence goes on from CAWUFW010003681.1 coordinate 1,528,930, forward strand.
ACACCCAGAGCCCGCACCTTGCATGCAATGGCCCTCCACACGGCCTTATGCTGGTGGACTTTGAGCTGCAGGCATGGGAGACAAGAGGGGGAAAAAATCAGTGCCACAGTGTCATGTACCACTATCTCACAGTACAGGAGCATGATACTAACTCATCACAACTTCACAGATATGTCTAGCAGAGACGATAATGCATCTCACATTTTACATTAGCATGGGAGACTCATACGCAAATGCATGCAGGTATGAGGGTGGACACAGTATCTCCCCATCTCATACACATGCAGGATGCCAACACAGAAAGCTGTGTGTAGGCTGCCCACATCTACTGTCCATTTTGAGGGTGAGCAAGACATACATGACATTTCAATATATGTTCAGGGGAAGACTCACTGTGTCCAACACTGCGCAGCCCTCAATGTCCTTGCCCTGTGAATGGCTCACTGTGTCATGGAGGTCACATTGAGGGACATGATCCTACAAACCCACACCCATCTCACAAGGCCTGTCGTGTGCAATCTATAGGGCTGAGATGGCTCTTTGATGGAGAGTCCTGGAAAAAACACACATGTGACACTCTGTACATTCAGTGATGTGTCCTTGTCTGCTTGGGCAGTGACTGTGCAGGCCAGGTGTGATCACGCTGAGGTCCAGTGTGGGGCATCAGAAATGTCACATGAAGGGACAATTTGAGAGGGTGAACAGTGCCTACACATGCCAGTCTGTACACATGCTGGTGGAAATGGAAGGGGCTGTGCCCAATAGTACAACAATCAGCTGTGTCTTAGGTGAATGACCACCAAGAGTGTCACCCTCGGGTATTGACGTCCTGAGCATAGTGCTGAACTATAGATGATGCCAATTTTGAGTCAGACACAATTCCATCACTACCCTCTGGATGAAAAGCCTTGCTAAGGCCACAGATGAGCCTGTGAAGGACATCAGGGATCCACACAGCCATTCACACAAGCAATTACTGTCCTGACTCCTGCATTACCAACTTCCTGCGTCACTGTATGGCTGACAAGGCAATACATGTCCCTCCAGTTCTGATGTTCAGGCAGGGACATGTGTGAAATAGGATACACACCCCTTTCACCTGGTGACATCATGCTAGGCAGTGCATGACACAAACCCACACTCTCAGGCACATACTGCACCACATCAATGTCATGTGTGCACCCCCTGCACTCTCACTTCCACTCTGAAACACTTACCATGACATTTGGAGCACCATATAGCCTCCCATACTGTGCGAGTACTTCGTCCACCAGGACCTCCAGCTCCTCGGTGGTGAAGGGACTGGCATGGATCTTCTCAGTCCTTGCCATCACTGTGTCCAGGAGACAGGAGCAGCAGAAGTTGGTGGTGAGGGGTGGCAGGCAGCAGGCTCTGGAGACAGGAGCAGCAGCAGTTGGTGGTGAGGGGTGGCAGGCAGCAGGCTCTGGAGACAGGAGCAGCAGCAGTTGGTGGTGAGGGGTGGCAGGCAGCAGGCTCTGGAAGCTGTGGAAATGTGAGGCTCTCGCCCACACATATATAGCCCCCTGGGGTAGTTTCAGTGGTTCTAAGCTGCTGCAGTTGGTGTTTCAGGTCAGCCTTTTTCAAATGCTTCCAATGACCGGCTCCGCGGTGGCGGAGCACGCCTACTGCGATTTTCAAAATTGCATTAGGCTACCGCGATAGCGGTTCCCATTGGCTGTAAGGGCATGGTCCATGGCGGTGACACACCGCAGGGGCCAGGCTGGCACTACCGCGGTCGTGCATCTTTCAATTGCATCCAATGACCGGCTCCGCGGTGGCGGAGCACGCCTACCACGATTTTCAAAATTGCATTAGGCTACCGCGATTGCGGTTCCCATTGGCTGTAAGGGCATGGTCTATGGCGGTGACACACCGCAGGGGCCAGGCGGTAGCTACCGCGATCTGTGTGCCATGCCTTGTTAAGAATGACCGGGATTTGGGTGGCAGAGCATGCCAACCGCCATTTGACCATGTGTATATGCCAAACACTACCGCGATTGTGGCTGGGACATTGGCGGTGACACACTGCAGGGGCCAGGCGGAAGCTACCGCGATATGTGTGCCATGCCTTGCTAAGAATGACCGGGATTTGGGTGGCGGAGCATGCCAACCGCCATTTGACCATGTGCATATGCCAAACACTACTGCAATTGTGGCTGGGACATTGGCGGTGACACACTGCAGGGGCCAGGCGGAAGCTACCGCGATATGTGTGCCATGCCTTGCTAAGAATGACCGGGATTTGGGTGGCGGAGCATGCCAACCGCCATTTGACCATGTGTATATGCCAAACACTACAACGATTGTGGCTAGGGCATTGGCGGTGACACACCGCAGGGGCCAGGCGGTAGGTACCGCGATATGTGTGCCATGCATTTGAGCCACTGACCGTGATTTGGGTGTCAGATCACCTTGACAGCACTTATGGACACGTCATGCAGTGTGAATGGCCAAAGGCAAGTCCTCCACAGTGCAGAGTAGACACATGATTCATGTCACAAGATTGTGCACTCCATGCCAATTTGACCTTTACCCCACTGCTGACTACACATGCCATGTTGTTGTATATGATTAGAAACATTGGCATGTACTCACTAACATGTCACTTGTTATTTTCTGGGCATGAACACAGAACAGTGTTGTGATGGACTCTCCAATGGGTACACATGTCAATGTGTGGAAGGGCTGAGCAACTCACAGTGATGACTGTCTCACTACGCAATGTGCAGATTTGACTGTCTACTTTTCCTGGCTCATGCACATACTTGTCAATAAACGCACAGTGTTGGGTCATTGTGTGGTTGATGTGTGCCCTGTGTGACTTACGCAAGAAGTTGTGGCAGGTACAGCAGCTATGTAGGAGACAGTAGTGTTGCAGTTTCACACATATGCTATTGGTACTACTCGCTGGGCTGCCCATGCAAGATGTGGCCATGTCCCTTTGTGCATTCACATAGTCGGATATTGTTTGTGAGATGCTAGCTGTGTGAAAAGTGGACAGGTGTACGGATGGTGTAGCTGAAGGTGTCCCTACAAGTAAGTTGTTTTGTAAGGTGTACTGTGATGCTAGTCATTGTTTCCGTTGTGTCAGTCAAAACGTAAGTTATCAGACACATCTCCTGGTGGATTGCATTGACATGTGTCCTCTTTCATCTCACCTAGGAGGAGACCAAATCTGCATCGTCTCCTGCCACATGCTTCTGGGTGTGGGGGGAGTGCTACATCCTGCTCAGGGGTGGGACAGGGGTGCCTGGTGGGAGTTGTCGTCCCTTCACAGTGCTGGCAGACATGGAGGATGAGGAGGTCATACGGAAATTCTGGCTGGATCGAGACACCCTCCAAGACCTATGTGCTATGTTGGAGCCCCACCTGCAGCCTCGCAGGACATATCCGGGTGCTTTCACACCAACGTCCAAGGTGATGGGGGCCCTGCATTTTTTTGCCACTGGATCTTTCCAGCACACGGTGTCCAGCGCAGGTAGGATGTCGCAACCCATGTTCAGTATGGTGCTATGGGATGTCCTATCCGCTATGATGATCTACAAGGACAGATATATCCATTTCCCCAGGAGGCATGAATTGGCGGCTGTGAAGGGAGATTTTTATGCACTTGGGCACATCTCCAATGTTGTTGGTTCCATTGACTGCACACATGTTGACTGGTTCCACCACAGGCACGGGAGCACATCTACAGGAATAGGAAACATTTCCATTCCATCAATGTGCAGGTGGTGTGCCAGGCCAATATGATCATCTCACACATCTGTGCCATATTTCCTGGCTCGGCCCATGACTCGTACATCATGCGTAACAGCATTGTGCCACAGCTGATGGATAATCTGCTTCCGGAGCGTGCATGGATTGTGGGTGAGTACGCAGTGTCAAGTAGCGTGCTGTGCGTGTGACATGCTGTCCTCTGCCACAGTTGTATTACAAAGTTGGTCTGTGTATCTCCCACTTAGGTGATTCTGCATATCCCAACCGTCCTTGGTTGCTGAGCCCACTGCGGAATCCCAGGACCCCAAGTGAAGTCCGCTACAATGATGCCCATGGGAGGATACGTCGTGTGGTGGAGCGTACTTTTGGTCTCGTGAAGTCACGGTTTCGCTACCTGGACAGGACCGGAGGTGCACTGATGTACTCGCCCATAAAGGTGTGTCAGATTGTAGTAGCATGCTGCATGCTCCACAACCTGGCCTGGCACAAGGAGATCCCCCTGCTCCTGGACGCTGATGAGCAGCCGAGGCCCTCGCTTGCAAACCAACCCATGTCCAGTGACGAGGATAGTGGAGAGGAGGAAGGTGTCGACCTGCGTCAACAGCTCATCAACTGCTACTTCACTTGAAGGTGAGTGACAATGTATAACAGACCCATTGTCTGCTGATGTTGTTGTTGGTGAAAAGGTCTATGTGAGCTTTGTGACTGCAGCCTGTTGTTGACTCAGTGCTGGCTGCCAATGTTTCTTGGACAGGGTAGTTTGGCACAGTTGCAGGATGTCTATGTCGGTACTGTTGCTCATTGTGATGTGTGCATATTGGAGTACCTTGATGACAGGTGTTGTGTGATGGCTGTGATGCCACCGCCTGACTAGTGAATATTGTTATGTTGTGTTTGCCCAGGTACCATCAGTCTCTCCTTGCCTACAAACAATCCATGCTCCTGGTACATTGTACTCATGGTGAACATTGCACATCCTGTGATTAAAACACGGAGCAGACACAACGACATTGGTGTGTAAGGAGTGTTTATTTACAATGGGTACATGTGACAGTGGAGTCAATATTTACTAAAAGGTGAATGGTGAAGCAATGAGTTGTCAGTGATGGAAGATGAGACAATCGAGTAGTCACCACATAGATTTGGTGACCCAGTCCAACAGATGAATGCCATTAACATGGCAGTGTGGGGAAGGACATTCTACAAAGTCAATGGCAGGGTGAAGAGGGGTGCCATCATGGCTGGCTCCTTGACTGGCGTTTGGCAGGTGCTTTGCCACAGGATACTCCCAGGGACTTCTTAGGACGGCCCCTTGATCGTTTTGCAGAGGGGGCCTCTGCTGCAGGGCCAGTGCGGTCTGAGGAGTCCCCCCTCTCCGTGGCCGTAGGGGAGGATGTGGAACTGTCATCCTGCGGGCCACCGGAGGGAGGTGGAGGTGTTGTTTGTGCCGCAGGTCTATCCCTCAGAACCTCCACTAGCTGGCCCAAGAGGTCCACGATTTGGCCCATGCAGGTGTCTATGGACCTCAGCAGCAGACGGAGCTCACAGGAATCTTCCTGAGCCTGGCCCATTTGTCCCTGGGCCCGTTCATAGGCCCCAAGGACTCTGGTGATGTTGGACAGGGCTTCGGTCCCAGTGTCTGTTTGGCTCAGACTCCTCCTTGCCCTCCCATCTGCCCTGCTGTGACGGACCTGTTGCCTCACCACTGCACACACCCGCCTACTCTCCCTGCCCTCCTCTGTTGGTGGGGTGGGGTGGTCATCTTCTGGTGCAGGTAGAGTGTTGCAGTCAGCACTGTTGGTGGTGGTGGAGGCCGCACAGGTAGTTACAGCAGGGGTCAGCGTAGTTGTTGTTGCTGATGTGGTGGTGGGGGGGACAGTGGGGTCCTGGGACCTGTTGCGCCCTGGCATGCCAGATGGGCCGGCTTCAAGCTCCGCATCCTCGAACTCCAGGGAGTCATCATCAGTGAGTCCATGTTCCTGGGGTGGAGGCTGGCTCTGCTTGTTGGTGTTGTCATCCTCTGCAGTCAGTTCTTGGTCACCTGTGGGACAGAGGGGAAATGGTCATTGACGTGCACCCCTCAGGCTTGTTGTTCGATGTATCTTATTTACAGGTCATGCAACACACAGTTTACTAGTTTGCACATTGCATGTCTGCACAGTAAGGTGCATCTTGACATGATGTGGAGGTACATACATTAATTTTCCACGGTGTGACATGTCAATGGATACCATGCCCCACGTGCAGATTTTGTGATTACGAGGACATGTTCTCATCTGACAACTGGCGGGAATACGACTTGATGTGCGGCATCTTTGCTGATTTCAGGGCCTGGCATGCGTTACATCTGCGCATGAACTAGCCATTGTCATCTCATGCATACCTTTGTCATGTCCTGTGCTTTGATTTATTTGTTCTACAGACCATGCTTGCTTTGTTTTCATATGGTCCTTCAAGCTCAGCCCACATGGATCTTACAGATTGCATTCAGAGCTGTACATGTCTGAGCCCTGATTCACTTCAACATGGTATTTGGTGAGTCACACTTTTGTTTCTGTGACAGTTACATACGCTTAGCTGTCTGCACACTGTAATTTGATATTGTATCTGTGTCAATTTTGTTGGGATGTGAGGGCTGGTGTTGTCATATGGCTCTATGCATTTTGAGAGGAATGGTGGTGTGCATGCACTGTCTACTTACCTGTTCTGTTGTCACATTGGGGTGGACTTTCTGAAACACATCTCTCTGGCTGTGTGTTTAAGTGCTACTTCCTGCTCAGGTGAGGGTGAACCATACAATGGCTGCCAAATGCTTCTGGGTGGGTGTGGAGTGCTACATCCTGCTCAGGGGTGAGACAGGGGGCCTGGTGGAAGTTGTTGTGCAGGCCTCCCACCCCCAAACTGCCCTCCCTGGGAAAATGGCTACCTACCTGTTAGATGAAGGTGAACAATGCAATGGCTGCCACATGCTTCTGGGTGTGGGGGGAGTGCTACATCCTGCTCAGGGGTGGGACAGGGGTGCCTGGTGGGAGTTGTCGTGCAGGCCTCCCACCCCCAAACAGCCATCCCTGGGAAGATGGCTACCTACCTGTTAGATGAAGCTGAACAATGCAATGGCCTGTCCTCTGTTAATTATTTTATCTGCCGTTTTCAACTGCTCTGCTGTTCTTTCTCCTTAGCTTATTGCCTCTCTCTGCCTTTTTTCTTAGCTCATTGCCATTCTCTGCCCTTCTTCTCCTAGCTTACTGCCTTTCTCTGCCCTTTTTCCTTTCCCTTCCCCTTTCCGCTGCTGCGTCCCCTGCGGCCCCGCCCCCCTCGCTCGCCCATTCGTCCACACACTCGCCTCTCAGCTGCTCCTCCCTCCCACCTCCCCTTCTTAATGGCGGCCGCCGCGCATTGAAGAGAGTGACCCATGACCCTGTTCTCAGGCAGGTCGCTCCCCACGCCGCGCAGCTCCACCTGACTGTGCCGTGTCTCCCACCTCACTGCTGCCGCGAGTTCGCACCGCCAGGACTCTGTGCCCACTCTCCCTGGACATTTCCTTGTTGCCTGTCCTCTGTTAATTATTTTATCTTCCATTTTCAACTGTTCTGCTGTTCTTTCTCCTTAGCTTATTGCCTCTCTCTGCCTTTTTTTCTTAGCTCATTGCCATTCTCTGCCCTTCTTCTAGCTTATTGCCTTTCTCTGCCCTTTTTCCTTTCCCTTCCCCTTCCCGCCGCTGCATCCCCTGCGACCCCGCCCCCCTCCCCTTCTTAATGGCGTGCGCGCGCAGCGGGTGCGCCACTGGCGTGCCAAAGGCGTGCCTAAGGCAAGCCCGTCTGCGCCCGTCCGCACCTGGACCGCACTTAGCGCCAGACCCCCTGGCCCCCGCGAGCACCATATCACCTGACGCCGCTACGACACCAACCTCCTCCACGAACTCAACGCCGGCCGATCATCCACCTGCTTCCAGGCCACCCTGAAGCTCACCCACGGACCCTTCTCCTGCCGGAGCTGCAGCTTCACCAGCCACCGAACACCTGCTCATCCTGCCCCCCCACCAGGGCAGGTCGCAACCATCTCAGATGCATACTACTCAACACCCGCTCCGTCCACAAGCACGCCGTCGAAATCTGGGACCTGCTCGACTCATCCTCCCCGGACGTCGCCTTCCTGACGGAGACCTGGATGAACCCCTCATTGGTGCCCGACATTGCCATAGCCATCCCGGATGGCTACAAGATCACCCACAGGGACCACACCAACAGACCGGGAGGAGGAATCGCCATCGTCCACAGGAATACCCTCAGAATCTCGACCAGCACCGAAGACACCCTCAGCACCACCGAACACCTGCACTTCCAGATCCACATCAACCCCAACACCACCCTCAGAGGAACCCTCATTTACAGACCACCCGGACCCTGGCCACAGTTCAGCGACTCCATCACAGACATCGTCAGCTCGCACGCCTTGGCCTCCACAGACTACATCCTCCTCGGAGACCTGAACTTCCACCTCGAGAACGCCAACGACAGCAACTCAACCACCCTGCTCGACAACCTCGCCAACCTCGGACTCAAACAGCTTGTCTCGACTCCCACCCACTCTGCCGGACACACACTCGACCCCATCTTTTCCGCTAGCAACCACGTCACCTTCAGCCACACCACCGAACTCCACTGGACCGACCACCGCTGCATTCACTTCTCCTTCCAGAAACACACCGCACACAACCACCCTCAACGAATCCCCCACCGCAGCTGGAACAAGGTCACCGAAGACCAGCTAATCACCACCCTCGCCCGAGATCCACCAACCGACCCCACCGACACCGACACATCAGCCCGCAACCTCAGGCGATGGATCGACGACTGCGCCAACACTCTTGTCCCGATCAAGAAACCCTCAAACAGACGCACCAACAGAAGGGCCAGCTGGTTCACCACCAACCTCCAGGCATCCAAGCAGACCTGCCGAAGATTTGAGAAGAAGTGACGCCAATAACAGACACCGGACAACCACGCTGCCCTCAAGAACGCCAGCTGCAAGCACCACCAACTCATTCGAACCGCCAAAAGGACCTCCTTCAAGGAACGCATCAACAACAACGCACACATCAGCAAAGAGCTCTTCAACATCGTGAAGGAACTCGCCAACCCCAGCTCCAGCTCCAACGACATCCCGCTGTCACAAGACCTCTGCGACTCTCTAGCCACCTTCTTCCACCGCAAGATCGTAGAAATCCACGACAGCTTCAACACCCAGACCCCCCCGGCAGCCGCCGACACACCCAAACTCACCGCCCCCCAGCCACACTGGCCTCCTGCTCTCCTGGAACCACGTCAACGATGACGACACCATCACAATCATGAACACCATCCACTCCGGTTTGCCATCCGACCCCTGCCCCCACCACATCTTCAACAAAGCAAGCTCCATCATCGCACCCCATCTCCAGAAGATCCTCAACAGCTCCTTCGAAACCGCCACCTTCCCAGAGAGCTGGAAACACGCCGAGATCAACGCCCTACTCAAGAAACCCAAGGCAGACCCAAATGACCTCAAGAACTTCCGACCCGTCTCCCTGCTCCCGTTCCTGGCGAAAGTCATCGAGAAGATTGTCAACAGGCAACTGACCCACTTCCTCGAGGAGAACAACACCCTGGACCCATCCCAATCCAGATTCCGCAGCAACCACAGCACCGAAACCGCCCTCATCGCCGCCACCGACGACATCAGGACCCTGCTGGACAAAGGCGAAACCGTGGCCCTCATCCTCCTGGACCTCTCGGCTGCCTTCGACGCCGTCTGCCACCACACCATACGCACACTCCTCCACGACGCGGGGATCCGTGACAAAGCCCTGGACTGGATCACCTCCTTCCTCACCGGCAGAACCCAGAGAGTCCACCTCCCCCCATTCCGATCCAAAGCCACCAGGATCACCTGCGGCGTACCCCAAGGATCATCCCTCAGCCCAACCCTTTTTAACGTCTACATGGCACCGCTCGCCAACATCGTCCGATCACATGACCTCAACATTGTCTCATATGCCGACGACACCCAGCTGATCCTCTCCCTCACCAAGGACCCCACCACCACCAAAACCAACCTCCACGAAGGAATGAAGGCCATCGCCGAATGGATGAAGAACAGTCGCCTGAAACTGAACTCAGACAAGACGGAGGTCCTCATCCTCGGCTCCACCCCATCCGCGTGGGATGACTCCTGGTGGCCGGCCACGCTGGGAGCTGCACCGACACCCACCGACCACGCACGCAACCTGGGGTTCATCCTGGACTCATCACTTTCTAAGACCCAACAAGTCAACGCCGTCTCCTCTTCCTGCTTCAACACCCTCCGCATGCTTCGCAAGATCTACAGATGGATCCCCACCAGAACCAGAAGGACGGTCACCCAGGCCTTCGTCAGCAGCAGGCTGGACTACAGCAACGCCCTCTACGCGGGAACCACGGCCAAACTCCAAAAAAGACTCCAACGCATACAGAACGCCTCCGCACGCCTCATCCTTGACATCCCAGGCCACAGCCACATCACTGCCCACCTGAGAGACCTGCACTGGCTCCCCGTCAACAAAAGGATCACCTTCAAGCTCCTCACCCACGCTCACAAAGTACTCCACAACGCCGGACCAGCATACCTCAACAATCGGCTCACCTTCTACACCCCGAACCGCCAGCTTCGCTCTGCCGACCTCGCCCTCGCCACCATTCCACGCATCCACCGAACGACCACCGGCGGCAGATCATTCTCCCACCTCGCCGCCAAGACATGGAACACCCTCCCCATCCACCTGCAACAGACCCAGGACCTGATGACCTTCAGAAAACTTCTCAAGAACTGGCTGGTTGAGCAGTAGCAGCACCCCCCCCTCTTTAGCGCCTTGAGACCCTCACGGGTGAGTAGTGCGCTCTACAAATACACTGATTGATTGATTGAATGGCTGCCACAATGCTCTGGGTGTGGGTGAGTGCTACATCCTGCTCAGGGGTGAGACAGGGGTGCCTGGTGGGAGTTGTAGTACAGGCCTCCCACCCCCAAACAGCCCTCCCTGGGAAGATGGCTACCTACCTGTTAGATGAAGGTGAACAATGCAATGGCTGCCACATGCTTCTGGGTGTGGGGGGAGTGCTCCATCCTGCTCAGGGGTGGGACAGGGGTGCCTGGTGGGAGTTGTGGTGCAGGCCTCCCACCCCCAAACTGCCCTCCCTGGGAAGATGGCTACCTACCTGTTAGGTGAGGGTGAACCTTACAATGGCTGCCACATGCTTCTGGGGGGATGTGGAGTGCTCCATCCTGCTCTGGGGTTGGACAGGGGGCCTGGTGGGAGTTGTTGTGCAGGCCTCCCACCCCTCAACAGCCCTCCCTGGAAAGATGCCACCTATCTGCTAGATGAGGGTGAACAATGCAATGGCTGCCACATGCTTCTGGGTGTGGGGGGAGTGCTCCATCCTGCTCAGGGGTGGGACAGGGGTGCCTGGTGGGAGTTGTGGTACAGGCCTCCCACCCCCAAACTGCCCACCCTGGGAACATGGCTACCTACCTGTTAGGTGAGGGTGAACCTTACAATGGCTGCCACATGCTTCTGGGTGGGTGTGGAGTGCTCCATCCTGCTCTGGGGTTAGACAGGGGGTCTGGTGGGAGTTGTTGTGCAGGCCTCCCACCCCTCAACAGCCCTTCCTGGGAAGATGGCTACCTACCTGTTAGATGAAGGTGAACAATGCAATGGCTGCCACATGCTTCTGGGTGTGGGGGGAGTGCTCCATCCTGCTCAGGGGTGGGACAGGGGTGTCTGGTGGGAGTTGTGGTGCAGGCCTCCCACCCCCAAACTGCCCTCCCTGGGAAGATGGCTACCTACCTGTTAGGTGAGGGTGAACCTTACAATGGCTGACAAATGCTTCTGGGGGGGTGCTAGATCCTGCTCTGGGGTAGGTAAGGGGGACATGGTGGGAGTTGTAGTGCTGATTGCCTGGACACATACAACCCTGTAAATGTTGGCTGCCTTTGGGGTGATTCAGATGGAGTGCATGTTACATCTGTGAGACCTGTGTTGGGTATTGTGGTGCAGATGAATGTACTTGGGCCTCGGAGATGTAGCTTTGTAGTTGTGCAGGACAGTACATAGCAGTGTAATGGTATACATTTGTTGTTACTTACCAGCCTGCACTCCCCCGGCTATTCCTGTGAGACTCTCTGGATGCAGTATGGCAAGCACCTTCTCCTCCCATGCAGTGAATGTTCTTGGTGGAATAGGAGGCCCACTGCCAGCCCTCTGAGCCAGCTGATGGTTCTTGTTCCTCATCTTTTTGACAACACTCTTCAGGTCATGCCACCGCTTCATGATTTCCTGTTTGTTGCGCGGGGTGTTCCCTACTGCATTGTTCTTGTCAACTATCCTTACCCACATTTGCGTTCTGGTGGCTAATGGTGTCTGTTGGACCAGGCTACCAAACATTTGTGGTTCAACTCGGATTATCTCATCTACCATGACTGTCAACTCACTCTCTGTGAATTTGGGCATTTTCTGTGGTGACATTGTGTGTGATGTGCAAAGGGATTGGAGGTGCAGCTGTGTAAGTAGAGGTGGTGGTGGTGATGTGTATGGTGTGTGATGTGCAAAGGGGTTACAGGTGCAGGTTTGGAAGTGGTGGTGGTGATGTGTGTGGTGTGTGTGTGTAGTTATGGTGTGTTGATTTGCCTCTCCTTTCAGCTGTGGTGTTTGGCCCTTCACTTCTGGAGTATTGCAAAGTATTGTGGTCAGGGAAGGGGCTGGTTTTATACTCAGCTATGTGGGTGTGTCAGAATGGGGTATTGCTGTCAGGTGTGTTGAGTGGGTTGTCCTGGGATTTGTAGTTTAGGAGGTGCCATGGGGGTGTGTCATTGGGGTGTGTTAGGTGCTTTTGGGGGCAGGGCTAGTTTGCTGTGTGCACTTGGTGGCCTTGTTGTGGGTTTTTTCTGTCGACCGCCATTTTTGTCACGGATCGTCCGCAGCGGTGGCTATGCTACAGCCCTTCCGCCGGCTCTCCCATTCATCACTGTTTGCGACCGCGGCGGTCGGAAACTGCAGAACGTACCGCTGTCACATCGGGGGAATCCTAATTTCACGGGCGGTTACTCCGCGTGCCTGGCGGCGGTTTTGGGTGTTTCCGCCGCAAATCCGACCGTCGCGGACGGTTTTTCACCGGCTCCGCCCGCTGCGGGCGGGTTTTCGTTGCCTCTTTCCGCTGCGGTTGGCATTTTTTGGCGGTTGATCCTAATCTGACCGCCGGTTTTGCTGCGGTACCGGCGGGCGGTTGATTTCCGCAACCATGGCGGTCGGGGTGGTTTTCCGACCGCCATCCTAATAGACCCCTTAGATTGGACCACACAGTTGAAGAAAGTGTGGGCCTATTGAGTGGCATGTAATGAGGCCATGGGTATTTCTCTTTCCTTTGTCATAAGAGAAAGGAAGCCTAGAACAACAAATCAGCATGGCTGTTTCATACTAATGTTGAACAAAGGTCGGTTGAGTCTGTTAGAAAGGGAATGGCGAAATATCACCAAAAAAGTAAAGTTACTTTGATAATAAACGTAGTTACCAAACCTGTACATATTATAGTTGGTGATTGGGTTTGTATAAAAACTTAGGAAAGTGACCAAGACTGTTATTTCGTGTTATGAAGCAGAAGAGAAAGTGGAAGTCTCCAACTCCATAGGTCTATGAATTGCAGCTGATTATATAAGGTTGGTAAATGGAGGCTTTGAATGATTTTAAGTGCATTTAAACTGGTTTTGGACTTTTCAATTAACTCTAGGCAGGGCAACGACTGTGACATGTGCTGACAATAAAATAACTCGTATGCACGGTTATAAAACATAGCAGTAAGACACAACTGCGTATCATGGGAGATATTTGTAAACTCAGCTAGCTTTTTGACGTTCACTGCAGAAAATGGAATACATCTGTGTGTTATGTTATTCAGCATGGAATGCTCCTTCCCAGACTTTACCACATATTAGTCATCCTTTTCCCTTGATCTTTCCTTTCTGGCATTCGCATGAAAAGCATGCCAGGGGTGAAAACTTACCTTTGACACCTATAATCAGTTTCGTAATTGTGTTGTTTTCGCTAGGAATGTGATAAAAGTCTGCTTTCTGGTGTTTTACCGTTCAAGAATCCATGGAAACGTCTTTTGCCAGCCGTGGATCTACAGTGAGATGATAATTTGCATTTTTAATGTCAAAACAGATTCCCAAAACATTTTGTAGTAATTGCACGTTTGGAGATGGAACACTTAATTGAAGACATTTATTTTTCACTGGGGATGTGTAGAAAAATCTTGGAAAGTGAAGCATTGTAGCTTATAGAACTTGGTTATCGGGAGAAAAACAAAATAAAAAACGTGTTTTGGCAAAAGAACATTTCATAATTAACATAGCAAAACAATGCTTTGCTAAAGTATCCGTGGCATGTATAATGAGTATTTTTTACTTGGCTGTATTCATAAGCATAAAATAATCTACAACGTAATGTAAAATGTGTTGCTGGTTATCATAACCAAAAATTGGAAACAGGGAATAAAATATGTGTTAATCATCTGAGCGCAAAGTCAGTGTAATATGCAGTAACTAATCTTTGCTCCTCTTACTTTCCTTATACTCTGCAGAAAATATGCTTTTGATTGTTTTATAGTATGACTGTCTAATACACGAATGCACAAATCTCGAACTACCCATGCATTTATACAGCGCCAAAGGTCCTTAAAAGGTGTTCCATGTTTGTTGTTGTTACACCTTATTCACTTCTTGTGGCTGCAGATGATTAAAAAGATGTAAATAACCTCATGTCAAGGAATGGCTTTTTTGCAGGTTTTATTTACAGTTGCATTTGCCATCAAATCTTCCTAGCTTGACTGCAACGTGAAGCCATTTTAACGGTATGGTCGCTTATTTAAAGGCAAATTGTTGCAGTCTCATTTTATTTTCCTGCGCCTATCACAGCGATCTAGAACGTGCATAAATCCCCCAGTCCTTTATATTACAGAGCCTTCAATATAAAAGGAGATGGTAAATCAATACCAATGAATTTGCATTAGCCCCATACTGTACCTTACCTCCACCCTACTCACACTCTAGGACCTAATAATTTAATAACATTTCCGTGTTGTAGAAGCATTTTTCTACAATGATTAAAACTGAAAAATTTGTGTTGCCATTCGCAGTGAAAAACAGATAAAGGCACCTGGCTCGGACAGAGTACCAACAAATGTCCATCGAAACAACCTGTCACCATGTGCACCCGCCCTAACTACAGAAAACAATGCAGCTTGGCAACACGAGGAGGTTCCTGCATCCTGGAGATGAGCAGTTACTATCCACCTTCACAAAAAAGGTCCTTGCAACGAACCCGCAAATAATGGACCAATCTCCTTTTGATGGTGCTGGTAAGATCTATGGTAAATTATTGCTTACTCTCTTAAAAGCTTAGTCAAAGACAACAGGATGTTGTGGCCACTCCAAGCTGACTTGGACGTTGACTCCAAGCACTATAGACCAGGCCATGCGATTATACAATATACATTTGATACCTAAACATAAAAAGATTGATGTTGTTTATGACTTTCAATAACCTATAACCAGCCAGGGCGTTTCTGTGGCAGAGTCTGCTTGAGCTAGGCCCTCCCAGAGAAGCTCATGATTGCCCTGAAGCAACTTCACCAAGGAAACTCAGCCACAGTGAGCTATGGTCCTAAAGGAGAAACCACGGCCTGTTTTGAAATAAACACCAGTGTAAGGCAAGGTTGCCTTCGAGCTCCTGCATTATTTAATCTCTTCATCAACGTCATTGCCAAAAGCATCCTAGCCCTGAACGTGGATGTATCAGCAATGAGTGAGGACAAAATGCGAATTCTTCTGTTTGCTCATGATGCCATACTATTGACCTGCACTAAATTATCGATTCATAAGCTATTGCAAAGATTTGAAAACTATTGCACAATGTAAAACATCATGATTAATATTTAAAAAAACGAAATTCAGGATCCTAGACTCAAAGAGAACCCAAGAAATATGTCCAAATTCAATGGTAGAGCCGTGGACCGTGTCATCCACTATCATTATCTAGGAAACAGATTTGACGTGAAACTGTTCTGAGCCAAGCACAAAGTAAAAAGCAAAGCCACAATGAGCCAACACTAATGCAGCCCTATGATATCTCCAATAAATGAGGGCGAAGATCAATTGAACCTGTCCTTCAAATCTACCAAATGAAAGCTGTGGCTGCAGGCTCTAATGGGGAAGAGCTTTGGAGTGCAAAAAGGCTATAGGAATGAAGAATATTGAGAACCAATTGCTATGATGCTTACTACATCTTGGTCATGGAACCCCGCCCACCCATGGCTGCATTAGGGGCCGAATTGGGCATGATCACTGTTGATGCCCTTTTACGACTAAAACAAAGTGTGCATTGGCTCTGAATATGATCAAAACCTGAGTACGCCATCTATTTAAAAGGCCTGCACAAAATCTGGAAAAGCAACAATCCTAGTGATCTGCCCTGGTTCAAGCACATCACAAGCACTCTAGTCGACCTAGGCTGTGCAGAATCAGGAATAACCCCTAGCAGATGACCTCTTCAAGCATGCAATTAGTTAAGGGGAAATACTGGCCCTGCCAGGAAGCCAATCAAGGGGGCAAACTAATGGCACGGCTGCAGTTGTAACCAAGGAAGTGATGAAACCATTCTGCATTTTATGCTTAATTGCACCAACTTCCTGCTGGCAAGGAGCTTTACCTCCCCTGCTTTATCAAATACAATATAAGATAATGCAAAGGTGTGATGTCCTTATGCCTCTGAACTGGCTCCGAAGCATTTTTCATCTCGGTGGCATCCTACATCTATGCCACCTGGTAAAGCTACCAGACCCTGTCTTTCATGAGCTTACTATCTTCAATGAAATGGGGGGACCTGTCCATTGTGATTTGCATTGTGTCACTAAAGATGTCACTCAAATATTATATCTTGCACTCAGACCTGCTTATTTTTCAGTAGAGGGGGAGTGAGATATTTCAGCATTTTACATCACATTGTGCATATTGATGCAGGGGTGACCATTCGTTAAATTCTACATGCACAACACGATAATTCTAAGACCAGTGGTGTAACAGTAGCCCTGCAACTCCTGCTGTGCAGGGGGGGACCCCGAGCTCTAGAGGGCCCCCTCCGGAACTGTGCAAGGGCGGGCCTGAGAGCTCCTGTCTGGGTCCCAAGCATGGGGGGACCCCTCCATGCACTTTGCAGGGGGCGCCCACAAGGTTTGTTATGCCACTGTCTAAGACTAGTGCATTTGCACATTAAGCCACACTGTACACACCAATGCAGGGGCCTCTGTATCATTTTTGTACACATCATAACTACTGTACTTACATAGCAAGAGGAGTGGGAGGTATTTTGTATATAATTCCATACTATCATTTTGCTGTATTTATGTTATGACTACAGACTTTGTCAAGTAAGAGCAGATATGGGAGCTTGAGGGTATCGTATTGCACTGTATCTACCCTCTTTCTTTCTTGCCTATAAGGCAATTTCATATATCACAGTGATGTAGTTTCATGGGTACTGAAAATGTACTGTACTCTTACTTGCCTAGCCAATCTTGGCGAACAACAGACCTTTTGACTTGACATCTTCCTAGACCCAGTCTAATTTTTGGACCTAGGGGCAGATTTACAAACATTTCATGTAATGCAGAGCAGCAAGGCAATGCTGCATTAAGGGAGACATCTGAAATGCACCAAATTTACAAAGATGTGATGCATTTCTGATGCGTGTTTGTGCTGGCACACTGTGTGCTGCCTAGCACCAACACAGGTACCCTTGCACCAAGGTGCAAGGGTGCCCAAGTTACGAGAAAGTTTTTTGAGTGCAGGAAGGGACACCTTCCTGTACAAAAACAATTGACAATTCTCCATATTTCTCCTTGTTACACTTGGGTCTGGGATGGATACAATTTTGATGCATTCACAGTTTTACAACTCTTTATAAATCTGGGAATGCACAAAAATCCATAGATAGAGCACAGAAATGCCCTCTCTCCGCCTATGGAATGCTTCCTTGATGTAAGGGCTCATGAGGCAGTGAAATGGGCTGACTTACATTACCCTGGATTTACTAAACCAGGCAGAGCTATGCAAGGTGACTAACTGTATATATGGATTGGGTCTATTGACATTTTAAAGTTGTTTTTTTTAGCATTTTATGATCTGAAACAATAAAACTTAATTGAGCACAACAGCTCCGTGAGGCATTTGCTCTCCAAACACAGGATCTAGTCTCACAAGTCCCTGTATATGCACAGTAGATAGCTTGATGCTTAAATAGACACTCACATAAATCGTTTTTTTATTATTCAGTACCCCAAAGCATCCACTGTGCTTTTTGTTTTATTTGTGTCAAGAAGAAGACATAGCTGCCAAGGTTTCAGATTGCTATGTGTGACATTTTCACAATTTCAGTGTAATCAAGAGTGACATTTTAACGACTATGAGTGACACTTTCTCCCGAGAACATTAAGCAATTTAGACATAAATAATATCAGAAAATACACCCATTTGAGCAACGAGAAACTAAAAAGTCACTGAACTAAAGTGTACTAACCGCAGGCAGCTGCAAACTGAGCAGAGCAGCATCAGTACACCAAAGGACAGGGGGCGCAGGCAACTCGGAATGATTGAAGCATTAATGTTATTAACAAGAGCTGCCATAGCAAGTTAGCTAAACTACTAAAACACAGATGCCATAGCAGCCTTCACCCACACTGGCCCCCCTGGGTCCTCCTTGCTGCCAGCAATCATGTGTGAGTCACTCGAGTGACTCACACATTTTGATCTGGTGTGACAGTGAGTGCGTGCAGCTCTGTGTGACACAGACTGTCAACAAGAGACACCACCGGCGCAGCGCGACACAAAAGGTTTACCCGGCCGCGGCCCGCGACGACAGTACAGTCTAGTCACACACACGACAAAGAGTCGAGTCAGACACACTGTACACACTGGCAGCACTGAGCGACGTGTGACTGTGAGCAGGCTGCCTCTCAGACACAGAATTGAATGTATGTCAAGACAGTGACGAGCGGAGCATTAGAAGTACTTTAACTTAAGTTAGCTGTACTTACTGAGAGTTTTGAGACTGTTCAACTTGTGTGCTGCGCCTCGGCCTGCCTGTCGTCGGCCGGCGCCGCACGACATGCCTGCAGTGCTGCAGCAGCTGCGTACCCGATTTGTGACTGCAGCCTCCACAGGCTCGATGCGGCGCTGCCACATGGTGAGACTCTGCGACAGAGAGTCCCGGGTGGCCACCGCGCCGCCGCTCGGCTTCTTCTCACTCCGGCGGGAGCCTCAGCCTCACTTCCTGCTTCCTGTTAACCAGCCAAGACGTGAGGTAATGGGGCACCAGAGGCGAGCCAGTTAACGCACGACCTGTCACAACTAGGGTAGGCCCCGGGGACTCACGGTAATTTAATTGGGCAGCACAGCAGGGTGAGTCTCGACATGACTCACTGACTGACTCTGTCAATGTGATCAGCGCCGGGCGGGAATCGAGCCCCAGCACTCTGCAGAACTGCACAGTTTTGCAACATTGTAGCTAAAGCACCAAGGGTCACAATGAAGCATAATTATTTTGGGCACACACAGGCTCTGCAGCATCCAATGTCAATTACTGTCCCTGGAGTGTGCAGCGGGGAGCGGAGAGCAGCGCCCCCCCCCTCCGCGGCGCACACAGGTCAGAGGCACCACACCACAGCCAGGCAGCGCGCGCTAGCAGCACCCTGCAGTTATTTAGCCAACTTTCAGCGTGTCAGCAGAGAGTGGGCAAATGCGTGACAATGCATTTCAGTGCAGTGATGCGGAACACCACACTGAAATGCGTTAGTGTCACGCCTGATGCGTGACACTTGGCAGGACTGAGAAGAAACGTGCCGAGGAAGTTGGCAATGATCTTCTTGAGTGCACCACTATCAAGCTTCTACCTACTCAGCTCATTTCCTTTGAAACTCACTGACCTTAACTTCTTTCGCCACCTAGTGAAACCTCTTGCATGGAGACAAGTGGAGCTGTGTGGGAAACCACAAGTCTCCGCTTTGGGTCACCCACTTTGGGTGACTCGCTTTCGGTGTCGAGATCATAATTAGACTGACAAAACATCTCTTAGAGACTTCCACAACTGGAAAGAATGTTCAATCTTAATTGGTGATACAGACAAAATTGAAAATTCACATCCAACTGGGAGTAACTTCATTATAGAACCAAACGTATTTTGGAGCTGAAGTGATTACCTGAATCTCAGAAATACAACCACTGAGGAGTACCATTCGAGTAACTGTAACTCACTTTAACATCTTTTGTGGATAGTTTACACTACATAACGTTGAGGAAACAAAACTAGAAGAGATGAAGAGAGAAGAATTTCCTTTCAGTAATTTTATGATGCATTTTAATGAGTTATTAGATTTCTGTTTCATTGGTTTTTCTTTGGTGTTAGTTTGTGAGCTATTAATTTTTGTTTGTTATATTTTACTTTTTCATTCCGTTCATTTCATAGGTTTAACAAAAGAAAGTGAATGGGTCTGCACATGGTGTTGCATCATACGTCCTTCTTTAATCTTTTTTTGAATTGAAAAGGTAAATACTTGATGCTTTGGGACCTTGGCAGCAAATTATTTAATATTTGAGACACCCAGATCCATTGCTTGTTTCATAAGGCAGTCTTATTCAATCCAATGATGCAAATCAGCCTATTCAGGATCTTTATTTGTAGATTCTTTTTGTTACCAATCAGGCAAACGATGGGCTTGAATGTTGGTGATGAGCTAGCTTGAGATCAACAGCAATCGCCCTCCTGCTAACCTATTTCCTTCTGGAATTCACTAACCTCGCTTTCTGACCCCTTGCATCTAGGAAGGCAGCTGAAAGCTGTTGTGTTGTTTTGAGTACCGCTTAGTCAGATTCTTGCAATGTGATGACACAAAAGACCGTAGGTGATAGCAATCACAAGCTGAATACTGATGTAATCCTCCCTAACTGTCAATTCTTTTAAGGACTGGTGTGACACTGCAGAGTGTCCACTGCCCAAAATATGTCACAGGCATAGACTGATGCTTGTGGCGAAAGGGAATGGCCTGCCCTTTGATGAAGCAGATAAACTGCTGAATCCCTTAGTTGACACATAAAACCCATTTTTACACTTTCGAGAGAAAAGGACAAGTATGTACAAATTATGCTAACTATATATTGAAGAAATTTGAGAAACAGATCATGAAAAAACTTAGGGGCACATGCATTTTGCGAACGCAAAAAATGCTTTTCAGATGCAGCAAACCCTATTTTGTGATTTGGTAACCTGTTACTGAATCGCAAAATGGGTTTGCGATTCGCTATTAGGAAGGGGTGTGTTTAGGGCGTCCCTTTCCTAATACCGAATCGCATCGGTATGTAGGAATGTTTTGTGACCGAAATGCGGTCACAAAACATTTGAATTTTACCACCTACTTTAAGTAGGTGGTAACCCATTCGCAAATGGGAAGGGTTCCCCAATGGACCCCTTCCCCTTTGTGAATGTTTGTTACAGCATTTTTTAAGAGCAGGCAGTGGTCCCAAGGACCACTGCCTGCTCTTAAAAACGGAAAAGAAAACTTTTCATTTTACTTTTTGTAAAGCATCTCGTTTTCCTTTCTGGAAAACGGGCTGCTTTACAAACAAAAGATTGCTTTATTTAAACGCAATCACAGACATGGTGGTCTGCTGACCTCAGCATGCTACCATCCCCGTGAATTATGCGATTCCTAGGGGGTCGCAAATTGCGATCTACTTCATTATTATTAATGAGGTAGAGCGATTTACGAACCCCTAGGAATCGCTATCTGAAACTCTTTGAGTTTCACACATTGTAAATTACGAATACCTAATTGCGATTCTCAGGAATTCGCAATTAGGTTTTCACAATTTACAATTTTGATACATGTAGCCCAAAGTTACTGCATCGTAAAAGAATGCGGATAAAGACTAGACTAGACAAACTAGGTTCATGTTTTAGTAGACTAGAATAACGTAGGTTCATGTTTTACTAAATTGCACTAGTGTATTCTTTAACGTGTAATAGAAATGTGAATGTGATGGCTCACGTGTTATAGAAATGTAATTAACCATCCTCTGTAAATAAGGATGTATGTGAAGAGCTAATGAAACTAAATGTAAATTAATTGACACTATGAATGTTTATTGAAGAGCTTTGTTTTCAACTCTATCTTTGCTCATGTTAAAAGGTGCACCAAGTGAGAAGAGAAAATGGTGCTGCATGTGTATACTAATTCCAAATGCTCTGACATTTTCAGGGAATAATATTCATACACGTACTAATAGAATTTCTAGGAACAATATTAATATTTTATGTTTTCAAATAATTGTATGCATTGGCACATTGAAAATGCAGTAATGCGTTATGGTTACACATGCAATTTATAATGAAATTAACTTGCTTTCTACGTGCAATTAAGCTGAAAACAATATCTGAATTTCAAATTTCTCAATGAAAATGTATATTTTAATACTTTATATTGATGCATATATTAGCTTAAATTCAATGCAGGCCTGCCTGCTTGCACACATTTTTCCTTGTTGCTCGACTTCATTTTCATGTGAAAGTGTCCTGAAATCACAAAGTGAATTTCAACTATGTTTTATTTTGAGGGTTCCCACTCATGTTCGAGGACTATTTGACAAAATTTCTGTTACTTTGGGAACATCTGCCTGAGAAACTGTCCTTTCGACTTCGCTCATGTGCCTTTTACTAATGATCTTTGTTTAAGAGTATACTCCAAACAGATGGCCTGAAAGTTTTGAACCGCCTATATTCCTACAAAATGTTTCTTTTTAATGCTGCATGACAATCCCCCTATACGAACTGACCAATGGACTGAGTGTTCTGGCCAGGTGAGGTGACCCAGGAGGTGTCACCCCGGAACTTGAGAATTATATTATACATTGTGTGATGGAGAGACAGGAAGGAGATCTAGGTCTTTTGTGGACTGTGAGACATTATTTGTTCCTTTGCGGACTTTCCTTTGGCTGACGCATATGCTGTGTGCACTATTCCCAGACTCCTTTTCTCTATTGAGAGAACCTTTGAGCTGATTTGGCTCACATCCTTTCCTGAATTCTTCTAGAGCTTTGTTAATCGATGGCCCACAAGAAATACATTTGATTATTCTGCACTCCAAAATTTTAATGCCTGATATTGATGTATTTACCCATCTTAACTTACTAATAAATCTAACCATCTTCAAATCCTGTTTCTGTCTCTGTATGATTTGTCTCCAATAATTGATTGTGCATTCCAATTGAGCTATCGATGGTGGGAGGGAATTCAAATAGAGAGATCTCTGGACAGCAGATACTAATGTTATTATGCTGCATAGCTCTAACTGAATTATTGGTTTGCATGAAATGAGTCCGACTAAATTCTTTCAGGAGATTTGGTCTAGCTGTGATAATTCTGTATTTGTAATGAGTAGTTTTGAGAATTATACATATGAATATAATTAAAAGTTTGTGGGTCAGTTATCCAATTCCTGGTCCTCACGGGATAACTGGATTCGATCCCCTATATCCGACCCCTTTTGGCACGGGTCAAGATTCATCAGAAGACCAAGTAAGCAAACCTGAAGCGTAGTGTTAGGAAATAAAGTGAGACAAAGTAAATGGGCCCAGTGGCGCTACAACAGTTCTTCTGGTAGCGTGTCGGATGCTTAATCCATCCGATGAAATTAGGATATAGGGTGGCCCCTACTGAGATCCCTATTGAAATCCCCTGTCCAAAGATTGCCTATCCCAGCCTAAGCTCAAAGCTCATGTACAGTTGAAGGAGACCAAGTGCACGTACCGACGGAGGAGTGCAACAATGACGGTTGAAAGCATTGATGTATCACTAAGGGGCCGATTCCGATTCGGGCCGGAAATCTCTCCGACCGAGCCGGACCCGGAGAGATTTCCGACCGAATCGGACCCGTGCAGCCCGACCGAACGAGTACGATGCGCACGTATGCCATCGGACTCGATTCGGTCGGACTCCACTGAAGTCAATGGGAGCCGGTCGCACAACGCGTACGCGGGCTCCCATTGACTCAATGGGTGCGAGGCGGACAAGGGCGCCCCTACAGCGTGTACGCGGCGAGCGACTCGCGCCGTACACGCACAGGTAGGGGGACCCATGGGTCCCCCTGTGTGCGACTCGCGCGGCTACGCAGTACAGGGGGTCCGACACGGACCCCCAAAGTACGGCTCCGACTGCTCTTTCGAGCCGGAGTGCGCGGCTCGGTCGGACTGCTCGCGGCGCGCATCGTACTTACCCGGCCGGGGAACGTCTCCATTGCGCGGTGCGAGTCGAGTCCGAGCGAGTCGGTCGGTGCGGTTAGACCCGGGAACGAGTCGGTCGGAGCGGTCGGGACGCCCGGACGAGTCGGTCGGCGATTTCGCATCATACTCGCTCGCCCGGACGCGCGTACGAATCGGTCGGGAAATAGGGCTCCGAATCGGATCCGGTAAAGCCGAATCCGATTCGGAGCCCTACCGGCCGAGATCGGAATCGGCCCCTAGGTCTTTCAGTCATTGAAATGACTTTACATTCTAAAATAAAAACAATGCTTTTTGTTATAATATCTTATTATGTCCCTGGCACCATGTTACAGGGATGGTAAACAATGCAGTAGAGTTACATTGTAGGATCTGGCAGAAATCTCACAGAATGATTGGCAATATGTACATCACATACAACAAAGCTTGCTTTCTCATTGCTATACGAACAACAAGTTCCTAACGTTCCTCCTTGGAAAAACCAGAGAGGTTGTGACTCTAATAATTTATTTCGCCGAGTGAAAAGTGTTTCTCAATTAGTAGTTGCATAAGAGAGAACTACATACTCAACAGAGCGCACCAGAGAGAACGAAACAACAGCTGTATAGAGCAGAAAAAAATCCTTTGTTATATTTCTTATTATACAAATAGCAAAATCATTGCAACATATAGCGGAATATCAATAAACTGTTGCTCTAGGAAAGGGTGCAAGGAAAAAAGTGCTCATATGTGAAGTGAGTGAGAGAAGGAGAATTCAAAGGAAAACTATTGAAAAACAAAATAGCACAATTCAATTGACAGTAGACACTGGCTGGGATTATGCTGAGAACAGTATACTAGTGTGGGTAGGCCTGTCCACAAGACAATTCTTGTTATTTATTCTTTAGTGTCCATTTAACATGATGATGCAGACAGATTAAAAAATGCATCATTCAATTGCAGGGGGAGAGGTTCCACCGTAGTACAGGCCCTGGGTTGAGGGGTGTCGACGTTTTGACCCGACTTAATGTGTAGAGGGTGACTTAGGACCTCCGCTTGCGGGTCTTCATCAGGATAAAGAAGGGGATGTAAGAGACAACCTAAGTGAGATAAAAACTAAGTTAAAACCTATCTCTCTGGTGTGTTGATTCAATGGGAAATGCAAGTCGGTGCCTGGCCTACTGACCAGTAGCTGGCGCCCAATATGGCCGGCCAGGTCACAGCTCCTGTGACTGGGTAGTCCCCACAATCATGGGGAGTGAGTGGAAAATTCAAAGTAACATCCAACTCAGTGTGGTGCTACCATAGAAAGTCAAATCTCTTGAGATTTATACCGCGTATATACGTGTTGAAATGTAAGACTCCATGTGAGGAGGAGAGGGTGGGACACTCAATGCGGTATAAGCAGAAAGGGAACAAATCACCGGGAATATCTTACTTAATGTGGCTCGGTGACAGGTAAACGGTCCTCTCCTGTCAGTCAATGTCAGCCGCTGACAGGAGAGGATCGTTTCCCTGGGACCGAGCTGCATGATGATTTGTTCCCTTTCTGCTTATACCGCATTGAGTGTGCACCACACTGAGTTGGATGTTACTTTGAATTTTCCACGCACTCTGCATGATTGTGGGGACTAACCAGTCAAGGGAGCTGTGACCTGGCCGGCCATATCTGGCGCCAGCTACTGGTCAGTAGTCCACGCACCCATTTGCGTTTCCCATTGAATCAACACCAGAGAGATAGGTTTTAACTTAGTTTTTATCTCACTTAGGTTGTTTCTTACATAACCCCCTTTGTCCTGATGAAGACCCGCAAGCGGAGGCCCTAAGTCACCCTCTACGCATTAAATCGGGTCGAAACGTCGACACCCTCAACCCAGGGCCTGTACCATGTTGGAACCCCGCCCCCTGCAACTGAATGATGCATTTTTAATCCTTTGGCATAATCATGTTGAATGGACACTAAAGAATAAATAACAAGAATTGTCTTGTGGACAGGCCTACCCACACTGATATACTGTTCTCAGCATAATCCTAGCCAGTGTCTACTGTGAATTGTGTTATTTTGTTTTTCAATAGTTTTCCTTTGAATTCTCCTTCTCTCACTCACTTCACACATAAACACTTTTTTCCTTGCACCCTTTCCTAGAGCAACCGTTTAATGATATATTGCCATATGTTGCAATGATTTTGCTATTTGTATAATAAGAAATTAAACAAAGGATTTTTTCTGCTGAATACAGCTGTTGTTTCTTTCTCTCTGGTGTGTGCTGTTGAGTATGTAGTTCTCTCTTATGCAACTACTAATTGAGAAACACTTTTCACTCAGCTAATTAAATTATTGGAGTCACAACCTTTTTGTTTTTTCCGAGCAGGAACGTTAGGACCACTTGTTGTTCGTATTGCATTATGCCCAGTTCCTTTGACGTTTATTGGGTTACCCCATTGGTTTGCAATGGTTTCTTTCTCATTGAGCACACAATTCAATGAAAGGTACAGCATCTCTTTTTGTCTGACAAGCAATTCTAAGATCACTCACAATATGTTATTTTATAATTATTCACGGTTTAGGTGGTGACTGTGCTCTCTCATTAATAATATTTTGTTACTTGGTCATTTGTTTATATTCTGATGCCCCCTGGTTGGCCTGCTTAAAATATCACTGAAAGTGATGAACTAATTCCCAGGAAAATAAAATTTGTTGTAATACACGTGGTTTTTAAGAGCAGACAAAAAAATAAATCTATGCAAAACGATACTCTGCCTTAGTTTATACGTACTAAGCCATTATACAAAAGCACTAATTAGAATATGATGAAGAGAACAACTGCTCTTAAAGAGCAATTTGTTTGCAACAAAGTTCCCTTTTTGTAAAAAAATCAGTCAGAGAAATATTGATGTACATACCCCGATACACAAAATGCACAGGCCGTTTTAGGTGTGGCATTACCAAAACCTTTTAAATGTACTAAAATGATATACATATAATATATTTCATTGTAGGGGCTGTCAGACAGCCCTCTTCATCCATTGGGTTGTTGTTGTGTTATTCACATTTTTCTTCTACTCATTACAGCATACATCATGGGAGAAGGGTAAGCCCAATTCGGCCATTGGTTAACTCCACATTAAGCAAAGGCATTCTGATTTTTCACAAGGGTATACAAAGACACAAATTAGTCCCCAACTGTGTTAGTGACTAATATGGCACTGTGAGCTTTTTGAGAATAAAAAATATTTTAGCTTTTACCCAATGTTTTTTGGCAAGAGGCCAACTGCTCCACCAACAGTAAGGTTTTACATAAAAACATGACAGACTAAAACATGTATTGGCAAAGCCAAGAGGCTGGCAGCTAATTTCAGACCTATTGACTTTGTCGATGCTTGATAAATATGCTTTGATTGTGACTAGTCTGTAGCTTAGGGGGAAATATAAAACAAGCATTTGCAATGCAATCGGTCTCGCCTTTGGGACCTTATATGTATTTAGCTATGCAGCACATTAGCCTGGGTGCTGAAACATCTACTATTCTTTAACATGGAGGGAAAGTAAGCACCAAACTGCGTGACACACCAGGTATGGGAACACATGGAGAGAAATATTGCCTTTCAGCGGAAATGGTATAGTCCAAAGCTCTGTTTTTGATATAAAATCAGGGACTTCGGTGGTCATATCACTGAAAATACAAGATTTGAAAAAAATATTGTCTACGGGTGCTCGTGGAAGACAATTTCTATGGACTGGAATCTAGAGAATGCTAAAGTGATTCTGGTATTTTACTGACCTCTGCTGGTCGCTTTTATCAAGAAAGTTAAATAGAGGCAGTTGCCAGAAAAATTAAAAAAATAAAGTCCCTCAGCAGAAAGCAATTCTAGTATTTTACTGACCTCTACTGGTTGTTTTTTATCAAGACAGTTAAATAGAGGCAGTTGAACAAGCAAAAAGCAATTCTGGTATTTTACTGACCTCTACTGGTCGTTTTTTATCAAGACAGTTAAATAGAGGCAGTTGAACAGAAAAAAAGCCCTAAGCAGAAGCAGACAAGTCCTAGGGCTGATCTCCAGAGCCCACAAAGTACATGCACGTATAAGTATACACTAAAGCATATACAAGAGGTCTCGAATGTTCGACTTAAAAAAGTGATTGTAAGATAGACTGGAATTTGCTGGCGCTCAAGTGGAAAATACGCGCGCCCAATTATGTTAGAAAAACAGCAGAGTGTATTATCAGGTTTGACTTTTTTGTGGACTTCCCGAGCATTAAAGATTCCAGAAATACGCCAAGTCTTTTATGCGATAGTACCTTCATATAGAAATAATGGAAATTCTAATCACGATTAGTGTTTTCCTTTACAGTGCCGTACGTAGTAAGGAGCTGCGTGTGACGCATAGCAGATGTATACAGCGAGACGCCGGTTCAAACGAACGAATCGCCTTCTCATTACCGCCTTCTATGCTTCCCCGTCTCCTTTTCCTGTCCTTTCTGCTGTAATGGAGGACAGCTGTGGCAGGGAAGTGAATATTAACTAACCCAGAGCTCAGCAGATTGTACCTTTAATCCCAGCAAATACCACTAAAATCAAAATGTAATTATGCTCACAGTATCTCCATTAATGTCTAGAAAATATTTAACAATTAGTGGGTGGGTTAATTAAGCAAGTCGGCATTCACAATGCAACCTTAAAAGCCCCCACCGCCCTCCACCCCAGCTGATTTTTTTTTTTAATAACTCAGACTAATTAGTCTTATGTAGGCTTAGAGCGCTCCATTTAGAGAAGCACATCCAAGCTTAACTGCCTCAGCTTCCAGAGCTGCTAAAGAAAGGGAGCTTTTAAAGGAAAAGCAAATGTCTGCAGTGACAATGAGCACGTCTGCAGGGTACAGTTTTATTTTGAATATTTATTATGCATACCACTCATCATTTTATTGCAGTGTTAAAAAAAGGCTTGAATCATTTCTTTGGATTCTTTTATCAGCAATGTCTCAAATTGTTAACAGAGGTTAGTTTGAAGAGCTCAATTCAATAACTATTCATTGTGCTTTAAGATCAGGAATTTAAAAAGAGTGACGCATTGGTTCTGGCGACATTTTTATCGGGAATAAAACTCAGTTTCAGAATAGCAAAGCAGAGTCTCGGTTTTGGAATAAATGTGCCTCTAGGAATACATTTGCATATCTCATTCGAATCCCGCCTGTCATGCACATCCACTATATATTGGGAAGGTATTACCAGATTTGTATTGTACATGTGTTTTGATATTTGCCACTGCTCTTGCTTTCCAATTTCAGGTGCGATTGCACCTTTTCATTGCTCATATAATCTTTCACTCTGCAGCACCTGTGGGGACAGCATATTTTCTCCTATCCCTGTAAAAGCTTCCAAATGTGGCTCAAAATCTCTCCTATTCCATTCTGAGGAATGAAGTAACTGCAGTAATTGCTTCTTCTTGTAGTTGTGTAGCACGGAAGACTGACTGCGGTGTCCCGCATGTAGTGACGGTCTGTTTTTGGTAGCAATATGTAGAATTTATTGGAAAACAAAGAGATAGACTTTGGTATAAAAAAAATAAAAAACAACAACACACACATTTTGCTGTGCGATGATGGAGGCATAACACACTCTTTAACTGCTCTTCTCAAGGACCTGAAGACCTATGTGACTGTTTACTGCTAATGGTATGTATGGCTCTCACAGACAGCCTCTATCATTTATATCAGTCTCTAAATCTGGCAATTCACTACTATTGCATAATAATAGTTGATAACAAAACTCGTTACCCACTGTTAATATGTCATAAAGGTCGCCGAGGCCAGGCTGACAGGGGTCAGAGTAGTGCTGCATGTCTGCTTTGACTGAAAGCAGAAGGCACAGCTGCAGGAGGGTTGAGGGAGGCAGGGAACGTAGAGGGTTTTGGTTAAAGATTGCAGGTAAGGTGTGTATTTTTCACATTTGCTTCAGGGAGGAGAGGACTTGTAATGTAGGGCTCTTCCATTATCCTCTGCCTCCACACAGCAACTGAAGGCACAGACAGATGATTTAGGGGCATACATAACATTACATTATAGATGGGTAAGCATTGACTGGAAGCAGAAAATAGGGCTGCAGGAGATGGAATCAAAGCAGGGAAGGTGGAGAGGACTGGTTAGGCAAGGCAGGTAAGCTTTTTTTTTCACATTTGGGTTGCAGAGAGGAACCTATCTTATGTATGGGTCCCCCGTTACTCCACTACCCCATTGCAGCAGTTGAAGACAGGGGCAAACGATGTTGGAGGCCATACATAACTTAAAATTATAGATGGGTAAAAAGTGAATTATGGGAATTCTTTTCACCTCGGGGTTTTGAGTGACATCATAGACCGCTGAAGCATCATTCTAGTCACTCAGAACCCCTCAGTGAAAAACATCCCTGTAATTCCCTGTGATGGAGCAAGGTAAATGAGAAAATTTTGAACCCCTAATATTAACATTAATAATTAATAAAATTGTTTGTTTCAGTGAATAACCAACAACGTATGTTTTCTTCATAAATGTTTTGGTAACATGCCACTTCATGTGCAAACTAATCTACGTACAATTGTTAATGTGAATAACGCTAACATAATGATTTGCGTACTAATTAGAATAATATTGCAAGATTTGTGCTTTGTAGTAAATTGTATGGTGGCAAAATAAAGCGATTGGTAAGTAATGAATAGCTTTATATGTTGCTTTTGCTAGGTAACACCTAATTGGGGTACGTAGAATGACGGGAGGGAAGCGAAAAGGCTTATTTTCCTTATTCTTAACTATTTTCTGTTTATTTCTATGATATTTCACTTAGGCCTGCTAGGCCGTGCTGTAAAAATGGCTGCTGAGGCGAAAAAGCTAAAGTGCGCGTGCGCAAGATGGCTTCCAAGCGAAAGAAAAAAGCTGTAAACGAAAGCATCACGTGGTTATTTCCAAAGCCTAGGATGGAAGCGGGATCAAGGCTGTGATGACCTTATCACCCAAGCGTGTGCCAAAGGGGGACTTAGCGAAAGAGCGTGAGAAGTCGCAGTGTATATGTGAATGGACAATGAACTGTTCAAAATAAAGTATCGGAAAGAAGATACAAATAGAGACCGTCGATTGGATTGGTAATGTCCTGAATCCGTGAGAAAGGACAAAGTTATGAACAGTCCTCAGAAACTGGTTAGAACAAGGAGACACTTAATGAGATGTATGCCACCCCCAAATGGACCAATTAGAGTGAATCTCGCCCCCAAAATTTAACTTTTCTGTTTAGTAAGCTAGTATTAGGGTATAAGAGGACCTACTCTTAGGTAGGAGGAGCGCTGCTTTTTACATATTTTTATTGAGCACAGGACGCTGACGCTGGAGAAGCCGCTGCTATTTTTCAATAGACATTTATATTTTACTACGATTAATCTTTTACTCTTAAATCTTAATTGAGAAAGAACGAAAGAGTGGCGGAAAATCTATATAGGTGGTCCGTCGAGAAGGCCTGTTTAGCAGGACAGACAGTCAGCATTTGGGAGTTCTATGCTGGAATCTGAATTTAACTGCTGTGACGAACTTTATTTTTCCATCTAAAGGGTATGCATTGAAATTCCAATTTACTCT
Organism: Calotriton arnoldi; assembly: GCA_963921515.1. Lineage (NCBI taxonomy): Eukaryota > Metazoa > Chordata > Amphibia > Caudata > Salamandridae > Calotriton > Calotriton arnoldi. The sequence continues at coordinate 1,560,637 of CAWUFW010003681.1, forward strand.
TATAATAATAATAAATGTATTGATCTGATTAATAAAACTGAATTTATTCATGCTTATAAAATTTAGATAAAATATATTGCAATTAAATTATGAGTCTGTGGTTCTTTAGCTCAATAATAAATGTAAATGTTTAACAAGAGTTTGTAGTGATTGAGCTGGTCTTAATCACCATCTACTGATTCCTACTAGTTGGTCCATCGACCAATGAGCGGAATACCTGAGAAAAGTTTAGAATTATCCTACTGATTTAATAAGGTATCCCGTCACCTTCCAGCAAATCATTAACTTTTTCTCCTAAGGTAAAGGTGGATGTGTTCCAGGGAATATAGGTGAGAGTGAATGTTTATTGCGGTGTTATGGGCCCCACCGTCATATAGGTATAGTTGTGAAGAGGAATGTTTTTCAACCTGGACGTCAATACCTAAAGGAGAAGACATTTTATTGATAGCGCTGGATCAGATTTCTTGGTAGCAGAGTTATGGTTACTATAGATTAGTTTGGTGATTATTGATTATCGATTATTGATTATTTCATGTCTAACACTTCATGTTGAATTGAATTATGTTATATGTAAGTCGAAATTTTGAAGCTTCCGGGAAGGAGGAAGTGGACACGTGTGGCAAGAGAAGTCACATGGAATAGTGCATTGTCTGAGTTCATATTGGTGATAACACAGGTTGTGTTTGATAGGGACAATTTCTGTATAAAAGGTGTGTGAGTGAAATGGCAACCGGTTTTCTTGTGAAACTCTGGCCTTAATTCTCAGGAGCAGTGTAGTCTCCACATGTGTTTTATCCCCAGAGAAACGGGTTTACCCCTTGCTTGAAAGAAGGGTAAGGTAGAGGGAAGTGCTACACTTACCGAATGAAACTATCTTCTTGCGAAATAGAGTCAAAACTGTCACTTTGTTAGCAAAATCAGACAATGGAAATGTGTTTTTAATGTCGTAACTAACCGAGAATAGTTGAAAACAATTGCCGATAAAATTTGTAAAGGAGGGGTCAGGAGCAGAACTGACGTCGACAAAGAGCCGCGCTGGCATTGGTCAATGCACTGGTTATACTGAAAACGCTCTGATTGGTGCGTTGGTGTGAGACGCGCTAGGATTGGTTGAATAAGCAGTGACGTAGGAGTTTTGGATTGGTGTGTTGGTGTGAGTCGTGCTGTGATAGGTCTGAATAGCACATAGAGAACAGAGTTGAATTATGAGTTTGAATAAGGAAAAGAAATCGTGAATTATGGCTTATTATGAGTATGGTAGAGAGAAAACATCGTGGATGGCAAAAATTAAGAACTTTTTTAAGAAAGACAAAAAGGTAGTGACTAGAGAGGGACAAATAATTCCTCCGCCGAAATCACCAGCTTCGCATATGATGCTGAAATACGGATATCATACCTGCATATGGTTAGAAAATTGGACTAAATATACTCAAAATGATGGAGTATTAGCTTTTCCCGAGAATGGTTCATTTAGCGTAGCTGTACTTCGGAATTTGAGAGAGAAAATGACGAAGCTTGAGCCTAAACCTAGACCAACACAGTTTGAAGCGTTGAGTGAATGGGAGGATGAGATGTATGAACGAGAAAGATTCAGAGGAGTAAAGAATCATGATTTTGTTCCTGGAAGGCTGTGGGGAGTGAATCATGCGGACAGAATAAAGTGTTGGAGATATGCTTATATGACAGGAGGGTTGTTTCCAGCTTTTACGGTTGAAGAGGAAGCAAGGAGAAAATGTACCGAGAAAAAGAAACATTTAGTTACTGAAAGGTACGGGTATGGTGGTAGCGAGACAGAGGATGAATTGCTGGAAGATATTTTAAACCGAAACCCACCTCCATACCAACAGAATTCTGCGGTGGTGACACCTAATGCACCCCCAATGGAAACTGGGAGGAATAAAAGTCCAGAACGAAGATACGAAATAAATAGGTCAAAAGAACAGTTAAAAACCCCACAAAGCGAAAAAGTTGAAAGTGACAATACATTACCGAATTAGCAAAAACCACGAGAGAATTGACTGAGAAAATAAGAGAGTTAACCATGAATATGGAGGCCATAACTGTACCAGTAACAATAGGTCCAGTAATACCAGTTTTTGAGAATCAGAAAATAGGAGAACATTCTTTAGTCATCCCCATGAATTCAAATTTGCAAAGAAAGGAGGAAGGGATGGAACTAGAAAATGAAGGTGCAAGAAATTTGGTCAGCTCATATAGACCGAGCCCACCTACTAATTTGACAGTAAATGAGAGTGAGTTTAGGAGGATTCCTATGGGAACTGAATCTGCATCAGAAACACCAGAGAGGAGTGGAAATTGGGTAGAACTAAATAGTACACCTGTAGGTCCGACTCCAGATGAATTGAATGAATGGATGAAAACCCTGCAAAAGAAAGAGACAGAACCAAAACCAGTAGATGTAATTAGGTTAAAAATAGATATGGAAGAGTTAATTTTAGGGACTATTGGTACAGAAAAACTGAAAACATACCAGGACGATGAGATAATGTTCTTATGTAAGAGCATTACATGGAGAGCAAGAAATTTGCATGACAAATTAGAAGAGACAGCGAATGAACTAGGAGTAGAATTTGTAAAGGTGAGAAGTTTGCAGAAACCATATAGGGTAGATTTTTGTGAGAAAGATATAGAAAATTTAAACACATCAGGACGGTTAACCCAGATAAAAGAATTAATTGTTTTATTGAGAAAATGGGGTGATGTGGACAGATGGAGAAGCAGGTGGACTAGAAGGAATGAGAGAACGACCGATAAAGCGTCTTTGGCTTTTGCGGTGACAGACAAGGAACCAATTGTAAGGGAGTACCCGATGAGAGAAACTCCAGGCGGTAGTTATGTGCATGTCCCCTGGTCCAGACAAGATATATTGTCATTTACAAATGACTTCCCAAAATTAAGAGAAAAACCAGTAGATGGTACAGACAAGTGGAAAGGTTTGTTAAGGTTTCGAAAGTGTTGTGGGTAGATTTGGATGGATTATTTGACATTGTAGTGCCAGCTGATTTATGGACAGAATGTAAGATTACCATTGATTGGCCAACTGTAGAATACCCAAGAGACGCAAAAACAGGAGCGCCAGGACCTGAAGTTATGAGGAAATACGATCAGGTTATTACCTTTTTGAAAAATAAAATTCCACCCAAAGAGACGGATTGGGTAAAAATCGATAGAACTACACAGGAGAGTAAAGAATCTGTACATGCCTATTATGAGAGGCTACTTCTCTTTTTTAAACAGTATAGTGGTTATGAGACATTAAATGAGAAGGACATGAGTCATTTTGTATATAGATTTGTTTATGGGTTAAAACCAGAGATAAGTGAAATGATTAAACAACACATGATCTGCTGGCAGAACAGCACAGTAGACGAAGTTTTGAGATATGCTAAATATTGTAGTGATGATATTGAGTGTAGACAGCGTAAATTAAAAGAGAAAGCAATGTGGGCACAAGTGAAGGTCGCAGAAAAACAAGAAGCTCAACTGAATAATCAAGTTAATGAGGCAGGACAAACTAAATCCAAACCGAATATAGGTAAAGGAAAAGGCCAAATGAGTATAGAAGAGGCAAAGAAAAAGTGGCCATGCCACAACTGCGGAAAGTTAGGGCACTGGAGAAACGAGTGTAAATTCCCTCCAAAAGCTAATGCGGAAAATCAATCATTAAATCCACAAGTGCAGAGTGAGGTGAGTTACCAACAGCTGCAGCAACCGCAGGTAGTTACTCAGCAGAGTCAGGTGCCTCAACCACCACTTCCCAAGAGTGTAAATCCACAGAGATACAGTGCAGAAACAGGATTCTACGGAGGAGAGCAGGTAACACAATTGCCGCGCACAGCCGCCATATCACAATATTGGTTACGACAGGATGGGAATGAGTCGGATGAAAGTTTATGACGGTGCCTAGGAGAGGAGGAAGAGTGCGTGCTTGGTGCAACTCTAGAGGTAGATCAAGCAGGTCCATTTGTGGATGGAGAAGTGAATGGTGCAAATGTAACATTCCTTGTGGACACTGGAGCTACCCGTTCTACTGTTAGATCAGTGGAAATTCCAAACCTTCCTCTCTCAGGTGAACATATCCAAGTCGTTGGTGTCTCGAACCAGCAAATTAAGGCACCTCTTACTAAATTAGTAGAGGTAAAGATTGGACCATTCAGAGAGATGCACCGATTTGTGGTGTGTGATTGCAGTCCTGTGAACCTATTAGGACGCGATCTACTTTGCAAAATGAATTGCACCATCTATTGTACTCCAGATGGGATTGCATTTCAGACCCCGAGGAAGATGTACTGTATAAAATGACAATGGTGAATTTAGAGTCAGAAGTGAATGATTTATTCCCCGTGTTTGATGTAGAGAAAATCCCAATTGAGCTGAAAGAAACAGTAAAACAGGAAGTGTGGGATTTTACGGGTGAAGATATAGGGTTAATGAAAGGAGTAGACCCTGTTAAAATTTCTGTTAAAGAAGGAACAAGTTACCCAAATACTCCCCAGTATAAATTAACGTCAGAAATAATTGAAGGAATAACACCTGTAATAAACAAAATGATTGAACAAGGAATTCTGAGAGAAATAAGGAGCAGTCCATGTAATTCGCCTATAATGGGACTAAAATATCCAAACGGAACATATAGAATAGTACAAGATTTGAGAAAGGTAAATAAAATCATTGTTCCTTGTTGTCCAATTGTACCAAACCCTGCTGTAATTCTATATCAGATCCCACGGGAAGCAGAATGGTACACAGTCATCGATTTGTGCCATGCATTTTTCTCAATCCCATTACATCCAGATAGCCAGGCATTATTTGCGTTCAGGTTCGGAGAGCGTATCTTGGCATGGTACCGTATTCCTCAGGGGTATACAGAAAGCCCCTCGATCTTTAATCAGATTCTAAGGAAATCATTGGAAAATTTAAAAATGCCCGAAAAATCTGTGATGGTTCAGTACATTGATGACCTATTAGTGGCATCAAAAACCAAGGAAGCATGTGTTACCGACACAATTGCTTTGCTGAATCATTTAGCAAAGGAGGACCTAAAGTGTCCCCATCAAAATTACAGTTTTGTCAACAAGAGGTCCAATATTTAGGTCATAAGATTGAAAAGGGAGTGCGAAAAGTAACGACTGAGAGAATAAAAATAATTCAAGGAATGAGAGCTCCAATGACACAAAGAGAGGTAAGAATGTTCCTGGGAATGGTTGGATATTTCCGACAATGGATAAGTGGATTTTCATTAATTGCAAAACCATTACAGCGATTGACAAAAAAGGATGTTAAAGATCCCTTTGAACTGAATGATGAAGAAATGAAAGCGTTCAGAGAATTAAAAACGAAACTGTGTGAAGCCCCGGCACTGGGAATGCCTGATTATGAAAAAGATTTTGAGCTGTATTGTAGTGAGAGAGATGGGTGTGCGCTTTCAGTCCTAGTGCAGAGACATGGAAACATGAAAAGACCCATTGCATATTTTTCAGCTGTTTTAGACCCGGTAGCAAAGGCGTTGCCTGGATGTTTGAAAGCAGTTGCTGCTACTTGCGTGAGTCTGGAGCAGAGTGAAGGCATCGTGATGGGATATCCATTGAGAGTATATGTTCCTCATTCTGTAGAAATTCTCTTGACAAGAACCAAAACTCAATACATGACACATAGTCGGCTGACTAGGTATGAAAAAGTGATTTTGAGTGCAGACAATGTGACCATTGACAGATGCACAAATGTAAATCCTTCAACATCATTGCCAGATGAAGAGAGTGTGATAGATATGGATGAAGTTGACCATGATTGCTTGAATGTACTTGAGTATTTTACAAAACCGCGTCCGGATATTCGGGATGAGCCTTTAAAGGAATCAGATTATGTGTTGTTCGTGGATGGCTCATGTTTGAGGACGAGTGTAGGAATTCTGAGTGCGGCATATGCAGTTTGTACAGTAGCTGCTGTAATGAAAGCATCTTGTTTGAGAGGAATACGTTCTGCCCAAGTGGCTGAGCTAGTTGCTCTAATTCAGGCATGCAAATTGGGAAAGAATGTTCGAATCACAGTAATCACGGATAGCCAATATGGCTTCGGAGTGGTTCATGATTTCGGGCAGATCTGGTCTCAGAGAGGTTTCTTGACGTCTGCAGGGACACCAATCAGAAATGGTGAGTTTGTGAAAAAGTTGCTTGAGGTGATACAGCTGTCTAAACAGATTGCAGTAGTAAAGTGCAATGCACACAAAAATGGGGAAGACTACATAACTGTGGGCAACAAATTTGCTGACGAAATAGCTCAGTACTGTGCCAAAAATGTAGTCTCATTGAACCGAGGCAGGGAAAAAGAGCATGTTTCATGTCCTTTGCTTTTTACTAACCCTGTCGAGACATGGGATGAGGTGAGACAATTGCAGGAAGCAGCAGAAGATGAAGAAAAAGATAGCTGGATAAAAGCAGGATGCAGGAAAAGGGAGGAAAATGATGTTTGGGTTTACAGAGATGAAAGACCAGTTATGCCTGATAGCATGATTTCTGACATGGCACGGATGTACCATGGACAAGCTCATATTGGAAGAGATGCAATGATCAGATTTTTTGGACAAACCTGGTATAACCCAAAATTCAGAGCCATAGCTGAGAGTCTTTGTCAAAGATGCCTTATTTGTCAACAGATAAATCCAGGAAGGAAGACAGTAGTGAGTCTAGGAACAATAGGACAAGAGGGAGGTCCTTTCACCAGAATGCAGATGGATTTTATTGAAATGCCCCCAAGCAATAGACTAAGGTATGTTCGTGTGGTCGTCTGTTTGTTTTCTCGTTGGGTGGAAGCCTACCCGACCAGAAGGAATGATGGGATTACAGTAGCAAAACTCATGCTGAGAGAATTCATCCCTAGATACAGTTTTCCAGTAACGATTGAAACAGATAGAGGAACACATTTCCAAAACGAATTAATACAATTAATATGTGAAGCACTCAGTATTAAACAGAAGCTTCACTGTGCATACAGACCAGAGGCTTCTGGAGTAGTAGAGCAAGTGAATGGAACGATAAAAAACAGGTTAGGGAAAATGTGTCAAGCCTCAGGACTCAAATGGCCAGATGCTTTGCCATTGGTCTTAATGACTATCAGAAGCATACCTGATAGAAAGACAGGTCTGAGTCCCCACGAAATAATCATGGGACGAGCAATGAGGCAAGCACATGTACCTGTCAACAAACTGATGACTATAACTGATGATCTCGTGTTGGATTATTGCAAAGGATTGGCTGATGTGGTACGTTCTGTGTTTCATCAGGTTGGACCGGATGCGACCGCTCTCGAAAGAAAACCAGCTCATGATTTGAATCCTGGAGATTGGGTCCGCATAAAAGTCCACAGAAGAAGAAATTGTTTGGTTCCCCGCTGGGACCAACCGAGACAAGTGATCCTGGTGACAACCACTGCAGTCAAATGTGCAGGAGTGAAGCACTGGGTACATGCCAGCCACACAATCAGAGTTCCAGATCCTGAAGTTCGACCTGTAAGTCGACATCTGGAAATATCCGATATCAGTTCAGCATCTGATGCAGAAGAAGAAGCGAACAGGGCCCCAGAACCTGAAGATCGACCTGTAAGTCGACATCTGGAAGTCCCAAGTACAAGTTCAACGACAGAAGGAGAGAATGAAATAGAAACGATTCCAGAATCTGAAGATCGACCTGTAAGTCGACATCTGGAAATATCAGACACCAGTTCAGCCTCTGATACAGATCACTCAGATTGTGATGAAAATCTGAAAAAGGATTGGAAATTTGATATCATAAAAGAAGAAACTGAGTAAAGAGACAGCAATAGTGAGCAACCAAGTACAAGCTATGGTAAAGGTCCTTCGGAAATCATTTTAATAGATGAAGAAGGGATAGTTACAAATAGAAAGGTAGAAGAATCGGATGACTCCCGAGGAGCAATAGGGACAGATCGGCAAATAAAGGAACAGGGAAATATAGAAACAGATAGAGAGATCGACACAAATTCGGAAGAACCTCGAGGAGGGACAGAAATAGGCGATCAAGGAAAGAGACAAGGAGGAAAGAGGTGAAATCATAAAGTTCAAGATAAGAGACAATAAAGAAAGGTCTGAATCAGAATCAGAAGAAAGTGGAGAAGAAAGAAAACAGAAATTAGAAACAAGGAAGAGAACTTGGAGAGCAGAAAGAGAGGAAAAAGAAAGTGAACCGAAAAGGCCGAGAAAAGGAGACAATTGGCCCCACGAAATTAAAAGATTGAGATACAAGATCATAAACTTAAATGGAAAGAATGCAGAACAAGTAAATGAAATAACAAGTCAAAAGGAACAAGAAAAACAAGGTGGAAAACACCTGCAGAAAACAAAAAGAGTAAAGAAAGCAAATCTGAAATACAAATCGCCTGAATGGCTATACATTGCATTGACTGATATCAAAGAAGAAGAAATCACTCACGAGAACCCTGAACAAAGCTACAACCAAATGGGTGAAAGTGAAGTGCAACAAGTTTAAAGAAATTTGAAAGAAATTGCTACCGGACTGGACAAAACCCCGAATTTGACACGAAAGAGTTCTGAAAAGAACTAAAGAAAGTACCAAATGAGACAAAGTGAGAGCGTAGGGTGGCTAAGAGGTCATTTCTGAGGTGTGGAGACACATTTTCTGTACATATTATAAATATAGATAATAGAACAAGATGGTAGATACTAAAAATAGAACATGTAGATGTGAGTTCTTACGTAGATGGTGTAAGATGTGCTTCTTTTGTACAGGATTAATAATGACTGTATGGTTTATCTTAGCAATCACCATTCCAATTAGATTAGCTGTAGAAGAAACGTCCATATTAAAGAATAACACAGAGAGGGAAAAGGGAGCTAACATGCAAGAAACAGCTATATTAAAAGGTAGTGCAGAGTTACATAAAGATAAGTCAATAACAGATTTTTCAAAAAATGTTTTCACTAAATTATTATACGAATATGTAGAAACAATGGATGTGAGAGATTGTTATGTTTGTATGCAATTGCCTGCGTCTGTTGCAGAAGGTGTGACCTATCATCACCTTCCCTTGACGTATGGAATAACATGTAGTGTTTTAGCTAGTCTATTTTATAAAACAGGGAGATTAGAATATTATTATACTGACATAGATGAGATTTTTGCAAAGATTCCTATAGTTTCCGAACTAAATAAGGTGAAAGAGGCAAGGACGTTTGGAGAATTTTTCTTAGAAAATAAAGTTCTAACTTCAGATGATATAGTTAAACACAACCTTACCTGTGAATTAAGGAAGGAAGAAAAGGTGTTTTTAGAAATGGTTGAAAACAGAAGAGTAAAATTTCAAAGAAAAGTGATAGAAGAGACAAAAACACCTCTTTGGGCGTTTGAGGAAGAAAATAATGACAAGAAAAAGACAAATGCAGCTATGACTGTGGATTGGCCCCAACAGGGAAGGTTGTGCATTAGTAGAAATAGAACAAGGTATGATAACTATTTCGTGGGTTCCAGTGATTGTCGAGACAACTATAAAATTTTAGGAGGTTGGGGATTCAAAGGGGGAAAAGATCCAATATTTCCAGGGATCTATTATATTTGTGGGAACAGAGCTTATTACAGGTTGCCGGACCATTGGTATGGCTCGTGCTACTTAGGCCTGGTCTTTCCAAAGATTTTTCATGTAGATAGAGAAGAAAAAGGAACACACGAGATGGGTGAGACATTCACACGTAGAAAAAGGGAAAGTTTTTCAGAAATAGTGGGTGATATTTTTGGAGCATTGATACCAGCAGTGGGAATATCTTTGAATGCATTTAAAATTCGGAAATTATCCACAGCAGTAGATCGTTTATCTACAGATACTGCTGGAGGGTTCTTGATGGTAAATAGTGAGATGGTTGCCATGAGAGCTATGTTGATGCAAAATCGACTTGCCCTTGACATTCTTTTGGCTAAAGAGGGTGGAGTCTGTGGAATGCTGAAAGTCCAAAATTGTTGCACTTACATTCCAGATAAAAGTGAAGATATACAAAAGTATATAAAGAATATTACAAACTTGCACAAAGAACTTGTTCCACTGGAGGTTGAAAATGCTTGGAGAAACTTGGTAAGAGTTTTTCCTCAGTATCAAATTGGTTTTCTAAGATAAGTAGTTTTATTTTAGGGAAAGTTATGATAACAGCAACAATAATAATTCTAGTATTATTAGTTGTGAGATTCGTTATTATATGTATCAAAAGGAGAAAAAGACAAAACAAAATAGAAAGAGAAAATAAGATAAAGAAAGAAAGAGAAAGAGAGATAGGTGAAATAGAGCTGGAAGAACTAAAAGAAAGCATGTATAAGAAAACAAAGAGACAAGATAAAAGGGATACAGTTGTGTAAAACTAACAAGAAGCAAATGGACAAGAAATATGCTATCTGACAAATTGGTGTGACATGGGTTTTTGTGGTGATATTAAAAATCACCAAAGGGGGAGTTGATGGAGCAAGGTAAATGAGAAAATGTTGAACCCCCTAATATTAACATTAATAAAATTGTTAGTTTGAGTGAATAACCAACAACGTATGTTTTCTTCATAAATGTTTTGGTAACATGCCAGCCACTTCATGTGCAAACTAATCTACTTACAATTGTTAATGTGAATAACGCTAACATAATGATTTGCGTACTAATTAGAATAATATTGCAAGATTTGTGCTTTGTAGTAAATTGTATGGTGGCAAAATAAAGCGATTGGTAAGTAAGGAATAGCTTTATATGTTGCTTTTGCTAGGTAACACCTAATTGGGGTACGTAGAATGACGGGAGGGAAGCGAAAAGGCTTATTTTCCTTATTCTTAACTATTTTCTGTTTATTTCTATGATAGTTCACTTAGGCCTGCTAGGCCGTGCTGTAAAAATGGCTGCTGAGGCGAAAAAGCTAAAATGCGCGTGCGCAAGATGGCTTCCAAGCGAAAGAAAAAAGCTGTAAACGAAAGCATCACATGGTTATTTCCAAAGCCTAGGATGGAAGCGGGATCAAGGCTGTGATGACCTTATCACCCAAGCGTGTGCCAAGGGGGGACTTAGCGAAAGAGCGTGAGAAGTCGCAGTGTATATGTGAATGAACAATGAACTGTTCAAAATAAAGTATCGGAAAGAAGATACAAATAGAGACCGTCGATTGGATTGGTAATGTCCTAAATCCGTGAGAAAGGACAAAGTTATGAACATTCCTCAGAAACTGGTTAGAACAAGGAGACACTTAATGAGATGTATGCCACCCCCCAAATGGACCAACTAGAGTGAATCTCGCCCCCCAAAATTTTACTTTTCTCTTTAGTAAGCTAGTATTAGGGTATAAGAGGACCTACTCTTAGGTAGGAGGAGCGCTGCTTTTTACATATTTTTATTGAGCACAGGACGCTGACGCTGGAGAAGCCGCTGCTATTTTTCAATAGACATTTATATTTTAATACGATTAATCTTTTACTCTTAAATCTTAATTGAGAAAGAACGAAAGAGTGGCGGAAAATCTATATAGGTGGTCCGTCGAGAAGGCCTGTTTAGCAGGACAGACAGTCAGCATTTGGGAGTTCTATGCTGGAATCTGAATTTAACTGCTGTGACGAACTTTATTTTTCCATCTAAAGGGTATGCATTGAAATTCCAATTTACTCTTATAATAATAATAAATGTATTGATCTGATTAATAAAACTGAATTTATTCATGCTTATAAAATTTAGATAAAATATATTGCAATTAAATTATGAGTCTGTGGTTCTTTAGCTCAATAATAAATGTAAATGTTTAACAAGAGTTTGTAGTGATTGAGCTGGTCTTAATCACCATCTACTGATTCCTACTAGTTGGTCCATCGACCAATGAGCGGAATACCTGAGAAAATTTTAGAATTATCCTACTGATTTAAAAAGGTATCCCGTCTCCTTCCAGCAAATCATTAACTTTTTCTCCTAAAATAAAGGTGGATGTGTTCCAGGGAATATATGTGAGAGTGAATGTTTATTGCGGTGTTATGGGCCCCACCGTCATATTGGTATAGTTGTGAAGAGGAATGTTTTTCAACCTGGACGTCAATACCTAAAGGAGAAGAAATGTTATTGATAGCGCTGGATCACCTGTTACCCATCTACAATTCTGCATTTACTTGATGTGTTGTGTGTGACACTCCATTCAGCGTCGGATGAAGCACCTCCTTTACCATCATAGACTTTATCAGAGCAGAAAGAGACAGCCTCGCATAAACAACAAGATCACTTACATTATGCACTTGAGCTGTAACAACATAATAAATTAATCAATTTTATCTGGACCTCTTTTTTCTGAGGAGGTGTGAGAACACTTTAACTGCTCATTCCTGTGCCAGCTCTCCTCGGTAGGCTTCCTCCTCTGTCCTTTGTGGATCTGTACCTTTACCTTCAACATGATTAGCCTTATCACAGTGGAAAGGGGTGGCCTCTAATGGTCACAAGGATTACATTTTGCACTGCTGCTAACAATGGATGGTCAAGCTGTTGCCTTCTCTAACTACTGCTTCCCGTGACTGCCCTGCCATGCAAAGCTTCCAGTTCTTTCCATTGATTCTTGAAGCTCTGCTTTTATCAGTAAGATAGTAGTGATTTCCAAAGGGGAAATGAGCAGCTTCTGATTGGTCAACAGAGAAATTACAGTTTGCACTCCAGCTGCTGGACTAACTCAATACATTGCACTGTGTCCGTGAGGCATGCACAGTATGATACAGATAAACATTTTGCCCGGGTGGTGGATGTGGCAATGTTCTAGGTTGGCTGACTATCTAAGAGGGAAGCAGGTTTAATTTAAAGATTGACATCTTAAGTCATTCATGAATTATTTGTGGCACAAAAAGAGGAAAAACCCTGAAAGAAAAAAGCAAGTCACCTTACCAGAATGATATATTTGAGCTATTAAACAAGATAAGGAAAATAATGTCACAATCTCAAATAGATGAACTTCCTCTCAGATAGATGTCTTTTTACAATCTGAAATGACAAATGCTGTTTCTGTTCAACCAGCCAGGTCACAGATACAAGAGAGTTTTTCCATTAAGGAGATAAGTGTAAATAGAGAACATATGAATGGGTATGAAATACCCCAGAGTGGAAAAAAGCAGTAGATGCATGAGAAAATTAGTTTATGTCTAGATGCACTATGTCACTATGGCTGTACCAATCTTTCATTTCCAACCAGCTTTGGCAACAAAGCAGTAATCACATTAACTAGATATTTCGCTGCAGAAATGGTGGAGTACAGAATGGTCTAAAGGGAGAACATACTGAGGTGCACACAAAAAAAGCAATAGTAGCAGACTGTTGTTAAATAAGACAGCAGGCATTTGTGGGTATATATGCAGGTAGCTGCAGAGCACACAACTCATACCTGAAAAACACAGCATGTATTGCTGTTACAGATATAAGATTTACTGTATGCTATAAACAAAATATGCCTTTTCAGAAATGTTCATAGTCCAGAAGAAGGAGCAAGAGATGGGATCCATTACACAAAAATGCAAATATAATCCACAGGTGAATAAGCACTTGAAATTGCAGATTAACTTCAAGTGCTTTTACAAGATGTACTGCAAGAAGGTTGATAGGCCATCAGACAGGAAATGAAGGATGCCTAACTTACTATACCCACTAAAACCGACACCGAGGGTTTGACAGTTTGCATGGGAGGGTCAGATTGGGATGTTTTGTTGGCCTATTCCCTAGACCATGGAACTTTGCAAGGCTCCTGAAAATAGTGATAGCACCACTGAGAGCTTACGTAATTTGCATGATGATGACCTGGACATTATGATTTGCAATTCCTGGAAACTTCAACATTCTGGTCTGAGGTCATTATAGCAAGAAACAATTTGGAATGCTTGGGGTTTGTAAGCAACAGGAGAATACTGATATGATCCCAATAGGCATTAAATTCCTGTGCTCATCGATAGACTTATTTATCTTTGCCCTCCAACTCTCGAACCTCAAGGATTTGTCTATCAGGAAGGACCTGCTAAGGGTTGGTACTGAAAAGAGATCACATTTTAATTTGAGAATCAGCAAGGATACTGGGTATAGTGGCCTCAGCAATTTATGCTTTTTATCTAAGTCCCCTGCATTTACTGGACCCTTCAATGCTTAATGATTCTTTGCCTTCAGAAGTGGCTCTGTTATACTGAAGTGATTTACCTCTCAGATATGTCAGTGTGAAGATCCAGAGGTGGCTGGATCACATGCAAGTTTTGACTAGGACAGCCATTTTCATGAAGGCTTATTTCATGAGTAAGCTGTATCAGAAGGCTGGGGAGCTGATTAAAGCAATATGCTTTTGAGCAGAGAGTGGTACACAGACAAATTGAGGTACCGTATCTGACAATTTTTTAATGAGCAAGTGCCTCAAGTAGAACTTAGTCCTTTTTTGGATACTATTGTGGAAGGACAGTGTGCCAGTGGTGAGATACAAGAATCATATGCAGGGTACATGTCCAAACCACTTTTGCAACTGGCCCCTGGTTTTGACACCCTTATCCGGATGGACAGATCTTCATCAGAAGGAGTGCCTCCAGGGAGTATATTTAGATTGCCATTTGGCCCCTATGCTTCTAAAGAGACTGCAGCATTTGGGGATGGCACAAAAATGTTGGGGTACTGTTTGCCAAAGCAAAAAGCTCAACAGTCACTCTTCTTCAGGAGAAGGCTAGACCTGTAAGCAGCAACAATGGGATTGTTCTTGAAAGATTGGAACATTTCCATTGTTTGCCATGATTCTGCAGGTAGCTTCACAAATGTCAATGTGGTGGATTTCAGGAGAGTTTTTTAGTCCTAGACTTATCTCAGCAGGGTCTTTTTAATGGAGCAGGCCTTGGTGTCAGATACCAGTAAGAGATAAAGATCAGCCTGGAAGAGATGGTGGTAGTTGATTTATCAATGCACAAATCAAACCTGTGTGCTGATTTTATCCAGTGTTTGAATTTATTGTCTAGTTTAACTGACAGAAACATGCAGAACACAGTACAAAATAGCAGTAGGAGATTGTTCAGAGAGGAAATGCATAAAGATTGCGTGTTGTTCATGATTATACAAGCTGATGTTTAAGTCACCAATGATAATGAGGAGAGGACAGATGTCAAAGAGTCCAGGATGCCATGAAAGTCCTCCTATGTTCATCCAGTTTGAAACAAAGTTCAAGGACTGCAAAAGACTGAATAGAGTAAATATGCAAAGTGGGTGTAAAAAAAGATTGTCTGTGAGCTTACGGAAAACCAAACCTGGTGAAACAGGATCTGAAATCCCATTTTGTATGTACTTGTTCCTTTGAAATAGTAAACTGCATAACATTCAGCAAGTTAAAGAATCCACTCATCCTCTTTTCCTTTGTTTCCTCTCTCGTACTTCTTTTTTTGTGATCCCGAAATGTTCACCCAACCTTCCCCAGTATCCCATCCACAACTTTCACCTCTTTCCTCTTTCTCACTTTCTTTGATTGTTTTGAGCATTTATGGCAAACCAACTGAGTCTTTCCTTCGGTTTTCTTACTATTCCTTCTGACTACTTGATCATCTCCTTCCCCTGTCCTCCTCCCCAATTGTCCTCTTTTCCTCATGCAGAGATCCTTACAAATAATATTCTCAGTATTTAGCAAAACCGATGTCAGAATTATTTTAACAAACATTTTCTTAATACTGCTTATCTAAGAAATGAGGTGAAAGGTTACTGGAGCATTGATGCTTCCCTTTGTATACATTGAAATGATCATATCCCCCCCAACCAATGTCCCTGAAACCTCCCTCCTCGTTTAAGAAAACATTAAAGGGTGAGAATACATGCTCCTATGTTGGGTGATCCAAGATGGCAGTGTTGGACTAACCCAGGTAGGATGCCAAACTCCCTCAAAATGTACCATTGTTTTTCTCCTTGGCATGGATTTGATTCTTTGAGCCTGGTCTAGATTTCACTGCTGCATGGTGAGTAGGGATAGTTGGCTGTATCTGAGGCATGGTGCATTGGTTTGAAAGCAAGCAGTGTTCAGCGGGGTCCACACTTGATTGAGTGAACAATGCAATTTCTCTTTTCTCCTCTGACTATGAGAAATGTGCCTCTCTCTCAGAGGAGCGAAGTTTGCGGCAAGCAGAAGCAGCATAAGAGCATTCTGCAGTGCCGAGTGTGTCAGTCTTTTGTTGTGTGTGGGAGAAGGAGCTCTGCTTTTTTCCTGTTACTGGAGTCACAATCAGGGAAATTCGAACTTTTGTGGCTTTACTATTTTCAAAATACTGCTTAAGAAAGGGGTGTTTGTGGTCTGGAATTCGACCACTCTGTAGGATTCTATCCCCTTGCTACTTTCGACTCTCGTGGACGTGTTATCTTCTGGTGGTATGGCGGCTTTGGCTGATGGTGGTCAGTGTGCTGTGGCTCACTCCCTCCATGCGCACAGCACAGTTGGGAAAAAATTGATGACTGAAAGGTCGGTTTCAAACAGGGTGGATGATGCAGAGTGAACTGTGGTCACCAGTGAATTAGTTCATTCTGCCTAATTTAATGATTAGTCTGATTTGGATCTCCCTAAACCTAATTGAGCGAGTAAGGCGCATGGTGCAAAAGTTAAATTTATTCTAAGTCTTGGCTTTTCCCTAACGTCTCAGGCTTTAGTGGTGGGTGGCCTTTCTGCCCACTCACAGACCACTATTGATCAGTATATTCACCCCAATAGTCTGTCGTTAGGGGTGGAGCAAGGTGGTACTGAGATTCTGTTAGTCAGTTTTCGAATATAAGCAATAGGTTAAAAAATGTGATTAACTCAAATTGGAGTATTTTAAATGAAGGTAATGAGGTTAAGTTGCCCAAGCCCCTTTTTGCCTTCAAGCGTAATGATAACATCCGCAAAAAGGTAGTTCATACCTATAGGGAAAATGGACTTTTGAGACAAAATACTCTGAATGGAGATAAGGCCTTAGGGAACAATAAATGTAGTCACTGCTCGATATGTAATCATTGTATCGTAGCGAAATCGTTCACCTATAATGGCTATACAATCACATCTAGAAGTTTAAACAACTGCAGGAGCTGCAATGTTGTTTACATCCTACGCTGCCCTTGTGGAGTAGCGTATGTGGGTGAAACAGGACGAGAACTTAGGCTGAGACTGTTGGAACACAGATCGGCTTTGAAAACTGGCAAACTTAATGCCCCCCTGGTAGACCACTACAAAGATTTGAAACATGGGCACACAGAATTTGAGTGGTTCATAGCAGAAAAAATATCTATTAATAGAAGAGGTGGCAATATGGAAATTAAGAGAAAAAATAGAGAGCAATGGTATATTTCCACATTAGACACTATAGAGAAAGGTCTTAATAGCAAGGAGGACTGGATGAGAATAGCTTCTTAGATGTCTGTGGGGATCTGTAGATACAGTACATTATATTATGTTATATATCAGGGTAGATGTAAGAATCCTGATGGAGTAAGATCATAACACAAAGAGTTATTTGTTTAAATAGATTATTGTTTTTATTTAATGATATTTGTTATAGATAAACCCAAGGTAGAGTGGTTTTAATATAATTACCATTAACTATACAAAACGGGCAATATAAGATGGCGACCGCGCCAGGGATAGTATCAAAATGTTTTCGAATGAAGTTAGGACTCCTGGCAGTATGTATAGACCTAATATAGTGTCATATATACGATATATAAAGTATATTTTATAATGAGAAATTATTAGAATATAGGCAGTTACACGATATGTAGGTTATCGGTCGTTCCTTATAGTGTTGGAAAATAATCAACAAAAAGTAGCAGGTAAGGATTTATTAATAAAAAGGGCTATATGCGATGTAAATTATTGCCTTTTAGGTTTGGGTACTAAACAATAATAAGTATAAGGTATAGAAACCTTGAGAATAGCTTTAACTGCTAACATTTAATAGGTAGTCCAAGATGGCGACCGCGCTGTGTAGGAGGAGTGGAAGACCGCATAAATAAAGTTTAAAAAAAAAAAAAAAAAAAAAACTTTGCAAAGCTGCAATTGATCCACATACGTAATGGTGATTGGACCTATGGGATAGAGGTATATAAGGAGTAGCAACGTGTAAGCCTCTGTTAGAGACTTGGAGCCGGTCCGATGACAAGCAGTAGGTGTTGCGGTTACGTTGGAATAAAAAGGTAAGGAGCGGTGCTTTAGGTTAACGTTCGACCCCGGATTGGGAAGTATTTAGCCTTATACGATGTCCTTGTTATTTTATGCAGCCACGAACAAGCGACCCTACCATAAAAGTGCCGGGATAATATTGAGCCCCGCAATCTATATACCAAGCGTGATCGGATGCTGAACTGGCCTTAAACCTTTTTAAAGATTGGGCTGGAGGCTACGATTTTAGTTATCTTAAGGTGAGGACGATACATTTTTGCAATAATACTAACTAAATCCCGCTAAAGATCTAGCGTGGGGGTAATTTTTGTTTAAAACTCTTTTTAGGTGTTCATTAGATTGGAAGTGCCTTAAATATACTCCAAACAAAAGTTTCTGCATCGAAGGATTGAACCTGTAATTGATGAGGTAAAATCTAACTGAATAATATTTAGTATTGGATGATATAAACAAGATGAGAGCAGGATAAAATGTGACAAGTGTTCCTTAACATTACAGATACTGTGAAAATCGTTACCCACTTCGCCTGTTTAGTCGTAGTGATTTTGAAAAAAAATTCTAACCAGAGTGCAGATGCACCGGTGAGTTATAAAACGTAACTGAATGTGGTTAGACACAGGGTGTCAGTGTAAAAGGTATATGGGGATGAATGATTATGGGTGGATAAAAGGTTTTCTAAACATGAATGATTGGAGCACTTATAACTTGAGGTATGCACACATTCAATGGTATCTGTAAAAAATTAAATGAAATGATTTTTCTAAATTAATTGTAGTTAATGGCATTTGGATAAAACTAAATGTAATGATTTTTCGAAATAAATTATATTTTTCATAATGGTTTTAGTTTTAGTATATGTAAAAGAAAATTGGTGTCTGTATATTGATACATATGCTTATGTGTCTTTTATTTTGCATTATAGGTTCGTTGTTAGGTCAACATAGGACCCATATATTATGTTTTAAATTAAGAGGAGAAAAAAACGTATTGTCCTGAAGAAGGTGGTCCTATTACGAGTGTGCCACCGAAACGCGTCGACGCCCACATTATATTATGTGTTAAATTTGGATAAGTCAGTAACAAGTTATAGACTGGGAACTTAACCCCATGCTTTATGCTGTCTATGTATACATCCTAATTAACATTTAGAAGACAAAGTGAATTGTCTTTTTATTTTTCTCCCCCTTTTTGGTTTTTATTGTGTATTTTGGATAATTGTGTTTACTATGTATATGAATTGATGTTTTTAATGATGTGATCAAATTCCATGTGTGTGATACATATTTATGCCTTTTTATTGACCAAAATATATTAAAAGATATCAATATTTTATTAAGAAGTAGTGATCGACTTATAAGTGCCTTAATTATTGATGAGTATGGTGAGGGTGGTCTATAAGTATGGTGGCTTGATGAGTGTGATTTAGTGAGTATATGACCTATCCAAAGGGAACATTTTCTTAACGGTACTGAGATTAAGCCTGTTGGTGATCTGGGTACTAGTAGTGCTACTGGGGACATTCAATCAAACACCCCCTTTTCCCATACCGCTACACCTACATCATCTATAAGTGTGCTGTCTCTTGGTACTGCAGCAAGGAGGATTTCACCTGTTAAACTGGCTGGTTCTCCAATGGTCATTTATGATGCTAGTGAGTGTACCACAGCTGTGACTAAATTAGATTTGACTGTCAAAGTAGGCACAGATAGTGGGGTGTTTTGGCAATGAGGCAGCCTACCTCCGTCTCCTAAGGGGATTTAAGGGCTTGGGTGCTATTTGTTTGGATGGTGATCCACTGGCAACATTCCGAGGTTATTCAGCAAACTGTTTTCAATTCTTCTGAAGCCCTGGAGGCTTTCTACTCACTTTCTGAAGCTGGCAGTTTGTCCGATGCGGATGATGTTGTTGGATTAAAATTAGAGGGAAGTACATCACAGTGATACAACTGGAGTTGGATTGTCAAGCGCTGCAGATGTGAACCCTGGAAAGAGAGGGAGTAGCCATTTTTTCAAAAAGTGATTAGATGATTTGTTTATCAAAGTTTCGCTCAAGGTAACTAAGATCCTGTTTTATCTAAGAAGGAGAAGCTGCTTTGGGATCCTGAGGATCTTGGGCTCACACTTACAAATTCTCTCCCTTCTCCCTTCTCTGGGTTCGTAGGTGCTACCTGACCCCTCTGCAAAAGAGACATCAGCTCCAATTGATTCTGATGTTGGTTGTAACTCCGGTCTAGGTTTGTTAGCAATGTCAGTAATAAACTTCCAAAAGCAGCTGGTGACACCGGCCCAGTCTCCACTTCGACCCCTACATTATTAGCTATCTACAATGTAATACATCTTCTTAAAGAGGAGTACAGAAAAGATTATTTCTCCCTTAACATGGCACATCTTAAGACACCGCTGGTGTTGGGAAAACTTTCAAGGAATATTGGTATTCTTCATACTTGTCTTGGTAAGCTGGACTCATGTCAGGCAGCTCTTCAAGAGACTGTTAGAGAGAATGAGACTGCTGTCCTTAGACATGAAACTCAAAAGGATACACTTTCCTCTAAATTAGAGAATTTTGGGAAGAGATTTAATTGGAATAACCTTCGGGTCCTTGGAATACCTGAGGAGGAAAATGAGGGCAATGGCACAAGAGATTTCATGTTCATCTCTTTAGAGATGCTTTCCCCTCCTTGAATGATTGGTATATAGATTCCATGTTCCAAATGGCCCATCACTTCCCATTTCATCATCCAAGACTGCTCATTACCCTAGAGCAATACCTATCTATGCTGGGAACTTTATCTTGTGACAGTCAATTTTTCGGGCAGCCGTCCTCATTCTCCTATTAGAGCATGTGGCATTGAGTTTTGTTCGGTCGGACGTCTGTCATGAAACTTTTGTATGCCACTGGAACTCTCTTAACTCACTGGAACGCTCTTAACTTCTCCAATTGTTCCCCTCCAGGCAATCAATCTTAATCATCCCGACTGAATCCTCGCTGTGCAGGATTTGTCTGCCTCGTCCTCCCATTGTGGAATACGTAGCCTCCCACTGTCTTCATATTACTTACTCTCCATATTACTTACTCTCCAGGGTAAGCTACCCCTTGTACGACGCTCACATGCGTCTACCCTTTCCTCCCCATCCTTCCCATTCTATTCTCTTAATGTCCTTCTCTTCTGCTCCTTAGGTCCACAATGTCCCCCTCCCCTCAGCCTGGACGTGCCAGCTATCAATCCTTAAGCGCCACTGCAGGTACTCCACACTAGCTTGACGCGCCCCACAAGCATGATCAGAAAATAACTCATCCCAGCTCTATTCTACAAGAGCCAGACGCTTTCAACCTGTATGATTAGGTGACAGCACATATTGATAATTCATTCTTCAACCTTAGACACGTCGTCTTAAAGGCAATTTGATGATATCTAAGTCTTGCTCCATAAATTTGCATGGTTCACCGCGATCTCTTACTACTCTCGCATCACTGTTTTTGCCCGTATTTTAGGTCTTTCCACGCGTAAAATAGATCTTTTCATTATCATACTGTGTCCCTCTTTTGGTAACTAATGCAAAACATACCCTTGACTGATTATTCCTTTTATTTCTTTTTCTTCCCTCTTTATATCTAATGTTCCGTCAACACGGTAATTTACAGGCATATGCTCTCAGGCACTTTAATCCTTAGTCCTGAAGATGATCCAATATCTTATTGATAAGGATCGAAACGTCGTCGACACAGTTGTCAACCTTATACACTGTGATTGTTAATATATGATATGTAAAAAGGTGACCTTTTCTGATTGTTGTTTCATTATCCGTACAATATCCATCGGAAACACGTGTAAACTGCCTGAGCTTTTCTATGTTGTTTGTGTGTCTTGATCTGTGAGATTCTGGATACAGGCTTGTATCCCACTGTCATTTTCCTCACATTTCTTATGTTTTATTCAAATTATTGTGTATATTAAACTTGCCTCTGTCCGGCTGGACATGCGCCAAAATATAGTACTGATTGAGACTATATTTATTGTTTAATGAGTTTTCCTTACTCAGGGACCACTGTCCTTTGTACTAACCTAGTTCCCAAGGTCCCTGACCTATTCTATTTGGGTTCCCTTGTTTGTTATACATACTTAGCGCAATCGCTTGATTGCAAGGGTCTTTCCTTATTCCCCTTGTTCACAAGTGGGTTACTTCCTCGTTTCCCTTACCCTTACAGACCTTTACTTTCACAGACCTTCACCCTTACAGACCTTTCCCTCTTCTCCTGACGTTTTTTCAGAGTCATTAGGGTAATGTCAGATCACGCACCTCTCTACACAGATGACTATATTAGAAAGATTTTAGAAGGACCTTCACTTTTCAGTGACATAGCGAATGCACCATCAGAAATTAACACCTCACTTCCTGAGCAATTGGAGAGAATTAAAAAGAAAACTGTTAGATTGCAACTTATGATCCGCATGTTGATGGAATATTTAAAGGCAGAAATTATTCCCACTGGCCTACAGGTCAGGAATATCCCTGGGATCTTTACGGACATCCCCAAATATATTACAAACTTTAGCTATATCGGCACCACTTGCTCCAGACATTGGATGGTGCTTGGTATTGATATAGCTACGGAAGAGCTTACAAAACTATTAGACAAAATAACTGAGGTTGAAAAACAAATCAAAGAAAATAGTTCTGCTGCCGAGTGCAAGAAATTGTTAGACCAAGTACAGAAAACAGTTGACAAGTTTTTTAGACTTGAACAAAATAAAAAATCAGTCAAAGTTAAAAAGGACATTAAATCCTATACAACAGAGAGAGCTTATCCTTACCTGACTAAAGACTTCTATCTTAACAGATCATATAATAATCCACACAACACAAGACCGTGGGGTAGATTCAATCGCAGGAATAACTTGGTGGGTTTTTCAGACACCTCAGCCGACTCATCGGACAATTCTGACCCAGGAGATGGTCCTAGCACATCCAATAGAGCAACAAGCAACTCTTTTTTAGGATGAGGCCAGCAAGAACCCCAAAAGAAAGGCGGTTTGAAACGCACTCACTGGCAGAATCCTCCAGGGGAACGAAACACACGACGGAACCACTATCAATGGTGACTAACCCTAACTCCTACTCCAACCAGATAATGGTTCCTCTTACTTCAACTGTGACTGGAGATACCATCGCATCGGATACACTCCCCAATCTGTTGCTACCTATTTTTAATCTAACTAAGCACCAACTGAATGTCTCCGAACTATCTATATTGAACAAAGGGTTATCTTTTGTTCCCACCACCCATACAAATTTTCTTGACCTTCAAACCGAGGTTTTAAGATTTTTCCGGAAAATAAGGCTACACAGTTATTTTTGCTTAATCCAATGCCACTCAAAATATCTAACACTCCCCTTAGACCACCTTCTACTTTCTCCCCATCCTCTAACATGGTCCCCTCAGAAATTTCTACATTTGAAAAACTGGTACTTAATGATCTCTCGGAGATGGAGAAGGGACGTCATTTTGTCCCATATAATATCTCTAGGGCAGAGAAATCTGCCTTGAGCACGCTCAAATTGAACAATGACATCGTTATAAAGCCTGCAGACAAAGGTGGTGGTATAGTGCTACAAGAGCTAGCCAGCTATAAAAATGAGATAACTAAGCAACTACAAAATACTGATCATTACTGTAAACTGCCTACGAATCCCACTCCTGAGCTTCAGAAACTTATTTTGCATGTGACTACAGATGGCCTCGAGCAAGGTTTCCTGACTAAGTTGGAACATCAATTTCTCAATACCAAATCCCCACGCATACCTGTTATTTACACTCTTCCGAAGATACATAAAAACCAAGAAAACCCCCCGGGACGTCCTATCGTGTCAGGATGTGGTTCCATTCTAGAACCCCTTGGTCTTTATGTTGATTTCTTTATAAAAGAATTTGTTCCTATTACTACCTGCTATGTCAGAGACAGTATGCAGATGATATCTCTGGTTGAAAACCACCCATTCAACCCACAAACTGATACCCTATGTACTTTGGACGTTGAGTCATTGTACACTAATATACCTCAAATTGACTCTCTACTTGTGATAGAGAATATTCTTGATAAACGCCCGAGACCACATGCAGTCCCCACAACTTTTATATTACAATTGTTGGAAATCTGCCTCACTAAGAATTTTTCTTGTTCGATGGCCAATTCTATCAACAAACCAAGGGTACATCCATGGGGCGGTTTTTGCCCCAAATTTGGCTATACTTTACATGGATGCCCTTGAAACTAACTACATACTTGCATTGGGGAATCCTTTCCATAATGCCATTGCAATATGGAAGCGTTACATTGACGACATTTTTATGATCTGGCATAATAACCAGGACATGCTAAACCAGTTCCTCCACTGGCTTAATAATAATTGTGGAGGTCTTAAATTTACTCTATCCCACAGTAAGACATCTATCCCTTTCTTAGATTTAAATATTGTGCATAAGGAGGGCCAACTTATCACCAGCTTATTCAGAAAACCTACTGAACGTAACACTTTACTCAAATAGGACAGTAATCACCCGAGAGCACTCAGAGACTCACTACCTTATTCCCAGTTTCTTAGAATTAGACGCAATTGCACATTGAAAGAAGACTATTTCACAGAAGCTAAAGTGCTCAGTTGCAAACTTACAGTCAGGGGTTACCCCAAAAGACTTGTACGTAATGCTCTGAAAAGAGCTTGGTATTGCCCCAGAGAGTGTTTGTTGGAACCAAAACCCAAACAACAAATGGAACGCATTGTATGTGTCACCACTTTCTCTCCATCCTCACACAAATTACGCAAGAGTATACTAAAGCACTGGAATGTAATTAATGCAGGAATACTGAATTTAGATAGACCTCTTTTTGCATTCAAGAAGAGTAAAAACATTAAGGACCATTTGGTCAGGGCAGCACTTCCATGCCCACCCGTTCCCTACACTCTTGACGATCACTGGGGACTTCCACGCCTTATAGGACATGCTAAATGTGGCAATTGCACCGTGTGCAGATTTACCTCTGATTGTAAAGAATTTGTGTTTGGCACCATCAAATCCACTCATAGAGAATTCTCCAACTGTAATACGAACAATGTTATCTACGCTATTTTGTGCCCATGCAATAAGATCTATATTGGTCAAACGACTCAAAAAATACGTATCAGGATCTGCCAACATAGGAGCAGACTTCGCTGCAAGACACCTAACGCCCCATTGGTGGAACATTTTGAAACTCTGGGCCATATTGAGGACGACATCCGTTGGACAATTGTGAGTGTGGTGAAAATACCCCCAAGAGGAGCTGATCTTACACAACTACTTAACAGAGAAGAATTAAAATGGATCCTACGTACTGGAAGTATCCATACGGGTCTTAACCGACTGGAAGACTGGACAACATTGTTGTAGTTTGATCAGTACTGCTACTGCAAAGACATTTGTCAACGCTATGGTACCTAACCTGTCAACAAATGTCTTCACACCATTAGCACTCAATATGACTGTTAAATTGTACTCTAGCCTTGCTTTATCTCTAACTTATATAAATTTAAGTTTTGTCAATTACTAAGGGGCATATTATCAAGGGCTGGCGATATAATTATCGCCGCTTTAGCGTCCGTTTTCGGGCGAAAAGCGGCGATAATTATATCGCAATATCATCAAGGACACGCTAGCGCGTGTTTCCTTGATGTAGAGCCCGTTTTTTCACAGCCTCGCCTTGCATCGCTAATGAGATGCAAAGAAGGCGTGGCTGTGAAAACAACACAAGTTAATATCGCGAAGGCAGCTTCGCGATATTAACAAGGAGGTGCAGCGATAAAAGAAATCGCGCTACCTCAGCTTTAACTCAGGAATTTAACGTCTGTTAAATTCCTGACTTAAGCATACTTTACATGGGAGATGGATTCTGCTGATACGACCACAGGGTCGTATCAGCAAGAGTTATCACCGTTTTCCATGGAACATCGCTGGAAAACCAGCGATGTTCCATGGAAAACAAGCTATCGCAGGAATAATTATCGCCATTGCGCTATGCGTTGTTAATACAGCGCTAGCATGGCGATAATTATCTGCGGTAGCCGGCGATAACTATTCTCACGCTGTGAAAGGCCAGCGATAATTATCGCTGGCCGTTGATAATATGCCCCTTAGAACCTTGTTTTATCTCTGACTTTTATATAAATAAGGCTTTTCCAATTACTAATAGCATTAAAATGACTGTCAAAAATGTACTCTGTTTTCTATGCAATCCTCAGCTGATCGTCACGTCTTTGGTCATATATCACCGGTTGATTGGCCTCATCTTTTACGTGTATGTAATTTGGGTTTTTCTAATCACTAAGCCCTATCTGTATATATATCTGTTAATGCATTATGACAATTGACATTAATAGCCTCACTAAAACCTTGTGTCAAACCGTCTGTTTATCGCTCTTTTTCTAAATTATGAACTGATACCCAATATGCGAAGCCCTATCTGTATATATATCTGTTAATGCATTATGACAATTGGCATTAATAGCCTCACTGAAACCTTGTGTCAAACCGTCTGTTTATCGCTCTTTTTCTAAATTATGAACTGATACCCAATATGCGAAGACCTGTATTCTTTAACAATATATCTCTTTTTTATGAATACTTCGTAATTTATTTTACAGTATATAATTACAATTTTCGTGCCTTATTCGTTCCTGTCAGTAATTCCATGCGTATCTATTACTATATCTATTATTTTTACTATCACCTTGCCTATTCCAAGATGGCCGCTGTGCTTAAGCTTCACTAAACGCTGAATCGCGTGCGACTCCTCCCTCACTGTAAACCACATGACCTTCCATGTAGTCACGTGACCCACCACTGGTCGCCATAACCCCTTGTTAGCGTTTTCTTCTCCTGCGTTCACGCCATTCGCCTGCAGGTTCCACAAGCGCCACACCAGGTAAGCGTCTTTTCCAGGCCCCCGCTATTTCCACGCCAGATTCTGGATGGTAGATTCTAAATTAATTCCCTTTATAACATTTTTTAGGCCCATCACGTACAAATTCTCCGATTTGGACAGAGATAATCCGACCCTGTGAATTAGGTAAGCTCTCTCTCCCCCTTCGCCCCCCTGGTTTCCCGCCAGGCCCAACGCTCTTAACTTCTCCAATTGTTCCCCTCCAGGCAATCAATCTTAATCATCCCGACTGAATCCTCGCTGTGCAGGATTCGTCTGTCTCGTCCTCCCATTGTGGAATACGTAGCCTCCCACTGTCTTCATATTACTTACTCTCCAGGGTAAGCTAACCCTTGTACGACGCTCACATGCGTCTACCCTTTCCTCCCCATCCTTCCCATTCTATTCTCTTAATGTCCTTCTCTTCTGCTCCTTAGGTCCACAATGTCCCCCCTCCCCATCAGCCTGGACGTGCCAGCTATCAATCCTTAAGCGCCACTGCAGGTACTCCACACTAGCTTGACGCGCCCCACAAGCATGATCAGAAAATAACTCATCCCAGCTCTATTCTACAAGAGCCAGACGCTTTCAACCTGTATGATTAGGTGGCAGCACATATTGATAATTCATTCTTCAACCTTAGACACATCGTCTTAAAGGCAATTTGATGATATCTAAGTCTTGCTCCATAAATTTGCATGGTTCACCGCGATCTCTTACTACTCTCGCATCACTGTTTTTGCCCGTATTTTAGGTCTTTCCACGCGTAAAATAGATCTTTTCATTATCATACTGTGTCCCTCTTTTGGTAACTAATGCAAAACATACCCTTGACTGATTATTCCTGTTATTTCTTTTTCTTCCCTCTTTATATCTAATGTTCCGTCAACATGGTAATTTACAGGCATATGCTCTCAGGCACTTTAATCCTTAGTCCTGAAGATGATCCAATATCTTATTGATAAGGATCGAAACGTCGTCGACACAGTTGTCGACCTTATACACTGTGATTGTTAATATATGATATGTGTAAAGGTGACCTTTTCTGATTGTTGTTTCATTATCCGTACAATATCCATCGGAAACACGTGTAAACTGCCTGAGCTTTTCTATGTTGTTTGTGTGTTTTGATCTGTGAGATTCTGGATACAGGCTTGTATCCCACTGTCATTTTCCTCACATTTCTTATGTTTTATTCAAATTATTGTGTATATTAAACTTGCCTCTGTCCGGCTGGACATGCGCCAAAATATAGTACTGATTGAGACTATATTTATTGTTTAATGAGTTTTCCTTACTCAGGGACCACTGTCCTTTGTACTAACCTAGTTCCCAAGGTCCCTGACCTATTCTATTTGGGTTCCCTTGTTTGTTATACACACTGGAACTTTTGAGAGCCAATTCCAGCACTTCATAATTTTGGGGTAACAATTTTGTTATTGGAGCCTTCCAAGGTGAAAATTAATTTTGAAGGACATACATATTTCTGCCATGATGTAACTAAAATTTGCTAAAAGAGTGGCAGCTGACCAAGAAAGTTTCTAATTGATCTGTTGTCTACTAAGGAAAATATTTTTGGCTGTATGAACAGTCTATCTGTAGGCGCTTAATCTGTAAATCCCTTTCCTTCTTTTTTTTCTCTTTCTTTCTCATTTATTGTGTTGGTTGAAGTGGGGGTCTACTCACTGATTTGACATTCTGTCGGTCTCCTTTACTCTTTTTATACTTTCATCTCCCTCTAATCCTTTTTTCTCTCTTCTCAATGGTCCCTCTCCTACATTTTGATGGGTCATAAAGGTTAATGTGAAGGTTGATGCTATAAAAGGTGTGATGGGTTATTCCTCTGATTCAAATTGGGTGGTATGCAGCTTACCATCTGTACAATTTATGTGTGCAATGAAGATGATCCATCTATATTTGATTATCTTCTTGCAGAATTTCAGCTGTGGCCTGAGCCCTTACTGGCATGTGATGACTTCAACATAGTTTTATGTCCTGAGGCTGATGTATTGTGAGTTGAATCACAGAGTGCAGTTTGAAGTGACTCTGGGTTCACCTTTTTTTCAGCCCCTCATAAATCTCTTTTTAGCATCAACATGTTTTTTGTAATTCATTCTCTTTTTCCATTTGTTAATAACCAATTAAATGTGAGACTCGTTTTGTACCATAATTCACTGTCTTTGCTTATTAGCTCTGATTGCCACCCTTCCTCCCCACATAGGTGGACTTCGATCAGAGGTTGCTACTGTATAGTGATTTCATCCTGGCAATAAATGACAAAATAGGCAAGTATCTAGCTGCATATTTGGGTTCGGCCTTGATGATATATGTTTGGGACATATGTAAGGTTTTTTTCAGAAGCCAAATGATAAGATTTCTAGATATCAATAGCAGTCTTGGAAGGCTGCTGACTCTAGTTTAAAGCGGTCCCTCAATCAAATTGAAGAAAGCTCATCACAGAGCATACGAGACCAGGACCCGAGGAGAATAGCTGAGGCCCTGGAACAACAGACGATTTTGCAAACAACTTTAGAGAAAATCACATGGGACCGGGCCAATAAAAAGATCCAGGCTAGGCAAATCCTATGCTTTAATGCTAATGAGGAGATGGGGGTGTCTTTTAGCTTTTCGAGCTGAAGACAAAAAAAGTGGTAATCTTATGGGGAATATTATCAACGATTGGGTGAACATATAATGGATCTGGAAAATATTAGAGCGGAGTTCTGGGAATATTATTGAAGCCTCTATAGAGAGGATTGTGTGGCCTCTCCTGAATCGATCAATCACTATATTAGTAGATTTAATGGTCAAAAACTGACTCAATGTCAGTGCGAATGGCTCGAGGAGGCTATTTCCCCCCTAGATGTAGAGAGGGCCATTGGACAGCTGGCAAGGGGTAAAGCAGCAGGACCAGATCAAATTTCCTGGAATTTTAGAAGACCTTTTTAAACCTGCTTATACCGGTCCTTTGGGACCTGTTTAATTCTCCTGTCTTCCTAGCTCGGGCCCCTTGTTCCTGGGGTGAAAACAATATAGTTATCGTCCCAAAGAAATATCCCTTGAGCTGCGGCTCCTATCGGCCAATCGCTTTGATTAATTATGACTCAAAGATTCATACAAGGATTTTGGGCAATAGGTTTTCAGCAGTCATTTCTTACCTGGTGGATCTGAATCTGCAAGGTTTTATTCCAGGTTTGGATATGAAATCTCATGTCAACACTGTGATAACCATGTTGGAAGTGGCATCAATGGAGTAGGTTCTTGAGGGATGATCCTGTTGGACACCAAAAAGGAGTTTGACTGAGTCTCCTGGCAGTTCCTCTGGGCAATCATGAGGATCTCAGGCTTTTGTACAATTCTCATTGTACAGTGGACTAAGTGCCAGGGTCTCTTGTGGTGGTGTTCTATCCAATCCTCTTTGTATTTCCAGAGGCACCCAGCAGGGTTGTCCTCTCTTCAACTTTTTGCCCTATATCTCGAGCCCTATGTCAGGGCTCTGCAATTCTCAGATACTATATACCCTCTTTGACTGCATCATTTAAAACTGAAAATTCTTGTATATGTTGATAATGTGGCCTTCTTGACTTCCTGTCTCGTGGCTGCCCTAAAGGCAGAGGAAGCATTAGCAGTTGAATTTGGTAGTTTATCAGGGTATAAACTCAATACTAATAAAACTCAGGTCCTCACAAATATATCCTCTTTGTCCTGTAATAAATGGAAGGCTCAGTCTGCAATGTACTTGGCCATCAAATCATTTATGAGGATTCAGATATTATAGATCTTAATTATAATAAGGTTCACAGGGATTTATTAGGCATGTTTAACAAGTAGAATAGATGACATCTAGGGTTGATAGGGAGATGTAACGTTATAAAGATGATTCTTTTCCCTCATTACTTGTCCCTATTCCGGTATTTACCGCTTTCTCTCCCTAAAACATTTTTTAGTAAGATCGAGGTTAGTTGGCAAAAATTCATATGGTCTTATAAGAAACCCCTATAAAATATCCAGTTTCTTCAACTCCCATGTGACAGTGGGGGTATGTCCTTACAAGCATTACGGTTTTATTTTTTTGCTGCATTTATTTCTCGCCTAACCAGGGTAATGGGTAAGGAATTGTGGCCGCTGGGCCCAATTTTTGCAGACTATTTGCCTTTTAGGGATGTGATTTAGCCTAATACAGGTCTAATCAACACAGTGTATTTTAAGAGGACAAGGTACAAGACCCTACATGTCTATCATCAAATTTGGTCCTTTCTACAAAAAATATTTCCCAGTATTACCACCTATAATCAATATATTTTGTTAGGCTATAACCCCAATTTACCACTGTCTATACATAATAGATTTAGGGATGCTAGACAAATTTGGACTTGTACACATCAGGGCAAGTACTGAAGGGTACCACATTGATATTCTATGAGGCTCTTCAGCGTTGGTTCTCTTTCAACAACGTGGATTTGTAGGTACCTCCAATGACGTAACTTTTTACAAACATTGACAGATGAGGATCTCAATTGTTGCAGAATGATTTTCTTGATTACCTAATGAAGGTGACAGGTAAGGGCTAAATATGCATAGCCTATAAAATTATCCTTTTGGGTGATATTGTAGGGAAGGTAGATACTTTCCAGCTTAGAGCAGATAAGTGGAATAAGTATTTGGGGGCTGAAGTCTCTGGTACAGAAATTAAGTGCAGCAACACCTTAGGACAATCTGTCTTGAATGTTTCCCATATCAGAGTCTATCACTTAAAATGCTTGAATGATTTTTATTACACCCCTTATTTTCTGTGTAAGATAAAGGTAAGGCAAGATGGGAAATGCTTTCGATGTGGGATAGATGGGTCTGACAGTGTTCATATTTTTGCCTCTTGGTCAAGCATACTCAGAGTTTGGGATTAAATATTTGGGAAAATAAATAAGATTACTCATAGGAAGTTATCTGGGATAATAAGATGATTACACTTGGGCATTCACTGCTGATCCCATCTAGAGTAACTAGACTTTATTATTTTGCTATTGCATTGGCCAGCTAGTCTTGGCTCAATACTGGTTATCGAGTGAAGCTCCACAGCTATGGGTATGGTGGCAAGAGTTCATGAATGTCTGCACTTTGGAGATCTCTATTTAGAAAGTAGATGTCATCTGGGTCCCCATTAGACCTTAAATGGTTGAGAGTCTTTATGGCCACAACCCTTCACTCTTGTGACATATCGTATGACTTAGATCTTTCTTTGGTCTTTCTCTAGATATCTATGTTTTACCTGATGCACTTTGCCACTACTTGGTTTAAATTTGATGATATTACTACTAATGTAACTTGATGAGTTATTTTTCTTTTTCTCATTTCTGGTTGTGAATTGTAGGATTGTAATTGTTTTCCTTATTAATGAAACACAAAAAGATAATAAATGCTCCTACCACCTTTCTATTTGACTTTTAGTACTTTGCTAAATATCCTGTCAGATGCCAAGACATCATTATAAAAAGGATTGTATAGTATTTCTTATCTGCGCGAAACTGTCAAGTCACAAGAAATGTAGGGGGTATAGTGGCTCCGATACTAACCACCTGCTCTGGAGACTCCAAGAAAGGAGTGGAAAAAAACAACTGAGGAGATAGGGTAATCAGATTTTGGATATAAAGAATTACAGGCTAAGGGGAAGCAAAAATAGTTACTTATAGTAGATCATTATATGCAGGGCTCAATTACATAGCTATTTATATAACCTTAATAATGTACTCATTTGAGTGCAATCACCTATTCGGTTCTGACAAGTATCAGGAAGAGACTGCCTCTAGGCAAATTCAGGACATCAGCAAATCACTGCATACATTCATTAAAAAGGCAAAGGACACAACCAAATCATTAGGTGAAACCAAGATGTGTACAATGAGGGAATGGCCAGATACAAATTGCACAGAGGTGAGGCTGAACCCACCAAGACAATGCTAACATGCACAGATGGAATGGAAGCCTCAATTATTTTACTACCACAACCACCCATTCCAAATAAGAGGAAGTACTCAATAATTCCATTAAATGTAAATGAATGTGACAGCCAATGGATAAGGAAAGATGTTCTTTGAAAACATTACAAGATATTTTTCGCTAGAAACTCCTATATAGCCAATCCATGTTGAAACAGAGCTAAAAGTTTACACACCATCTCCACTGCATGATATCTATGGCTTCAATTTGCCACCAGAGTTTCTAGTCCCTTGGAGACAGTAGCGTTATTTTTTTTTTTTTTGTCCTCATTCGCCTTCAACCACAATGAACATCCAGTCTCTTCATGCCCCTACTCAACGACCTGGAATGACCAAGGCACTCTGTTATGCTCTCTCAATGCCTTCAGCCTGTAAGGGGAATATACCAGACCTAGATGTTACTCCCCTTCAACAAGGGGCAGGGTTTTACTCCGACTAAGTCCCTTAAGGACTTGTTGGACCTTTTTTTGTAGCTCGGGGAGGCCCTCATTGTCCAAGGAGCATCAGAAAAGGCATAATCATAGGACACGCAAAAAAAAAAAGCGATTACTTCCATTGTATCAATAAGTACCAATATCCGATCTTTTTTCTGCTGCATGCTCTGGACAGATCCATTTGAGATACTTCATATAGTGAGGTCAGCCAATCCGAATGCTTGGGAGGATTTGAATCTACCCAATGCTTACAGATTTGCCTCCTAGCCAGTAGTATCGAGTAAAATAAAAAAGATCTAGCTGGGCCTATAATGTTACTAATAAGACCAAAAATTATCAAAGTCAAGTCAATTTGGATTTGTACTCTCAAGATACTTGTCAACGTTGACCGTATTTCTTCCCAGAATAGAGCGATGGAGGGGCAGTCTTTGAACATATGCATGTCCGAGGCTTCAACCATTCCACACTTCTAACACATGGCTTGGGGCCCAGTTAGGAATTTGGATAGTCTAAGGGGAGACAAATAAGCTTTATGCATAGTGAATAGATGGTTCCTCTTTAGCCAGGCAGGTTTGACTAGATTGAAAAGAGTTTTGAATGAGTCCTGCCATAAAAGATCACATTGTACATCTGGAAGCTGTTCTCTCCATAACTCATTTGCAAGCTTAAATTCCCCATCCACTTCCTCTTCTATAGCCCAATACCAGTGCGAAACCTCCTTCTTCCCCACTGGCCTCTCGACTAATTGTTGCTCAAGACTCTTGCCCCCGCCTATTGTTTTTTTTTGTCTTAACTGGGCTTGTACCCAGCTTTGTAGCTGGATGTACTTAAATCTTGAGAGACCACTACCCACTCTCTTCCTTAGATCTTCCCAAGAGATGAGTACTCCCTCACTGACAAGGTCCCCCCCAAACTTTTAACCCAGCTTCTTTGAGTGGAGCCGCCAACCTATCTTGGATACATTCCGGTGAACCGGGTGAGTCCCACAGTGGCGCTAGGTTAGAGAAGTAATTTAGGCCCATCACATTTTTTAAGCTTGCCCATATTCTGGCAAATGCCTGGAGGACCTTGAGTTTGACCTTCTTGAAATATTTTTGGTCTCCAAATTTAAACATGAAGCCCTCATCTGGTAGACCCACCCCTCTTAACATGGCCAAGAACATATCTCCTCCCCCAGTGCTAACAGGCATTTTTAATAGCATCCGAGAATGTGAGAGCTGAAACGCCCATGCATAGTATTGTAAATCAGGTAGCGCGAGGCCTCCTTTCTCTCTCCTGCGCCTTAGTCTTTTCCAGGCTATTCTTGTTGTTTTATATGCCCAGATGAAGGAATTTATTTCCTGCTGAAGAGAACATGG
Source organism: Calotriton arnoldi (assembly GCA_963921515.1). Lineage (NCBI taxonomy): Eukaryota > Metazoa > Chordata > Amphibia > Caudata > Salamandridae > Calotriton > Calotriton arnoldi. The sequence goes on from CAWUFW010003681.1 coordinate 1,595,550, forward strand.
CGCCTGTTAGGTGAGCAGTCGCGCGCGTCAGGAACACCCGTCCCTCTCCCTATTCCCAGACGGAAATATGTTACCTGAAAGCCTGCTGTAGTTTGCCGGAATACACGCTCCTGGCGGTTTTGCTGCCCTTTATCGCTGGCTTTCGTGGAGACGCGGTGGATACAGGCTGAGCTCCCTGGCGCCCATCGCCCGCCCTGCCTTTTGCGTTAGTACGGGGCCGTGCTGGAGCTGAGGCGCGGCCGCAGGGCGGCGGCTTGCGGGCACCTCTGGGGCATCAGCGGTAGCACCAGCATCAGCCGTTTTTTTGCCGCGGAGGTTTCTGGATGCGCTGGGAAAGTGATTGAGGCGCCTTCGGGGGAGTCTGCAGTCCCGTGTGTTCCGAGGACGCCATCTAGGCAGGCTAAGTCTGCTGAGAGCTGTGAGGAGGAGCTGTCTCTGGCACACTCTTTGAAAAATCATACCGGAGAGCACGAGAGCCTAGGAGTCATAGGGCAGCTCTCCTCTATAGACGGCAATACAGGGAAAACTAAAGGAGTCCCCGAGGAAACAGAGAGGCGGATCAAAGCTGAGATAAGGCGAGTTAGGAACAAAGGCAGGAAATACGGGGGGCCACCTCAGGCATTGGTAAGGAGATAGCTAAGGCGGAGGAAAGCCCGAACTTAGGGGAGCAGGTAGTGGAGAAGAAAGCTCCTGAAACTGTAAATAAGAAGGGCAATTCCAGCTACTCCTCAGCTTTCCAAAATTACCAGTCCAAGGGAAGGAGCATCAAATGAGGGAGGAAAAAGAGTATCTCTCGGCAAAACAAAGTTAAAATGACCCCCTCATTGCGGTCCTTCTTTAGAATACAACCTGAGGTTTTGTTGGTTACAAGGCAAGGGACGAGTCCCAGAGAGGACGGTAACGCTTGCCCCACTGGTCTTACACTTAGTACATCTAGCATACCTAGCATACCTGACATATCCGATATGTCTAGCAATAATATGGAACCAGTGGGGACCCATATGCCTATGGCTATCAGTGGACAGCCGCTTGATCCTCAGATAAGGGAGGAGTTGGAGTCGGCGGATCAGGATCAGGATCAGGATCAAGCTGAAGCTACTAATCAGAATATTGTAACTCAGAATACTGAAAAGGGTGAGTCGAGTTACAAGCCACAGGGAGAGACTGGGCTCCCCATAGCTTCAATGGAAGCTTTGTTTGCCTCGTTAAAGGAGGATATTAAGAAGGGCTTTGCTGTATCTGCCACTAACCAAGCTGAGATAAGGAATTCATGCGAAAATCTAGAGAAGAAGGTAGACCTTCTAAACTCTAGAACCGAGTCACTGGAAAGTTCCGTGGAAGAACTGAAAGCTAATTTAGCAACAGCGGAGTTAAAGATCCAGGACCTTCAAAGAGGAGAAACTGCTCTACAGGATAGAATGGAGATTTTTGAAAATAACTCCCGAAGAAATAACTTACGCGTTATGAACGTGCCATAGGGGAAAGAAGGATCTGATCTTAAAACATTTATGGTTCAGCTGCTTAAAGAAGTTCTACCACTAGAAGAGACAACAGAATTCTTGGAGAAAGAAATACAAAGAATTCATAGGGATCCGTTTCGTCTGAACCCAAATAGGGAGAAACCAAGAAAGAATCTCATCAATTTCCTCACGTACTCGGTAAAAGAAAAGATATTGAATATGGCCTTAAAGGCAAAAACACTAAGGAGTGGGGACTTCTCTTTTGAAATTCGCTCAGACCTTTCTAGAGTTACCCTGGAAAGACAGTGGGAACTGGGCAGAAGGTTGGACAATTTCAGGAAAGCCGGGGCAGTAGTACAGTTTAAATTTCCGGCTTTTTAAAAAATCATGTACAAAAACAAAATGTACAACATTCGATCAATTCGAGAGGCAGATGAATTGCTGGAGACTATTAATAAGGAAGCCCCATAGATTCCATAGGGGAGCCTAAGCTGCTCTGTTTTGCCTTAATATAGGTATAATGTGTAAAGTAGAACAGGGTTTTATATGGTGCCTTTGAATATCATTGACCAGACCATATCGAAGTTGTGAATGGTCGGATTTATCAGTCCCTGTACACATAAAGTAAAGAAGCAGTAGGGAGGTAGGGATAGGAATTTCACTAGGGCACTGTTTATGCTGTGCAAGGGAAAAAAAAAAAGGGAAAAGAAAGGGGGAAAAAAAGAAAAGGAAAACAAAAAAAACTATTAGGTTTTTCCTTTCTCTTTTTGACAAATATTAAATTGGATGATTAGTCTTCTTGTTTGGTAGGGTAACACAAAATCACAACAGGGATGGGGGGTTCTTGGACGCAATATCTGGACAACACCGGTCCAGAATAATGGAGGGAGGGTTCTCCAAGGGGGGTGGGAAGGTCGGGAGGGGGGAAAAGGGAGCACTGGGGGAAAAATGTTATATAATCCTCATTTGCCTTTAGATTTGTTATCTCTCTTAAACTCAGTCTGTTTAGATTTAGAAAGCATCAAAGGAGGTGGCTGCTACTTTTTTTTTTCTGGGTGTAGTGTGGGATGGATGGGCCAAATTAAATAGTATGACAAAAATACAGATACTTTCCTGGAATGTCAATGGCCTGCGTGTGAGGACAAGAAGAGCCAGAATCCTACAATATATGAGAGATTCCTCTGCGCAGGTCTTTGTCATCCAGGAGTCACACCTTCTTAAGGCAGAGATAAAAGAAATATTGAAAAATCAGAAATGGGTGGATTCGTACATTTGCACAGACCAGACGGCTAACATTAGAGGGGTGCTGATTCTTTTAAGAAGCAAGCTAAAGCCCAGATTCTACAATATAGGGAAGACCCTGGTGGCAGGTGGTTAATATTGAAGATCATATTAACAGGTACTCCTGTTACTTTAGTTGGGTATTATGGCCCGAACCAGGACGATCCTGCCATCTTAAAATCTATCTTTTCGCATCTTCTAGACTTCCCAGAGCCAGTAATATGGGCAGGGGACTTTAATATTGTTCTTGACCCAAAATTAGATAAATCCCCAAACAGCAGAGCGGCAGTCCCCTCTAGATCAAGGGCTCTTCTTTTAACAATGATGTCTCAATTGGGTCTTTGCAATATCTGGGGGAAAGTTCGGGCCAACAATTGGGGGCATCTTACAGAAATTTTAAGTACAAACACAAGTCAGGAATAGACTATATTCTGTTCAGTTATAGCCTAAGGGGCAGTGTTAAAAATATAACATAGCTACCATCACATTTGTCAGATCATTCTGGCATATTGCTGGCCCTTGAGTGTAAACAGCCTCAGCAAATTAGAACGTGGTCCTTTGATCGATCATTATTGCTTGAGGAGGAAGAGATTGCCTTCATATCTAAAGAAACAAATCTATTCTGAAAAGAGAATTTAGGCACAGCTGATATTACAATGGTTTGGGATACCCTTAAAGCTTTTTTAAGGGGTGTTATAACTAGTAGATCGAGTTATAGGAGTAAAAAGCACAGGGAAACCATCTCAGCCTTGGAGGCAGAGATGAGGAAAGTAGAGTCAAAATTGAATAGCCAGACCGGTGTAGGCCTGAAAGAAGATCTGGATAAATTAAAAAAATTAAAAGAAGAACTGGAGGGCATTCTCCAAAAGAGGCTAATGAGCAAATGGGAAGCAAGTAAGATCGCCCACTTTGAATATGGGGAAGGAGCAGGGAAGCTATTAGCATGGAAAATCAAAGCGGATCAGCTCCGAAACCATATAAAAGAAATCACAGTGGAAAACGGTGCAGCTCCCCTTTCCAAAGATGCAGAGATCGGAGAGGCTTTCTTGGAATACTTTCAAGAGATATATAAGCAGACCTGTGTAGAAGATAAGCTTAAAGTAAGGGATTGGTTGGATGGGATCTCATTAACGCCTAGTACCCCCATGCAACAGAGAGATTTGGAACAGGCTATTACACAGGAGGAAGTAAGGAAAGCTTTGGCAGAATGTAAAAGGAGTAAAGCTGCCGGACCCGATGGGCTACCAGCGGAATTATACAGATCATTGGGGGAGGGCATAATTCCAACATTAACCCAACTGTTTAATAAGATTCTAGCGGAGGGAAGTAGCCCTCCTAGAACCTGCAATGACACTACCGTAGTGTTGATCTTGAAACCCGGCAAAAATCCAGCTAAACGTGGGTCATACCGACCCATATCGCTTTTAAACACGGATTATAAAATCTTTGCCTCCATCTTGGCAAGTAGGCTGGGGGTGGTGGCAAATGACATCCTGCATTTAGATCAGAAAGGATTTGTGAAAGGGAGGCAGTTAGCAGATCTTACCTATGATTTGGTCGGAGCAATTGACATCGCTTCTACCCATACACTTCCTTTAGCAGCCTTAACCCTGGATGCCACCAAGGCTTTCGACAGAGTAAATTGGGCCTACCTGTCGGAAGTCATGGTAAAATTTAATTTGGGGTATAAGTTTCGTCGCACTATTCAACTACTATATCAAGCCCCATCGGCCAGGATATTGGTTAATGGAAGCCTGACCAAAGCCATTAACATCACCAGGGGAACTCGACAGGGCTTCCCCCTCTCACCCCTACATTTTGACATCTATATAGAGCCTTTTGCACAAAAACTTAGAGAAGATCTTAGCATCAAGTCCTTTAGGCATGGGGATTGGGAAAGGAGGGTGGCTCTGTATGCAGATGATATTCTGATACTCTCAGCAGATTTGAATACCACCTTCCCGGCAGTAATTAAACTGGCAGAGGAATTTGGGCAGGTCTCGGGATATGAGATAAACGCTGAGAAGACCGAGATCATGACCTGGAATATTTCGGAAACCCAATATCAGGCTAGTTCCAGCATGCGTTATCCCTGTGTCAGAATTGTACAGGATATAGATAAGATAGCAGAATCTAACTTAGTGCGAGTTCTAAGGGAATGTCAAAAACAGATGAAGTCATGGGGCCATCTCCCTCTATCCATCTTGGGAAAGGTAAATCTGGTGAAAATGACGATATTACCCAAAATTACATTTCTTTTTAATACAATCCCTCTACATTTTGATAAACATACCATCGCCAAATTTCAGCAGGAGACAGCAGCATTATTATCAACCACAACCATGTAGCAGTCTGGGCAAGTGCTGTATGTATGTCATGACACAAAGGAATTGAGCCTATTACCCTCAACCCTTCTTTTCTGGTTCCTTAAAGTATCTTAATGGTATTCATAGCATGGGTTTTGCCCTTAATAGTGGGATATTACAGAACAGAACAATGCACTGCTGTCACAGGAATGAACATTATAGGAGGTCTAAGAATGTTTTAATATAAATAAATTAGCACACATTGCCACCCACAGAGGTCTTAAAAAAGCATCTCTATTTTGATTTTCACCAAGTGCTTTTCTTAAAGTAATAAAGCATCCAGCTAGCTCTCATAATGAACCCGTTTATATGATATCATTGTACTGAGACATTCACAGAGTTCTCGTGATGCACCTCTCCACTGACCTGCAGCGTTGGTTGATATGTTCAGGGCTCTCAAATGTACTACTGTTCTGATCTGCATGGCATTCCACCTACTTTTGACTCAAAAATATTCACTGACCATAATGCATTAGTCAAAATATAGTGACTTCAAACACACAAAAAATAATGGGTTTGAAATTTACCCTGAACAATTGCCAGTGGCTTAGACTATTTACAAACATTCTTTCCATCACTTTTTGTATGTTTGATGTAACTTCCTAAGTGGCCAAGGGTATGCCCAGGCTTAGGTCCCTAGCTCGATGTGCCACAGGATACAAGCTATATTTCAGTAACAAGGCCAATGTAGGCCAAACACAGTTTGCAGGTGCTTGTGTTGTGTTCTGGAGGAGCCTCACCTGGCAGTTTGGGATGGACTGTTCCACAAAGGAGCAAGGTCATTACTGATTTGCATAAGGCAGGCCTCTGTCTAGATTAGCACAGGAGGCGAAAACTGAAGAGATGGAATGCCTCCCTGAGTGATTGCCAGTGGTTCAGATTATTTGCAAGCATTGCTCATGTTTTCTGTATTTGATGTAATGCACTAAACAGGCAAAAGTATGCCGAGGCTAGGGTCCCTTGCTCACTGTGCCACAGGATCCAAGCTGCACGTCATTCATGAGGCCTAAATAGAATAAAACCGTCTCAGGTTGATTTTGTTCCCTTCTGGAGGGGCCTTCACCTGAAAGTTCTAGATGGACTGTTCTCATAAAGAGCAGGGTCAGTACTGATTTGCATAAAGCAGGCCTCAGCTTAGAGAGACATGGGGGTCGATTCCGATCTCGGTCGGAAGGCCTCTGAATCGGATTTGGCTTTACCAGATCCGAGTCGGAGGCTTTGTTTCCGACCGAGTCGTACAGAGGTCCGGACGCCCAAGTACGATGCGAATGAACGCGAAATTGCCGACCGACTCGTTTCCGGGTCCGAGCCGCTCCGTACGACTCGGTCGCAGACGAACCATACCGCGCAATGGAGTCGATTTCCGACCGAGCCAGTACAATGCACAATTCGGACAGCCGGATCGAGTCGGAGTCTCCGGGACGAAAAAGCTTCGGGGGTCCGTGCCGGACCCCCCTTCACCCGTAGCCTTACGAGTCAGACACAGGGGGGACCCAAGGGTCCCCCCTATACCCGCATGTACGGTGCGGATGGCACCAATGTGTACCCACTACAGGGGGCATCCTTTTGCGCAACGTACCCATTGAGTCAATGGGAACCCATGTACGCGTCATACGACCGGCTCCCATTGACTTCAATGGGAGTCCGACCGAACCAAGTCCAGCAGCATGCGGCCGCATCGTACTCACTCGGTCGGACTGCAGGAGTCCGGCTCGGTCGGAAAACAATCCGGATCCGGATCGGTCGGAGTGCTTTCCGACCCAGATCGGAATCGGCCCCATAGTCAGTGAAAACAATAGATTAAAATGCTGCCCCAAGTAATTGACAGTGGTTTGGATGCATTCCTCCAATCATTTTTTGTATGTTCAAAATATTGCCCCGACAAAATATATCGGTAACCAAAATAGTGAACGTAAATATATAGTTTTTTTGTTGATTTTCTATAAAAATCAAAGTTTAAAATGTTCTTTACTTAACTATCATTTTTTGTTAAGCTGTTTTATTATATGGCACAGTGTTTCCATTTTCTTATATATGATCTTACCTCAGCTTTAGACCGGGTGAACCGTAAGAAATTGTGGGCCCTACTTGGCTCCCTGGGGGCTGAGCCGGCTATTGTAAATTTATTAATGACCCTCCATGCCCATACCACAGCTGCAGTCAGATACTCTCATGGAGCGGGTTTTACAGACCACTTTAATTGCACTAGGGGGGTTCGCCAAGGGTATATTTTAGCCCCTTTTTTATTCACAATATACATCAATGACCTAGAATCTGCCCTGACAACACTACAGACTGACAGCCCTAGAGTGGGTAGGAAAGCAGTGCCAGTCCTTTATAAGCGGCTGACGCGGTACTGATGGCCCGCACACCGATGAGCCTACAGGCCTTGATTGATTGTTTTATTTCTATTATGAATGGTTGGATCTGTCGGCCAACTTCACAAAATCATATGTTATGGAAGCTGGCACTCAGGTGACTCGATCTAATATGGCTGGCAGGAGCCCACACTGTAGCTAAGGTCCCGGCCTTTTCTTATTTCGGAATTTTATTTGATGCAAAACTAAACTGGAAACATCTGATGGAGGGGAAACTAGGAGACATGGATAAATCAATGAGAGCTATTGCTAACTATGCTCAGAGATTAGGCACTTGGAGGCCTATTAGGATGGCGGGCGGACTTTCGTCTGCCCGTCACCCTAGTGGTGCTGGGAAAGGCCGCTAGTGGTGTGGCGGTCCCGCAACGGCGATTAGGATGCCACCGCCACCGTGGCGGTGGCATCCCCCATTCCCAGCATTGTGGCGGGCAGTGCTCACAGCACTGCCCGCCACAATGCTGGGAATGCACTGTGTGCATTGTCATGCACAAGGTGACAGGCACCGCGAGGTGCCTGCCACCATGTCCATGACAATGCAGGGGGGTACCATAGGTACCCCCCATGTGCACCCCCCACCCCCCAAACATCGTGGGGGCCCGCAACGGGCCCCCGAAAGTGGAATCCGCCTGGCTTTCCATGGCGGAGTCACCGCCATGGAAAGCCCTGCACTGCCGCCCATTGTAATATGGATGGCGGTGCCTGCAAGGTACCACCACCATATTGCAGGCCTTTTCCGCCCGGTAGGCAATCAGGCCGATTACCTACCAGTGGAAAACTGGCAGACGGTCTTTCCGTCTGCCAGGGCCCCCACTGCCATCGTAATATGGCAATCGGGAAATGTTAGGTGGGCGGTGGAAAATAGCGGGCGGATCGCCACAGCCATACGGGCGGCGGCGACCCGCCCGCTATCATAATGACCCCCTTGGTCTCCGGGGGTGATTTTAAATCTTTACCAGGCCTTCTATACCTCCAAGGTTTTGTACAGAAGTGAGGCCTGGGGGTACATGGTGATTACAGTAATTACAGACCGCATAAAATAAGTATTTGAGACAAATCCTGAAAGTCCCCCAGGGTACCCCGTCATTTTCCATACATAAAGAACTAGGATTTAAGTATATAACTGACTTGGTGGCAGTAAAGCCTTTGTTGTGTTGGGTGAAGATTTGGTCAAACGATGAGGCAGAATTTAATCGTTTGGTCATCTCTGACTGTCTGTCACTTGATCATGCACTCTGTTTATGGTACGTTGAAGAGTCCCTCACGGCCCTAAGAAGAGCAGATATTTTTCTCAAATATAACTTAGTGAAGTCCAGGGATGTGACATTAGTAAAAGAGTTGTTTTTAAATAAGCCATAGCTCTCCGCGAAGACTATGAGCTTAGCAAACAAGCGGTGAGAGGGCACACACTTTTAAAATCAGTCCAGAAATATCTCTCTATTTTAACAAGTGCCTCTGACAGATTTTTCATAACACGATTTAGATTTAATTAGCTCGATCATCTTTTGGCATCTTCGGCTGGCTTTGTTTTACATGTAGAGGAGAGAGGTCCCTGTGGCTGCGATGATAGGTCTCCACAGGATATCATACATTTTGTCCTTTTATATAAATGTTTTAGTTGCCCAAGGAGATTGTTTCTTAAGCCCCATTTAAAAGATATGAATATTAGACAAGCCTGTATGCTCTAAAGTATTTGCAGCTCCTGCCTAATTATTGCACGCTTTTCGCAGTAATTAATTTCTTGAGAGCGGCACTCAGATCCAGGAATTCCAGGTGTGACTGAGGGCTGCTAGAACTTTGCGATTTTGCACAAATTTTTAATGAATTTTAGTTGTATTGCTGCTGTGTTTTATATTTGTTTTGATCTTTTATGGTTGTGATCACTTCCGAATTAAGATTATTATTATTATTATTATATATGTTATTGTAAAATTTGTTTGCATTTCTTTTTTTAAAACTCACTATAGTACTGTATATTTTTTGGGTTGTTTAGTTTGTTGGGGGATTGGGTGGGTAGTGCTTTTTATTTATACATTAAGTTATGGTATGTTAAGTGAGGCAGAGAAAGAATATCAAGTAATAAATATCGAATTGCACAAATATCGTGGTAAAAATATCGTGGGTCAAGGATATCGACAGAAAAAATAACGTGGTCAAGAATATTGATTTTGGGTAAGTAATATCGATGTAAAAAATATCGAAGTGTTTAATATAGTTAGCAAAAATATAGATGTTAAAAATATCGATTTTTTATTAATGTTATGTATTTTAGTATATATTTTATATGTGTGTGTGATGCATGTATTTTTTGTATAAGAATTGTTTGTATCTTTATTATATGTGTTAAAATTTTAGTAGTTAGTACATTTTTTTTGTTTGAATTTTGCGTTTTTAGTTCCATAGCGGGTTGTGGGTTTATAGGGGAATAGGGTGGGAAGTAATTTAATTATATAAAATGTATTGATTATTTTTAATAGTTATTATACTTTTTTAATTTGAATTTTGCATTTTTAGTACCGTAGGGGGTTGTGGGTTTATAGGGAATAGGGTGGGAAGTAATTTAATTATAGTAAATTTTATGAATAATTTTTATTTATTAATATTTGTTGAATTGAGATGTTATATTGTTAAATGTGTAAATTAATGTTTTCTTAATTATTTAATAACTAGTTGTTAATTAATTTTAATTAATTAATTGGAAATTAATCTTGTTAATTGTGTAATTATTTTAGGTGTGTGTTGTGGTGTTTATAGGTGAAAATGGTGGGTAGGGTGGGAAATAATTTATTTTTAATTGTTGAATTTATAATTAGTTGTTAATTAATTTTAAATAATTAATTGGCAATTAATTATGTTAATTGTGTAATTATTTTAGGTGTGTGTTGTGGTGTTTATAGGTGTGAATGGTGGGAAGGGAGGGAAGTAATTTATTTTTAATTGATTAATAATTAGTTGTTAATTAATTAAAATTAATTAATTAGTAATTAATTATGGTAATTGTGTAATTCATTTTAGGTGTGTGTTGTGCATATTATAGTGTTAAAGAATGGTTATTCAATTAATGTTTATTATTATTTTTTATTAATAATAATTTTTACGATCATTATTAATTATGTTAATTATGAAAATAAATTTAAATAAAATTGCTGAAGTTTTTTTTATTGGTGTGGTGTTATCGGGTAAGAAATAAAATAATTACATTTATGTTTTAAATATTTTGTTTGTTAATATTTGCTTCTTTTAAATAAATATTGTTTATAAATGTATTTATTGATTTATTTTAGATAAAAGTTGTACCTTTTTGTTATATGTAATTAATATATTTAATGTTAATGTTTAATATATTTAATCTGATATTTTTAAAATATTGTTTATTTATTTTTAAGATTATTTACATTTTTTCAATTGTTTAAATGTTATTATTGATTTTTGTTTCTCTGCTATTCAACACTTTCCTTACTGTTGCACTCACTGGAGTGAGAATAGTAATTTTTACCCCTCCGCCATCCAGCACTTTCCCTACTGTTGTACTCATTGGAGTGGGAATAGTAATTTTCACCCCTCCGCTATCCAGCACTTTCCCTACTGTTGCACTCACTTTAGTGGGAATAGTAATTTTTACCCATCCGATATCTAGCACTTTCCCTACTGTTGCACTCACTGGAGTGGGAATAGTAATTTTTACCCCTCCGCCATCCAGCACTTTCCCTACTGTTGCACTTATTGGAGTGGGAATAGTAATTTTCACCCCTCCGCTATCCAGCACTTTCCCTTTTGTTGCACTCACTGGAGTGGGAATAGTAGTTTTAACCCCTCCGCTATCCAGCACTTTCCCTTTTGTTGCACTCACTGGAGTGGGAATAGTAATTTTTACCCCTCCGCTATCCAGCACATTCCCTACTGTTGCACTCACTGGAGTGGGAATAGTAATTTTTACCCCTCCGCTATCCAAAACTTTCCCTACTATTGCACTCACTGGAGTGGGAATAGTAATTTTTACTCCATTGCTATCCAGCACTTTCCCTACTGTTGCATTCACTGGAGTGGGAATAGTAATTGTTACCCTTCCGCTATCCAGCACTTTCCCTACTTTTGCATTCACTGGAGTGGGAATAGTGATTTTTACCCCTCTGCTATCCAACACTTTCACTACTGTTGCACTAACAGGAGTGGGAATAGTGATTTTTACCCCTCCGCTATCCAATACTTTACCTATTGTTGCACTCTTTGGAGTTGGAATAGTAATTTTTACCCCTCCGCTATCCAATACTTTCCCTACTGTTGCACTCACTGGAGTGGGAGTAGTAATTTTACCCCTATGCTATCCAGCACTTTCCCTACTGTTGCACTCACTGGAGTGGAAATAGTAATTTTTACTCCCCCGCTATCCAACAATTTCCCTAATGTTGCACTGACTGGAGTTGGAATAGTAAATTCAATTATTCCGCTATCCAACATTTTCCCTACTGTTGTATTTATTGTATTGCAAAATGTACGTTTTAATTTTTTTTAATAGTTAAATCTTTGAAATAATTATAAAATGGTTATTTTTCATTTTAAATTATTGATATATGTATATATTTTATTTTTATATAATTTAAAAGTTTAAAAATTAAATAAAAATGATAGTTAATACATTATTTTTAAGTAAATATATGTAGATGTATAAATTATTATGTTTGTGTGCTTATATATTTTTTAAATTAAGTTTATTTGTTATATTTAGTTAAAATGTATATTACATTTAATTTATCGTATTAAAAATAATAGTAATATTTAATATATTTAATATATTTTATTTTGTGTTATATATATTTTTAAATTGATATAGTGTACCTCTATATTTTTTACTTCAATATTTTTGATTCAATATTTTTGTGCTTACCTCTTTAAGTAAAGGGAGTCGATATTTTTGCATTCTATATTTTTTCATCAATATTTTTGTCATCGATATTTTTACATCGATATTTTTTCAGCGATCCATCTTAAGTATTGTATACATTTAAATTCATATTTGTATTGGGGGATTTGATGGGTAGTGTTTTTTAATTATGTATTAAGTTATTTTATGTTAAGTATTGTATGCATTTACATTATTATTTTTATGATTAATAATTTTTCAACTTATGTATTAAAAAATAGCTTTGGGGAGCGAAATTAATTGGTGTGCTGTTCTTTTTAATTATATATTAATTAATGTAAATCTCACCTCAACAAAGAACTGTTTAGATGGGTATTAAAAAAAGAGAAGAGCAATCAGTCCTCAATGAAGGATTGTCATTAAGCCCTGAAATGCGCTTTAATTATGTAGAAACAAGGATTGAGATCTACAAATATAGGGGTCGATTCCGATTTTGTTCGCAAAGCATACCAAACAACTCGGGTCCGGAATGCTTTCCGGATGACTCAGATTGGGAGAGTCCAATCGAACGAGTACGATGCATTTGAATGCATCCGGATATGATTTGGTCGGGCTCCCATTGGCTTCAATGGGAGCATGTGTTCCGAACGCGAACACAGGCTCGCATTGACAAACGGGGCGGTTGGGGAAAATCGTGCACTCTGTGGCGGGCACCCCTTGGTGCCTGCCACACTGTGCATGGTTGGGAAGAGGGGACCCATGGGTACCCGCACGGGCCCGATTCGGAGGGCCCCAGGTGAAGGGGGGCCGGCTACGGGCCTCCAAAGACCGATTCCGGCAGCCTTTTCGTTCCGGGCAAACCGAATCAGAAAGGCTGTCCGAATCGTTCATCGTACTTTCTCGCTCAGAAAACTTAGTCCATAGAGGTGTATGAATCGGCTCCGTAAGGCTCTATCTCTCTGAATGCCTTCCGGAACCGATTCGGTCAGCACTAAGGGGTTTCCAGGCATCGCACTTGGTCGTTCGGAACTGTGAACGATTCGGTCGGAAACAAGGGCTCCGGATCGGTTTAGGCAAAGCCGAATCCTATTCGGAGCCTTTCCGGCCGAGATCGGAATCGACCCCATAGTCTGAATTTAAAACTAGCCACTAAGAGAGAAAACAGCAAACACATAGTCCACATTTGTCAAACCCTTTTAAAGATTTTCAATTTACAACAGAATAATGAAGATCTTGATGAATCACACTTAATAGAAGAACTAGACTGCGACAGAGATAAACATCAATTGAGTACTTTCAAGCCAAAGTTGAAATTCTGCCCTCATCTAATTCTTTGAAACAAAATAGATATGTTATTTATGGTTTGGAGAAGCTTAGCACAAAATGGAGGATAGACAAATGAAAGATTTGATACAACAAGAAAGGAGAGCCAAAACTATTCTCTTATAATAAACAGTTCAGATAAGGATGCAACATAGTGTTGATAAATGTAAAACATTACGGACAGGAAGTATATATACAACTAAATAATGAATGTGAATATGAAAAATTGGCAACAATCCCATTAAACACATCAAAGTGGGATATGATGACTTATTCAAAACTTAGGGGCCTATAGTCCGCCCGCCACTGCAACGGAGCACGGGACCGACCGCCGATATTGCGGCAGTCCCGCCATGCAAATTAGGATGCGCCCGCCACACTTGCGGGTGCATCCTGGGCCTTTTACATTGCGGGTGGATCTGCTGGCTGCAGCCCCGCTCCAATGTAAAAGGATTGTGCACAGCATTGCCATGCACAACATGGTAGGCACCATGTGGTGCCTGCCACGTAGTACATTGTAATGAGGGGGGTACCATAGGTACCCCCCATGTGCACCCCCCACCCCCCCAACACCCTGGGGGCCCGCAACCGGCCCCCAATGTCAATGACCGCATGCCTTTTTTTCATGGCGGCATCACCGCCATGGAAAGGTCAATCACCGCATACATCATAATATGAATGGCGGTGTCTTGCAGACACCGCCACCATATTGGGACCCTTTTCCGCCCGGTCGACAGTTCGACCTGCGGAAGAGCGGCGGACGGTCTTTCCGTCCGCCGCGGTGCCCCCCGCCATACTAATATGGCGGGGGGAGAACCAGGGACATGTGGCGATCCGCCCGTTATCCTAATGGGCCCCTTAGGCTTAATGAAATTTCTATTGAATAAAGATGAACATTGGTAATCTTATGGTACCAACAAAATAATTTCTACCTAAATTTCACAAGAATGTAATGAATCCACCAGGCAGTCCAAGTGTGTCTGTATGCAATTCTTTATTTGAATCTACATCACAAAGTGTGGAATACTATCTTTCAACCATGGTAAAAAACATTAGCTCTTATTTAGGAGATACATGTGATTACTTTGTGTTCTGGCCAACACTCCATGTAACAAGGGCATTATGTAATAGCAATCGATGTATCATTGTATATCTATAATAAGACATGAAATTGGCCTTAAAGAATGCAGTTATATTTTTAAAACAAAGGAATATCTATGCCTCTGCATACCCTTAGATGTTGATATCAATGAATGACATTTTTCTTACAACAAAATTTGTATATTCAATAGTCGCTTCTGTGGGCAAAAATGCGGAAATGTAATAGACAACTCCTTTTCTGTCAGATATGCAAATTCCAACATGGTCTGGGGGGAAAAGGAGATTACATAGAAAGATGAGAATTTCAGGTATGTTCAGAAAATACTATATAGCTCAGTTACATCAATCCACTTTTCATTGATTCGGACAGGGATACAAGAGGAGTTTGGAGACTACTTTCTGAAATTAAACAGCAATGACATTGAAGTTTACATACAATATAAATATGGAGAAATCTGCTTCTTGGACATTTCAATTGATATCGAAGAAGGCAAAATTTAATTAACACTGTAAGGCAAAGAAATATCAATCAATTTTCTGGAGAGAGTTTTCATCATATTTGTTGGAAATTAGCATTGCTTATGGTGAAATGATAGGAATGCAGATATACTGTTACAAAGAAAGTGAATTCCAAAAACAGTGTCATGAAGCAGGTAGGAGATTTCTACACAGAGGATATCATCCAAGGCTGATTAAAGATTAAAGATGCTCTAGAATAATAAAAACTCAAGAACAGAATGGACACATTAATGACTGAAAAATGGAAATCATTTTGTAGTCCTAAGAACCGAGATGACAAAATCAAGCTACTTTTGATGTTCTCAAAACAAATGCAGTGAATCAAACAAATACTTTAAAAATATTGGAGTGAGATTAGTAAGGATAAAGACATTAAACATTCAATAAAGGATGGCCCTATTAATCCTTTTAAAAGAGCAGCTACATTGAAGGATATGATTGCAAAAAGTAATTTTAAAAATGAGACACTTATAACTGGGTACAGAATCAGCAGAAAGGAATTTTCAAATGCATTACCTGAAAAGTCTGTAAAATAGGAATCAATAAAACTCACTTTCAAGATTTAAAAGGAAAAGCAATTAACTATATGTACACTTATAATACATAATAATATTAACTGTCTATATGTCAACAAACAATGTGTGATTTACCTGGTAATCATATTGCTTAGCCTAGCACAAGGCAGTGAAAGTAAGATAAACATAGATTTAACATTACCTTTTCAATCTAATTACAATAAATATGTATAGGCTAAATATAATGCTTCCCACTGTAAATAAATACATAGATATCTGTCATGATGGCTGTGGGACCTTACATGAATCATTTAAACCAGGTCTATCCCACTGAGTGAATAAATGAACTTGAATAACCAATTAACAAGTATGAAATACTGAATTGAATATTACAAGAATCATTAGAATTATATCTTGAGAGTTTTGGATCCCCGAATCCTCCTTATAAGGTGACATGGAGATACATAGACATAGTAGTAGGACACTAATTTTAGCTGTGACCAAGATCAGCAATGGCTGAAATGCGTCAGATTCCTTGTTTATGTATGACTAATAAAATTTTATCTGGGTCAATTCTGCGGTGCCATGTTTAAATACACAAGGGTACAAGTATTTGAACAATGTGACAGTGTGTTATACATATTTATGCTACCCTATTGTCCTGACTCTACCAGCACGTGTCTTCCTCCCCAGGGCACTGTGCCCCCTCTTTTTTCACACCAGGCACACATGACATGTTCACCACTGCCTGGCTACCAGTACTGACTGGACACATGCCGCGCCGTGCACGGCACTGTGACCGCAGTAATCCTGCATGACACAACTTGGTTATCCACTCATGCCTCAGTTTCCAGGACAGATGCACTAATGTTTTGACACCTCCTGTAATTTTTATTATTGTCATATATTGTACCGAGTTTCCTCAGGTATACGCGCTACATCTCGGAGCCTGACCACAGCCAGTAGATACTTGTTGGTCCCAGGCACCCTACCTGCAGCCCTCACATGCCACTTGAAGGGACCAGCCTTGGGACGCTCATTTTTTCCAATTATTTTCTTATGTTTTCTGTATTAATGTTGTGTTGTATTATAACCATTCAACAACTAGACCGCTGACTGTTGATCACAAGGAATGTTCCGCTTCATTACTGTGATTATTGATCTAGCATTATTTTACAGAGCAGAATATCATGGTTCCTGAATCTCTCTTTGGTATCATGTTGATTGGTTGACAGATGCATTTTACATGGTGTATGAATTTTGTTTTTCATGTAGTATCTTTTTATGTTTATACTTATAGTCTGCTGTTTCACTAATGAGTGATATAAGCACTAGGATTTGCCTGACATGTACATGTGATCAAGGACACCTGGATGGCCGAAACACGTCTTGTTGGAGATAAAGCAAGGTTTTCCACGTAAACGCAAAGTAAGTGTCTTTCTGTGGCTTTTGACCCTGGATTTGGTCATTTACAGCTGGTGAACTTGTTCGGCATCTGCGCTCCAACCCTCATGGGCCCCAGGTCTTCATTTTGAGCAGTTGGTTTTGATTATTTATGTCCTAGTGCCCCCTGTCTGCCCA
Organism: Calotriton arnoldi; assembly: GCA_963921515.1. NCBI lineage: Eukaryota > Metazoa > Chordata > Amphibia > Caudata > Salamandridae > Calotriton > Calotriton arnoldi. Next base: position 1,612,932 of record CAWUFW010003681.1, read on the forward strand.
CATTTGTCCTACACATCGCAGCAGTGCCTGGAGTGTTGTTGCAGGGCATGCATCACAGAGGTGAGCGGTGTGACGCTGCGGGTAGTGGGCAGAGAGGTGGCTATTGATGTGTTGGAGAAAGCGTTCGGAAGCGTCTTACCTTTCATGACTGTGGGCTCTGCACCCGTCGCACTTCGCTGTATGGCCACAGGTGCACAACTGCGTCTATAGCACTTTCCTACCTGTTGTTCAGGAAAATCAGACTGTATTTCCTGGCAACTTCTGGCTGTCTGTTTTGCACTGGATCCCGTTTCACAATATAGCGTGCAAGGGGAACTAATACATTTGGATTGGGGAGACACGTGGATACTGACCTACTACAAGCATACATTCCAAGCACTGTTTCTTCCAACAGTACTGACACACATTGAACAACGTATTGGACACAGAGGGGCCAATTCCGATCTTGGCCGGAAGCGCACTTAACAGTATTTGTCCGGAAAAAATACAAGCCGAACGCGTGTTTCCCGACCGATTCGAACACTTGTCCGAACGAACAAGTACGATGCGCATAACAGCCCAGATTCCGAGCGAGCCATACTCATCAATTCCAGCTCCTGTTCCCCGCCCGAGCCGGATCCTTAAACGCCGATTTGTGTCGCACGGAAGCAAATACACAGCACCTTCCGGCCGGACTAGTACGATGCGCCTTCCGTACGCGCCGAACCCGTCGCTACGTCCGGCACGTCAGAGCATCCGGGAGAGCTGCACATAAGCTCCGATTCGCGCCACAAGACGATCCACGGCGACGAGACGAACAAGCCAGCGACGAGTACGAGTCGAAGCCACGAGAAACCCGAACGAGACGACCCAACCATGAATCCCATCGCGCAGGTCCTACCAATACTCTACATCTATTACCGGGACCGGTACGGACGCGTACGACGCAGACGGTAAGTCAAACACCCACATCACAAACAAACGACACGTACCCGAAATATGTCACACACACATAGGGATGCACAAATGACGTACACTAGCAACAGCAGAACCATAGCGGCGGGATGGCTATCACCAATGCCATACACTCCCATAGGGGGATGGATGCCTACCACTAATACCATCCCCACTCATAGGGGGATGGATGCCTACCACTACCACCACCCCTACTCAGGGGGGCCTGGATGCCTGTCACTACTACCCTCCCCACCCATAGGGGGATGGATGCCTACCACTAATACCATCCCCACTCATAGGGGGATGGATGCCTACCACTACCACCACCCCTACTCAGGGGGCCTGGATGCCTGTCACTACTACCCTCCCCACCCATAGGGGGATGGATGCCTACCACTAATACCATCCCCACTCATAGGGGGATGGATGCCTGCCACTACTACCATCCCCACTCATAGGGGGATGGATGCCTGCCACTACTACCATCCCCACTCATAGGGGGATGGATGCCTACCACTACCACCACCCCTACTCAGGGGGGCCTGGATGCCTACCACTACCACCACCCCTAATCATGGGGGCCTGGATGCCTGTCACTACTACCCTCCCCACTCATAGGGGGATGGATGCCTGCCACTACCACCACCCCTACTCATGGGGGCCTGGATGCCTGTCACTACTACCCTCCCCACTCATAGGGGGATGGATGCCTGCCACTACCACCACCCCTACTCATGGGGGCCTGGATGCCTGTCACTACTACCCTCCCCACTCACAGGGGGATGGATGCCTGCCACTAATACCATCCCCACTCATAGGGGGATGGATGCCTGCCACTAATACCATCCCCACTCATAGGGGGATGGATGCCTGCCACTACCACCACCCCTACTCATGGGGGCCTGGATGCCTGTCACTACTACCCTCCCCACTCATAGGGGGATGGATGCCTGCCACTAATACCATCCCCACTCATAGGAGGATGGATGCCTGCCACTAATACCATCCTCACTCATAGGGGGATGGATGCCTACCACTACTACCATCCCCACTCATAGGGAGATGGATGCCTACCACTACCACCACCCCTACTCAGGGGGGCCTGGATGCCTGTCACTACTACTCTCCCCACCCATAGGGGGATGGATGCCTACCACTAATACCATCCCCACTCATAGGGGGTTGGATGCCTGACACTACTACCATCCCCACTCATAGGGGGATGGATGCCTGCCACTACTACCATCCCCACTCATAGGGGGATGGATGCCTACCACTACCACCACCCCTACTCAGGGGGGCCTGGATGCCTACCACTCCCACCACCCCTACTCATGGGGGCCTGGATGCCTGTCACTACTACCCTCCCCACTCATAGGGGATGGATGCCTGCCACTACCACCACCCCTACTCATGGGGGCCTGGATGCCTGTCACTACTACCCTCCCCACTCATAGGGGATGGATGCCTGCCGCTAATACCATCCCCACTCATAGGGGGATGGATGCCTGCCACTAATACCATCCCCACTCATAGGGGGATGGATGCCTACCACCACCACCACCCCTACTCATGGGGGCCTGGATGCCTACCACCCACACAACCCCTACTCATAGGACGAGTAATGCATGACACAACCAACATACTCCAACATAAGGAATGTCTGAAAAATACATCCCCCCAACACCATGACAAGCGTGTGTAGTCTGTGTCAAATGCCTACAACACTGAACATGACATTGAACATACAATGTGACCCCCTATCACATGTGTCACACATAAATGTGTGTGGCCTCCACAATGCAAGCAGACCATGACCACTGTGGCAATGGGGTCTAAACCCCCATCATCACACCTACCAAAAGGTAAGTGTGGGGTCCATAGCTGAAGCAAATTTTGAACAGTGTGGCAATGGGGTCTAACACCCCATCATCACAGTGACCAAAATGTAAGTGTGGGGTCCATAGCTGAAGCACATTTTGAACATTGTGGCAATGGGGTCTAAAGCCCCATCACCACAGTGACCAAAATGTAAGTGTGGGGTCCATAGCTGAAGCACATTTCGAACATTGTGGCAATGGGGTCTAAAGCCCCATCACCACAGTAACCAAAAGGTAAGTGTGGGGTCCATAGCTGAAGCACATTTCAAACATTGTGGCAATGGGGTCTAAAGCCCCATCACCACAGTGACCAAAATGTAAGTGTGGGGTCCATAGCTGAAGTACATTTCGAACATTGTGGCAATGAGGTCTAAAGCCCCATCACCACAGTGACCAAAAGGTAAGTGTGGGGTCCATAGCCGAAGCACATTTTGAACAGTGTGGCAATGGGGTCTAAAGCCCCATCACCACAGTGACCAAAATGTAAGTGTGGGGTCCATAGCTGAAGCACATTTTGAACAGTGTGGCAATGGGGTCTAAAGCCCCATCACCACAGTGACCAAAATGTAAGTGTTGTCATGGGAAAATCTGCAAATGCCAAACTGCATGGATGATTCCTGGTCACACAACAACAAACACATCAGTGGCATAGTAGTGCTTGTGTCCCATAGCAACATAGATTGGGTGAGGCAAACAGTGCAGTGCCAATGAAACATCGCTTTGGCCATGTGCAGACAAACATCACCCATGGGGGCTCACATTTTCAACATTCACGAATAACACAATGACAGAAGTGACCATCATAATGCAGATCCACATATCTGCACCAATGGACACACAAATGTAGATATCCTGTGGAGACTGTAGATGTCAGGTGAACAAATACCATTCCATGGCAGCAATAGGACATACAAACCATGATCATTGTGCTGACTGATGACCTAGGAGTCCCAGGGACAGCAGGGAAACCCACCAAACAACATACAGCCAATGGCACACTAAAGAAATGCCAATGCAGTGGTGCAAATGCACAAACACAAACAGGCAGACTCACACTGCATATCAAACACAACAGGTGATGGGGGTGCCAGTGTCCCCAGGCAACCACAAAACACATGAGGAGGCCTGAATCCCTATTACACAGATGTCAATACAGTGTCACACAAAAGTAACTCATGGATCGGATTCCCCTATGTGGGCAATCAGGCATTGTTAGATGAGAGGGAGCCCAAATTACAAATGTCACACAAGCTTGTAGGAACAGCAACTAACACAGCAAGAGACAGACCCACCACAGCACTACCCCCAGGGACCCCACATTGTGGTGACACTGGCCTGCATGATAATCCCACTGTGATGACAAAGGTAGATGTCGTACACACTGTGTACCACAGTCATGTGTCCTGAGCAACTAGCTACCATCACACCTACACAAGCACAAATCAATCAGCACGGCCTGTCAGCCAAGGCCAACATGGAGGTAGGGGTCTAGCCGTGCAACAACTCTCATTTGCACACACTCAACACCACACACCTTGACCTCCACCAATGTGCAGCAGTGAAGCTCACATGGACTGGTGACATTGCAGATGCACCCATGACAATCCCAGGGGTGGTGGGGGGAACTAAGGTGGAGATACCCATCACACATGGCCAGTCAACAAGACTCGTGAATGTCTGACACACTGCACAGTACGCTGTACATGGGCATGACGTCAAATCCACACCAAACAATGGTATCCCGGCCACAGTCACACACCAATGAAGAAGCCAAGGTCACCCACAAAGAACACACATAGACAACTTCCAACATTGCAGCTCTGACCCTGAGGAGTGGCAGCAGTCACACATACAACATGTCACAATCACTGAAAGCTAACACAAACTGCAAATTACATGACTTGTGTAACCAACAAGTGCCAAGGCGAATCCTGACTGTGTCTCATCTGCGTTTGCCCACAAACTCAGCCCTGACAGCAAACACACCTATGGATGACACCCTGATCACCAGTAATGTGCCATGCACCCACATCACAGAGAACCCAGTGCGAAGATTTGGGGGGAACATTGCTCAACTCAGCAAGCATCACAAATAGGAACATCACTAGGGACCCCAGCCTGCGTAGCAAAATGGAAGTGAACACACACAGACATACTCACACAACACACACCTTGGGCTCAGGCAATGTCACGGAATTACACACTGCCATGAGGAGACTCCACTCCTGTGTATGGAAAGCTGTGCCATACGTTGTCTCTGCAGGGCTCAATCATGTCAGCAGAACACTTGGTCACTCAGTCCACAATCAGCACAAAATGAAGGCTCTCGTCACATCAGCCTGGTCATGGCAGTGTCACCGAAATCATCTGCACCGATCAAATACACATGTATAGCAAGTTGCACTGATACCACAGATGAGTCCTTCCCCATTGATGCCCAAACTTGCATGTCCAGTGGAGATGGTCACACGGTCAGGGAAATAGACAAATTGAACAATAGCAAGCACAACAGATGTGCAGGGGTGTAAGCCACAGATGTGATATTGCAAAAACATGTAGGGAATCCCATTGGCAAATATGAAAAACATGACACCCTCATATTGCTGCAAAGGATGACATGGCTACACACCAGGATAGGACACATTCACCGTGGACCACATGGGGTCCTGCACAGTAACACTTCATTTACCTGATAGCAAAAATCACCATCACTGCAGCAAGGGCATGTTTAGCATCCTCAACATCATGTACATCTGAAGCAAAACCACTGGAGAACTGAAAGGAGCTTTATTCAGCATATGTGATTTTATAATAGAAAGTCCAGACAAAACCCAAAGGCCAATGGCCAGTCCATGACGAAAGTCCAAACAGGGTGACAGTGGCAGATGTCACCCTTTGCTTTCCTGCACTGCTACTAACCAGGGACACTCCCCTCGGAGGGGCATACGGGGGGGTCAGGCCAGGCACCGCAGGGACAGGATCAGGGCTCACCAGAAGGAGGCAGGGAAGAGGTGGCTGGTGGTGGAGAGTCACTGACAACTGCAGTGGAGGTGTCTGACATGGTGTGTGCCGGCACAACTGGGGGGCATGAGTCAGATGGTGTGGGTGCCAGCACAACTCCAGTGGGCTGGCCAGATGGAGTGGACAGGTTCCCCACTGCAGTGCCAAAGTCAGACGGGGTGGTAGTGGACTCCACTGCAGTGCCCATCTCCGGGGGAGTAGAATGGGGTTCAGGTAAGGTGGGCAGGACAGAGGGGGAGGATACGGTCTCCACACCAGTGGCACAAACATGTGCAGTGGGGGTGTGGGGCTGGAAGAGCAAGTGGTAGGTGGAGAAGGTTGCATCATTTTGGGGATGGTGTATCTGTGGGTGGGGGAACCTGGGACAGGGTGTGGTGGGGGAACCTGTGTTGTGGGTGCCTGAGGGATGGAGGAAGGAGACTGTGTGGTTGACCTGCAGGGCGGTGGCGGGGTCTTGCTCTTCCGGGACCAGGGGGACTTGCGGGTGGGGGCCTCAGTCTGTCTGCGCCTGCTGGAGGGTGTCCGGGGCGAGGGGCACTCCCCTCTGTGTGGGTGGACTTCCTCTTCCCCCTGTATGCTGGATCAGCGGGATCGGAGGGGAAGAGGCCGAGGTCACAGAGGAAGAGCTGCTTTGTAGGTGGGGTTGCAGGTGAGGCAAGGGAAGGGGTCTTGGAGGGAGAGGATTTTGAGGACTGCAGAGTGACTGTGGATGCCTGTGTGTGTGTCTGTTCCCCATCCCCTGTGGGTGTGGTATCAGTCCCCTGAGGATGCTTGTGTGCATGTTTTGCCCTTGTTTTGTGTGTTTCTGTGCTGCTCGTGTCTGTGTGTTTGGGTGATTGTGCAGGTGTGCATGTGCTTGGGACAGGTAGGGTGCCAGGAAGTGTGGATGGGGCAGAGGTAGGAGGGGTGATGGACTGTTGGAGGAGGGACACTGCTGCCGTCAGGGAGGAGTCCATGGACCTATTGCTCCTCTGTAGGGCAGACATGCCCGTCGAGATGCCCTCCATGAACGACACCAGCTGTGTCAACAGAGTGGTGTGTGCATGGAGGACACCTCAGCATTGCTGTCTACCCTACATGGAGCTGCCAAAGTAGGTACACAGACTCCTCACTCAGGGCAGCAGGGGACACAGGGGCAGGGGGTGCGGTGCCTGGCACGAAGGAGACACGCTCCCGAACACGGGAGCCTCCACGGACCTCTGGAATGGGAGCCAATGGGAGGGCGGTGGTGGTGGTGGTGGTGGTGGCGGGGCCAGACATACTAGCTGGGGTGTGGTGGCTGCTGACACCCGCCTCTACAAGGGAGTCATCCTCCGAGCTGTTGTGGTCCTCAGCTGAGGTGGATGGTGCTGAGGACTCCTCGGTGTGGCTCCCCTCGCCCTCCGTGCCACTGGGTCCCTCCGACCACTCATCGGCTGCTGACCCAGTCTGGCTCTGCAGCTCCTCCTGGTCCGTGGAGCTGTCCCCTACTGTGGCCGTGGATGTATCTGCAAACAATTAGGGAAACAGACAAACATGAGTCACCTGCACTGACCGCACACACCACAGTAAGTACAGCACATTGCAGAGCAAGCCCTGGCATCCTCAGTTGAACATTGCCAAAAGTCCTCACACAGATTAGGAGAAGCCAATTGTCAGTATGATGGTCAACCATGGCACTCACACCCCTCCTGCCCTTGCACCCATCTGTCTGGTGCCTGTTGGATGGTAATACCCCAGTGTGGACACATGCACCACGTACACAGTTGTTGGACATTGCAGAGAACACGGTGAAGTATGTGAACATGCACACATCACATCTCTTGCCAGTGAGTTAGTACAGGTGTCCGGGTAAAGGGATGGCCAGAGTCTAATTAGAAATGCATGTGATGCATACCAGCACCAGACACCATGATGCACCCATGTCCGGATAGTCAATGCCACAATGGGGTGCATGTTGCACATGTCACTCCCCTGCAGGATCACTCTTAGGAAGTTAAATGCCATGGCACAGGCATGCCTGCAAAGTCATACATCACTGTCTCCAGTCACATGGGCATGGCAGCCAGCCAACAACAGTCTGCACTGTGTCACAATCCTAGGTAATGGGGAATGCAAGTTATGTAGCTGACAAGTGCACATGTCCATCCCCCACAAACCACATCATCTGAACTCTTATTTGTCCACGTCATGCCAATTGGACATATGGGAGACATGAAACACAACTCTATGAACCTGAGCACCTTACAGTCTGCTGTGAATGAAAAACAGCTGCCTGAAGTTCACAGTTGCATACACCTGTGTGCATAGTCAAGTGATCAAACACCTATAAGTCACAGAAGTATCGTCTCTCATGGTCACATCTCAGATGGCATGCTGTGCCCTAAACGATAAACATCCCAGTAGTCCTGACAACGAAGCCACAGCACAATGACACAGAGGCAGACACCTGAGGGAACATTTCACTGATCACAACATGTCAGCTGATACACGGGAGTGGGAGTACAGAGTGTATTGTATGCCCTGGAGTAGGCATGACTGTCCTGCTCCACCTGAAAGAGGGATGAGCCCTGGACAGTAGGCAGGTGGCTAAGCATGTGTGACACACTTGATATACATACTCCTGAGGCCCAAACATTGTTCCCACCCGCAGCATGGGGGTGTGCCAAATACCCAGGGACATGTGGTGATTGCGATCAGCAAGTGGACCACATATCAAAGTTACACCCAGATTACATGTCAGAACTTAGGCATTGTGTAAGCAATTGACCCACCCATGAATCCCACAACAAAGTCACGGGAACATATGCTGTCCCCCACCTTGAGCGAAGCAAAATGCAAGGACACAGTACCCAAGTGACACAATTTCCTGACTGTAAGAGCCACACATATGCGTATCAGATGAGGAGTGGGCATGTCACAATTGAGGGACATGGGTCCTGGACCACAAGACTGATGTACTGTGGAATTTTAACCAGGCCAGAGGAGGGCACATAGCATGTCAGACAAAGTTCACAGTGCAGTCATGGACTCACCCCCTCCTTGCTGCTGTCTGGCCTTCATCTGCCCATCCAGGTCAGGGAAGACCACCGCCAGGATCCTGAGCATGTGGGGGGGTCAGGGTCCGGTGTCCGCCCCTCCTGCGAGGAGGCGACAGCTTCAGCTGGACCCTTGCGATCCTCCGGGTCCAGCTCCGAAGGTCCTGCCACCTCTTCTGGCAGTTGTGGATCCGGCGCTTGTAGACCCCCACGGATCTTACTGCCTGGGCGATGGTCAGCCAGATTTCCTGCTTCTGGTGGGCATCAACCTGTGAGGATGACAAAGTGAAAATGCCATTACTACACATGCAACATATACGTGCATCACACAGTTGGATATACATGTCTCAATCACAGGGGCATATGATGTACACAGGCAGTGCAACGATGGCTATGAACAGTTTGCCAGCAGTTACTACATGGTATCATTGTCTGGGAAGTAAAACCTTGTTGGAATGCACTGTTACTGCACTGTACCTGTTCAGTGCATGTAACTACACACTTTGGGGGGTGAGAACTACTCAGTGAGCATGCTAGCCAGTGGTGTGCACACTGTAAGTCTTGCTAGTCAGACAACATGCACAATTAGTAAGGCAGTGGACAGCACACTCACCTGCTCCCCTGGTTTCCCATACAGCTTGCTCTAATGTGGAAGGAGGCTGTCCAGCAGGGCCTGGTTCTCCTCAAGGCTGAAGGCTGGGGCTCTCTCCACAGTACGTGCCATTGCAGTAGCCAGAGGATGCAGAGACAGCAGCAGTGTTGGTGGCAGATGTCGTCCTGAAGCATGAGGTGCAGGCAAGTGAGCTCTCAGGGGAACAGCCAGCATTATATGTGTGCTGCAGAGGCAGATTCTGTCCCATGTGTCCAAAGTGATAGGACCAAGTCGTTTGCATCTTCTGAATCTGGCCAATCCATGGAATTGCACCACTTATACACGCCCACAGCATCCTTCAAAAGTTAAACTTCATGACACCCATGAATTTGCAATATTGTTGTGGCTGGCCAACTGAATTCACTGCATCAGACTCGTTACAGCTTCGAAAACGTGTCCGTTGCCATGCCAGGCCCTAGCCAATGCATGCGCACCGTCCGGACCATTGCTGTACAATGCGTATTTCAAAAAACAACGCGTACACGCTCACATCAAATGCAATGTCCAATGCGTGCACACCGATCGGTCCATTGCTGTACAACGCGTACCCTCTCACAACAGATTCAATGGCCAGTGCGTGCACACCGATCGGTCCATTGCTGTACAACGCGTACCCGCTCACAACAGATTCAATGGCCAGTGCGTGCACACCGATCGGTCCATTGCTGTACAACGCGTACCCGCTCACCACAGATTCAATGGCCAGTGCGTGCACACCGATCGGTCCATTGCTGTACAACGAGTATTCTGGGAAACAACGCGTACCCGCTCACAACAGATTCAATGGCCAGTGCGTGCACACCGATCGGTCCATTGCTGTACGACGCGTCCCTGTACAGGTCACTCGCATATGTCACCATGCTTGTCACTGGTGAACGTATGCCAGCCACATATACTTGCCAGGGTCTCAGGGGCACACCTACAACACCACAGCCTGTCCGCACTGTATCCTAAGGCATGTAAGGCTGCATTACCTTTTCTGTGTATGGGGGACAACATGTGGTTTTTGGGGTGGCACTTGGGGGCAGCCACTCCCAGGCTGTGCACGTGTTCATGGGAACAGGATCCTTTGTGTGTTGTGCACATGACCACTGTGATGTGCAACTGTTCATTTCAGAGCATGTGGCATGGTCACATTTCCAGGTTGTGTATGTGTATGACATGTCACATACCCCCAGAGTCCCATGTGGGAAGGTATGTACGTCACAGGGTGACCCATTGCCACAATGGTGATGGCCCTCCACAGTCTGTGTGCATGTTGTGTTTCCGATGTCTCTGATTCCATGTGCACAAAGGGAGACAGTCTCCACATCCACGTTGTTTGTGCATGGACTTTGATGTTGTGCGTGTGTGTGTCACAGACATCCATGTCTGTCCTGCGGAGGCAACAGGGGCCACTACCTGTGGGAGTCATGTTTGTTTTTCTGACGTGTACATGATACGCCATGTCATGCCAGTGTCCATGTGGCAAGACAGGGTCCCTGGGAATCTACCTGTCAAGAGCTGTGATGCCTGTGGCGCATCTGTCCAGACATGTCACTGTGGTGTGTGTTTGGAACGTGACAGCAGTAAATGGGTACTGTGACACATATGTGGCATTGACCATACTTAATATCACATGATACATCATTACGAGACACAAGTACTTGATGTGTGTGCCGTTCTGTATGGACAAATATGGCACCTACATGGCCTTCATCTAACATCTCAGTTCAACATGTGTTGACAACAGGTTCCAGGTTGTGCTATGGGAAACCATTAGGCTAATGGTTTCCCATAGCACAACCTGGAACCTGTTGTCAACACATGTTGAACTGAGATGTTAGATGAAGGCCATGTAGGTGCCATATTTGTCCATACAGAACGGCACACACATCAAGTACTTGTGTCTCGTAATGATGTATCATGTGATATTAAGTATGGTCAATGCCACATATGTGGGGTGACTGACAATCTTTCTTTCTTCACCTATGCACTGCAGGGCACCAGCTGTCCATAGACCATTCCCTGACCTAGCAACGATGGTGGAACGTGACAGCATCCGACGGTACCGCTTCACCAGGCAGCTGATTGAGGATTTGGCAGTGCGCTTGGCCCCACATTTGCAACCTGGCCGGCTGTACCCTACAGCGCTGACCCCCAAGGTGAAGGTGATGGCAGCCCTACACTTCTTTGCCACCGGTACCTTTCAACACACTGTGGCTACTGCTGGTGGGATGTCACAGACTATGTTCAGCCGTGTGCTACGCGATGTTTTGGAGGCAATGTTGAGATGCCTGAACCAGTACATCTATTTCCCTAAATGTCAACAACTCACTGACGTCAAGAGTGACTTCTATGCCCTGGGGAGGATGCCACATGTCATTGGCTCCATTGATGGGACACATGTGGCTTTGGTACCACCACAGGCACATGAGCAGGCATACAGGAACAGGAAACATTATCATTCGATCAATGCTCTGGTGGTATGTCTTGCAGATATGAGCATCTCACATGTGTGGGCCTGTTTCCCTGGTTCGGCACACAATGCCTACGTGATGAGGAGTAGTCGCATCCCGAGGACGATGTCACAGATGCAGAACCAGCGTGCCTGGCTTGTCGGTGTGTACTGACTTTGTACCATTGTGTGTCTTCTGCTATGTTGTATTCCGCCCTCTTTTCCAACTCAGCTAATGTGCAATTGTCTGTCTGTAGGTGACTCCGGATACCCCAACATGCCGTGGTTGCTGACACCCCTCAGGAACCCTGTGACACCAGCCCAGATGCGCTACAATGAGGCACATGGTCGGACCAGGAGAGTGATCGAGCGGACATTTGGTCTCCTGAAGAGCCGCTTCCGCTGCCTAGACAAGACAGGAGGGGCCCTCCCATATGCCCCAGCAAAGGTGTGCAAGATTGTCATCATCTGCTGCATGCTACACAACCTGGCAGTGTGGAAGGAGTTGCCTCTCATCCTGGATGACGATGACCAACATCCGCCACCTGTGGAGGATCCTGGCCTGGGCCACGATGCCAGTCATGATGATGATGATGATGGTGATGTCCGCACACAGCTCATCACCAACTTCTTCAGCTGAATGTGAGTATCCAGAGAGTTGTCATGCCAATGATGTGAGTTTGCGTGATATGTGTTGGTGGTGCTCTGGTGCTGTTTGAGTGTGGCCATGTGCTACTTGACTGGAAGCGTGCAGCGATGTGTCCTTACAGGTAGTCTGTACTCCCCAACAGTGTTGACATGCTAACTTGGTTTTCTGTGAGTATCTTGTGACATGTATTGGCCATGAGTATTGCAGTTCTGTCCTGTTCTTCAGTGCTTTTGACTGTGTGTCATGTCTGTTCTTCACAGGGTACTTTCAGAGTTGTTTGGTGAACTGTGATCCCCCGACACCATGATTCAACTTCCAGGGTGTAAGCAGTCGTTTCCCTACAGGTGATGTGCCACACACCCCTGGACTTTATTTCTTCTACACTTGTTGACTGTGTGGCCACTGCCACGTAGGATTACCTGGCATCTGTAGTGGAAACAACATGTTGCAAATGTGTAATAAACCTGTGCTTCACTTTGGGATGTGCGTTGTCTGTGGTCACACATCTGACTGACATGTGCTTACTGCACCTGTGGGCTAGTTAACACAGACTGTGAATAGGTGTGGTGTCTGTGTATTCCACTGTATTTCCTGGCAACATCAGTGTAGGCGATGAGTCTGATGGACCTGGTGTGTATGTGTTGTGTAGCCCTAGTGGTGTGTCTCCCTCATATGTGTCACGTCGCCATGACTCACATGACGGTGTTGAACTTGCTGTAGCAGTTAGCATGCACAGTGTCGTTTAGCAGATCACCATCTCCATGACAGAAACCACGTTGGAATCACAACAGAGGCAAGTATGGTGTATTAGTGAGTTTATTTACATTCATGTGTGAGGATAGTGCACAGGATGGTGGGTGCTGTACATTGGGATTTGAATCCAAAGTTCCCAGATGAGTTGGAAGTCTTGGTAGCAGAAATGTCCTGAGTAAAGTCCACAGTCATCTGATACATTGGGCCAACTTAAGCTCCCCATGTCATGTGGGAGAGTTGTGTTGCATTCGAAAGGGTGAACAGTTTGCACACAAAGGAGAATTTCCAGAACCGGTGTTGGGTTCCTGGGGGATGTACATGGCCATCGGCCTCTCAGTTTTCCTTCCTCGGACGACCCCTCTTCTTTCGGGGGGGACCCTCATGTGCAGGCTGCTGTGGTGCAGAGGACTCTCCGCCAGAGTCATCCTCCCTCCCTGTGGCAGTTGCAGTTGTTGCAGCACCAGATGTTGTGGGCACACAGGGAGGTGTGGCCATGTTGGTGCTAATCTGGCGGAGGCATGTCAATATGTCCCTATGCACCGCTGTCAGTTCTTCCAATGTGTCCCACTTGGACTCCATGCCAGACATGTATGTCTCCACACGGGACATGTGTGTCTCCACACGGGACATGTGTGAGTCCAAGCGGGCATGATGGGCAGCCTGCTGCTGTTGAATGTCCTTGAGGATCCCCACTACCTGGCTGACCTCTCCGGTGCTATTCTGGTACGCCTCAGCAATGCGTGCCAGTTGTGGGTCATCATGCAGTCCAGACCCCTCTGCAAACAGCGACCTATGTCTACCACCCCTCCCACCACCCCTGGCGACACGTGCGGGACCTGTGGTGGCACGCACAGGTGACCGTAGGCCCAATTGGGGGTTGTTACTGGGGTCGTTGTCCGTTGCTCCACGTTGGGCCGGGGTCCCTGTGCTGTTGTCATCGGTGGTCCTTGGTCTGTCCATGTTGGCAGGGGTGGTCTGTGTGTTGGCAGTTGTTGGAGGGGTGGGTGCAGGGGGTGAAGATGTTGGTCCTGCTGGTGCTGCATGATGACTCACACCGGAGGGGCCAGGTAGGTCTTCGCCATCTGAGGAGTGCAGAGGCTGTTCCACACCAGTGATCTCAGTGTCCCCCGGAGCCTGGGACAGGGACTCCTCATCGTCTGCTGCTGTGTCCCCATCATCACCTGTTTTTGGAAGAGACGCACAATGTATGTTATGTTTCTACAGGCATCAATGGTTCACACACCTGACAGTTGTGACTGTACCTCTGGATGCGGGCCTGTACATTGCATTGTCCTCAGTTGTCACAGTCAGAGGTTGATATTGGTGTAGCACATTGTCCTGCCAACCTGAAGCTTTTCAATGTGAATGTTAAGGTGTGTGCATGGCCAGCATTGGTGGTATTTGGTGGACATCCGGCCCTCCTTCTCCCCCCAGCCCAGTTATCCCACCATGAAGCATGCCACCCTTGCAGTGTGTGCAGGTTGACTCTCAGGATGTCAGGCAGTGGTGTCCTGCTGTTAGTTGGTGCCCAGTTCCCAGCAGGGGCTTGTGCTCCCCACAGCAGTACCCAGTGTCAGCCATCTTGTCAGTTGTTTTCCACTCCCTGTGATGTGAGCATGGTTCAGAGTGGTGTTGATGGGCCAATTGTGAGGGTGAGCAATATCTGTGACTTCAACTCCCATCATGCTATTGCCTACACCCCCTTCCCAGCATGCCCATACTTCCTTCCTTTTGAGTGGACTTCACTGTGTGAGAGTGTGACAGCAATGGCAAGATGGCTGACAGTGGTGTCCTGCTGTTGGTTGGTGCACAGTTCCCAGCAGGGCCTTGTGCTCCCCACAGCAGTACCCAGTGTCAGCCATCTTGTCAGTTGTTTTCCACTCCATGTGATATGAGCATGGTTCAGAGTGGTGTTGATGGGCCAATTGTGAGGGTGAGCATTATCTGTGACTGCAACTCCCATCATGCTATTGCCTACACCCCCCTTCCCAGCATGCCCATACTTCCTTCCTTTTGAGTGGACTTCACTGTGTGTGAGTGTGAGAGCAATGGCAAGATGGCTGACAGTGGTGTCCTGCTGTTGGTTGGTGCACAGTTCCCAGCAGGGCCTTGTGCTCCCCACAGCTGCGGCCAGTGTCAGACATCTTTGAAGTGGCTTTTCACTGCCTGTGAGGTGTGCATGCTTCAGTGTGAGCTTGCTGGGCCATGTGGGTGGGGGATGTTGAGCTGTGACTACCACTCCCATCATGCTATTGCCTACACCCCCCTTCCCAGCATGCCCATACTTCCTTCCTTTTGACTCTGCTTCCCTGTGGGGTAGTGTGCCTGTGCTGACAGGATGGCTGACAGTGTTGTCCTGGCGTTTGTTTGGCTACAAGTCCGAAGAGTGTCCCTGTGCTTCACACAGCATAACCCAGGGTGGTGGTTCTTTGTGGGATATTTAATTAGAGTGTGAGGCATTGCATTCTCCCAGGTGAGTTGTGTGGAGTTTGTGTTAAGGGTGTGTGTGAGAAAAGCTGCTTGTAACTATGGTCAGAGCTGTCAGTCCTCCTTCCCACCTGGCCAGATATCCCACCATGGAACATGCTTCCATTGCAGGGAGTGCAAGTTGGCTTTCAGGATGTCAGTCAGTGGTGTCCTGCTGTTGGTTGTTGCACAGTTCCCAGCAGGGCCTTGTGCTCCCCACAGCAGTACCCAGTGTCAGCCATCTTGTCAGTTGTTTTCCACTCCCTGTGATGTGAGCATGGTTCAGAGTGGTGTTGATGGGCCAATTGTGAGTGTGACCAATATCTGTGACTACAACTCCCATCATGATATTGGCTACACTGACTTCACCAGCATACACAGAATTCCTTCCTTTCAGTGAGCTTCCCTGTGAGGTGATGTTCTAGTGGTGGCAAAATGTCTAACTGTGTTTGTTGGTTATATTTGTGCCACTGCCTTGCTGTATTTGTAGTTAGGTTTGTACATATCATGACACAGTTACATATCACTATGAGATGGCATGTATTGTGTTTATCTGACTGACAGACAAATCTTGGTGTGATTATCTTTTGGTTTCTGTGGATTTGCTAAGGGTGCATGGTTTGACTATCCCCTTGACAGTGATGTGTGTGTATTGTCACCCAATATTGTGTATATTAGTTGTGTACTCACCAGGCTCTGGGATGTTTGATAGTCCATATACGCTCACTGGTGGTAGGATGGCCCGCACCTTCTCCTCCCAGGGCCTGAGGTATAGTGGTTTGGCAGGAGGGCCACTGCCGGTGTGCTGACTCACGATGTAATCCTACTTTAGTAGGTCCCTGACCCTCCTGCGCACATCATACCACCTGTTCTGGATGTCTTCCTTTGTGCGCAAACATGGTGATTGTGCGTTGACCCTGTCAACGATCCTCTCCCACATCTTGGTTTTCTGCGAAATGGGGGTCTGTTGTACCAATGTACCAAACAACTGTGGCTCTACCCTGAGGATCTCATCTACCAGGACTTCCAATTCACTGTCTAGGAACTTTGGATTCTTCTTTGGGGGCATGGTGATGGGTGGTGGTGGTGATTGATGTGTGTGTGTGTGCAGGTGAGGGTGTGTGAGTGTAGGTTTTGCTGGGTGTATGTGAGGGTGCTATTTGTTGAGGTGCTAATGGTGTGTGGCTTGTGTGATGGATGAGCTGTGAGTGTGTCTGTGGGTGCTGTGTGATGGTGTTCTGTGCTGGCAGGTCAGTTGAATTTGCAAAGGATCATGGTAGGGATTTGTGGCCTTTATATAGGTGGAGTTGGGGGTGTGTCCTTGTTCCATGTTTTTTTCCCCTGTATTTATTGACTTTGTCATTGCTTGTTTGGGCCTTTTTTTTTGTATTTTTTCCTCTGTATTTTTTGTGCATGTAGGAGACGTTCTTCTGACCGAGTAGGACGCTGCAGTTGTCTCGTGCGAGCTTCTCCGAGTCGTTTACGCTGTGTTTCTGCTAGGTTTATTGTGCGGCGTATGCGTCGGTCGCCGAGTATTGGCTTCCTTCGGCTGGCTTTTGTATGCGTGTTGGTCGTACGGCTTGAGCTCCGTGCGACTCGGTCTGGTTTTCCACGCATTGCATCGTACTGCGCGGGTCGGAGTTCGCGGGTATGTTTCGTTCGGGTTCATTCCTGGTGCGTGTCGGTCGGTTCTATTTGCGTGGTTTCCCGACCGGATAGCTTGTTTCCGTCCGGTTCGGTCGTTCGGCTTGTGTTCCGTACGAGTCGGTCGTGATTCACATGCATTTCATCGTACTACGCGGGTCGGGCAGCGCCGGTACGTGTCGGTCGGACAACATTCCCGTACCGAGTCGGTCGGTATGTTTTCCGGCCCGAATCGGAATTGGCCCCAGAGAGGAAAGCAGCTGCACTTTCTTTCTTCACAAGTGTTCAACCAAGAGAGACCTGGCCTGCAAGGGACAACAACACAATTTCAGAGCAAATTAAGAAAACTGGAGAAATTAAATCACACAGAGATTTCCAAGTGGTGGGAGGCCACTTCTCTGCTAAATTTTGTTGACAAGAACATGGTACCAAGAGGCCTACATCATACCCTCTTATGACTCACAGAATCCACTCATGCTGGAGGAGTGGGCTAAAAATGCAGCAATAAGTTCCAGAAGCATGTTGCACATTCTAATCAAATACGCCTGGCTTGACAGAGAAATTATTCTCACAGAGATAGGTGCTCTAAGAACTGAGTTAGAGGGCAGACAAGAGAAAGAGACTATAACAAAATTCCTGGCTGATATGAAAACCCACTTATTAAAACATGAAGAAAACATTAAGATGCGCAAACAAACCAAATTGCAGTGAGACTGTGATAACTATGGGTCTGATTATGACTTTGGTGCAACGGCGATGGCGCAATGCTGCCTCTGCTGCGCCAAAGCCTCGCAAGCACCGCCAACCATATTATGAGTTGTAAATGTGCAGCTCGTAATATGGTCGGCGGTTCTTTGGCCTTTCCCATGGCGGTGCCTTGCAAACAGGCACCATAATGGGAACGGCCAAAAAGTTCCACCACGGCATGGACAGTGATGTCCACCCCATGCTGAAACTCAGGAGAATACAGACAGGGGCCTCATGTTTGCCCCCCTGAATGTATCCCCATGGCATGGGGGACATGAGGGCCCTGTAGGGCCCCCTTTGTTCTTTCACCACCAGCTTTTTCATGGCGGGGCTCTGCCATGAAAAAGCTGGTGGTGCAAGAACTCAAAATATGCTGAGCGGGACTGCGCCTGTTCCTCCTCATTATAATGCGTTGAGGCGCTCCTGCATCACTGCCAGGGAACAACTGTTCCCTGGTGCAGCAGGCGGTCCACCGCAGATTCAACTTTGTAAGTCGTAATCGGCAAAACAGTGGACCGCCATCCCTGCACCACCATGCCAGACTCGTAATCAGGCCCTATACCAGTGGGCATATCTTAACCTTTAACCCAAAATATGACAATGAGATTGAAAAATTGAAAAATAAAGTACCATTTGGCAACAACATAGTAACAACAGATGAAGCAGGCAACACTACTGGCGATGAGACTGACACATCTACAGGCAGCAACACCACTGGCAGTGAAAAAAGCCCCAGATCAGCTATTTTTTAGACAAGTACAGACTGTTTCGGAGGGGATGACTAACGCCACAGGAGTCAATGACACCTAAAACCAGGGGTCAAGGGGCAGCATTGAGAGAATAAGTAAAAGGAAGAGGTCAAGGTCGGGGAGCAGTTGTCAGATGTGCCAAAGACTCTGGCAAAGAAGATGCAAGAAATATCATGGTCACAAAAGGGCGCATGGAAGCATTATGCAGAACCCCATTGTGGAGCTATGATGGGTGAGCAAGCGGTAAACTCGACTATTATGAATCTATCTAGAAGAGTTTTTAATGACATAGAAAAACGTTTATTGTGCCTACGTCTCTCCTTTCCCCCCACATATGTTTAATTATGTAGACACAAGGATAGACATGTTCAAATACATAAGCAAGCTTAAATTGACCAAGTGACACCATTTAAAACCCACACCACACAAATCTACTTCGTATATCCCCGAAGCTGATCCTAACACTTCACACATCACAAACAGCATCACAATAGAGGATACTGAAACTTTGGTCATGTTACATGAATATAGAGATTGGAGACAATGAAATTACCCATGATACTGCTAACTCAAGTGGTTTCAAACTACCATCCACTTTCCATCCAGCTATGCCCCATGACAGTATCTGCACTTTTCATGACATTGTCACCAATGAACTAAACAGATTGAGAAAAAGACCCCAACATGACAGTAAACATAATTTATCTCTCAATGAACTACAGATAATTGATCCACTGGCCAATGATGACAGTATTATCATGTGTCCCTCTGACAAGGGCAGCAACATTGTACTCCTGGATAGAGATACCTATATACAGGAGGCAATGTGACAAATGAATGATAATGCCTTCTATGAGGTCATTGACAAGTCTACCTGTGCCAACAGTATTATGAGCATTTGGGAAAAACTAATGGACTGGCATGACCGAAGACTCATCGATTGGTATGATTACTGTTTTTAAGAAAAGAGTATCCCAAGCTACCCACCTATATCTGCTACCGAAGGTACACAAAAGCACCACCAACGCCCACTGGTAGACTGATTGTATCTTCAAGGTGCAATACCCTTGAGAACATATTGAGATATGTCGATTCCATCCTCAGAGGGTTTCTCATCACTTTACCTTCATATGTCAAAGACACTAAGGATTTTCTGGGCAAAATTCTCAGGTCTGGTTTAGGAGCAAGATTTTTTCTTAATGACACTTGGCGTGGTTTCCAGATAAGGCATCACAGCATGTGAATATTTTTTAAGAATAAGACACATCAAATATCTTGCACATACCAGCATGATATTAGACAAGATACGACAATGTTTGAAAAACAATATTCTCCTGTTCAACTGCGCCCTCTACCGCCAAATCGTTGGTACTGCAACAGATTTTGTGTCTAAATTGAACAGTAACACTCTTAGGGGCATATTCTCAAGGCCTCATCGCCGATTTATCAGCACTTTAGCGCCGCAAAAGTGGCGATAGATTTTTCGCCCTATTCACAAGCTGGTGCAAACTGCCGACATCGCCAGTTTCCCTGCGATAGCTACCGCAAAAAACATCGCCACGGATGAGTGCGACAACTAACGCTAATGATATGCAGGGTAGGCGTTCCCGTGCAAAAACACACGAAAACACCCCTTTGCGCAATTCTCAACGACCAGTCAGATCTGCGATGCGAACCAAGAACAGGCGATAAGGCGCGTTAGCTGCGTGGATTTAACACCTCCTTATGCTGGTGCTAAGCAGGACGACTACCTGCAGTATGAAAGGGAGCCCAGCCCAGAGCCACATCTGAAGACCCACAGATGCCATGGAGCCAATAAACATGCAGCTCGGAGACCCAAGAGGGCCACAACACCCACCGCCACCACCCCCAGGACCCCCCCTCCGGACCCCTCCCAGACTACCACCGAGGCAGCGTAGGACAAGACAGCGGACCTTCCGAAAATGGCATGGCCCCTCAGCCACACAAGTGCAGAATGTGGGGAGAGGTGGGAACTAAGTATGTGTCAAGGAGGCAACTCACCCATGAAGAAGAATGTACACAATGCCAAGTGTGGCGGTGATGTGCTAGACAGACCACAGAATGCAGAGCACAGACATGTCCATGTGGACATATACTGCTGGGGTTTGTAGTGTTGTGGACAGTGGACGCAAGCATGTCACCTCAGGCAGTGGGGAAGACCTTGGACATGAAGCTTTGTCGTCCCCCCATGTAAGCGTAAGCAGAGTGGGCTGTGCCGGCGTACGTCAGTCCAGCGCAGGGGTGTGTAGATTTAGCCCGGGGCTCAGGGCGTGGTTCAGTTCTGGCCTGGACAAGGGAGTCACCAATGCGTGTTTCTCTGTTGTAGTGTCGGCACCACCCGGCCCGCAATTGACAATGTTGCAATGTAGCATGCACCCGGAGGGCGGTCTCGCACGAACGGAGAAATGAAGGAGCGCAAGACCGCGCGGGGTCTTGGCTCATACATGCCAAGTGTTGTGTGTATCTGCATTGCCGCAGCATGAGCCAGATGCCTAGCCTTAGTCGCAGCGCGAGTTCAGCCAGGCATGAACTCTACATCTGTGTCCGCACTATCCTTACCATAGGCCTACATTCACGTGGCCGCCCACCTTCAACGGCCAACATCACAGTGTCGCTGTCAGGTTTGTGAACATGCGCAGACAGGCATGACAATGGTGTGCCGTTGGAGTGCAAGTGATGCAATCGCGCAGCGCACACAAGTAAATAGGCTCGGGGGGAGGGAGGAGCAGCTGTGAGGCAACGTAACACACAGTGATGCCCCTCATTTGCCACATGCAAGTCATGTCAAACATGAATCCCAAAGTCGCACACATTCCATCCCACACCCAACAAGCCACATCACACTTCATTAATGCAAGCAGATGACAAACTGACATAAGGGATGAAAGCTCCTTTGTCTGAACTATCAGGCGGAAGCACATCTGCACATCCAACCTCGGAATTGCATGTGCCCGGCACCCCCTGACAGATACGATAGCAGTTGAGGATGACTCCCACACTACGCACAGCCCGACTACAGACCAACGTATACACACCCCACACACAGAAGTCCTTGCTCTGAGTTATCTTGCATGGAATGGCCTTCACACTTACTCCCACACCATCCCAGGCGTACAACCGTTGTACACTTCAACAACTCATTCATCCCAGCTGTGGCATTTCATCCACAGAACTGGCGCAGGTCAGAACAGTGCCGCTTCAACCAGAGCCACTATCGTAATGGCAGACCATCCCGGACACATGCACAACCCCTGTCATGTGGAACTGTACTGTGCACGTATGCTGCATTTACTGGGGGCACTGCCATTGGTAGTGCTGCGGATCAGTTACTGGCTAAGCTTCCGCCTTGCCAACATCACCTGCGTGCAACCTGTGTTGCATTGTCGCTCGTGCATATTCGAGTGGTCCATGGATGTCTGCCTATCCAACAGGACGGTAGCTGAACTGGATTTCGACATGTGTGTGCGCCCCCTGTTGGCCCACGACCATGAGTGGCACCGTGACACCCGTCTATGGGATGCCTGGATACTTGGCATACATGATGGCAGCTGGACCTGTGAGATTGCAGAACTCCTCGTGTGCAGTGACCAAATTGAGCCGCTCCCCTATTGGGCTGTAGTGCTAATTGGTGAAAGGGGGTGGAAGCAGCACATCTGTCTGGACCTGCTAATAGTTAGCCTTGCCGTCCTGTTCGATGAAGTCGACAACGACCTCATGTTGGAAATGATTGCCTACGAATCTGCACTAGCTTTCATGGACGTGTAACTACGTACCTGCAGACACAACAGTTTGGAACACATTGCACATGTCCCGACACCTTGTTGGAACTTGGGGTTCTGGTCACATCTCCCACGATGACAGTGGACATGGCTGCATTCGCCTGGACTCCGAATACATGAGCGGACAACAACGCGGGTAAACACACACCTGTGAATGGTGCGGCACTCCCACGTAGTGGACAGCGGCGCATGACAACGTTCCACGTTCTGACATACTGCTGCATTGGTCTGCTTGCTGTGGCACTTATCTTGGCCGTACTGACACGCATATGCTAATAAAGTCTACGCACCTTCACTTGTATTCAACTGTGATGAGTGTTGATTTGTATGACAATGTGTGTCTCACTGCCTATCTGGGTCACGGCCATACATGCATTACTACACCATCAGGTATGTGGGGTTGTACTAGTACATTATCATCTCACAGTTTCCTGCTATGCCACATGTGAATGGCCATTTTCCACACACAAGCGGCAGCAGTTGTGTCCTCTGTTCTGTTGTGCTGGTGTTGCTGTTTGTGCAACATTGTTGCAAATGTTGCGGTGCTCTGGATCTTATGTGTGTGTGCTGCATTGTAGGTGAGTTGCCCCTTCAGCTCTGATTTGGCTGGCCCTTATCCCTTTCAGGCGGTGTGGCTTTCACTTCTGTGCTTATGCAGTGCTGTGATGTTGCAGACTTGGGTAAATTGGGCTCTTGGTTGGAGTTGTGACTCTTGGCCATGGTTTGTCTGCAGATGTGCTCTACTTAATTGTGCATGTGTGCCATTGTGCCCATCTCCCCCCGTCCCCCAGTCCCTGGTGGTTGCTCACCCTGTTGCTGTTGTGTCGGGTCATGTTGAGCAGTGTCCGGTCCCCCAACTCCTGCCACCATCTCCCCACCGATGACTGTGTTCACCATTTCCTCCATCTCATCCAGCTCCTCCTGTGGCGCTGGACTCCCACCTCCAGTCTGCATTGCTGCCTTCTGGTTGTTTGCGAGTTTCTGCTTGGTCTTGCGCTTCACATCATTCCAGCGCCTCTTGACCTCATCCATTGGCCTCCTCAGCACTCCGACTGCATTCGCCTTGTCCACAATGGACTGCCGTATTCCATTTTTTGTTGCCAATGACACAGTGGAGGTGACAAACAGTTGTTGATGGTGTTCTATCACCTCCGTGATCAGGATCCTGTTTTCCTGCGGACTGAGCCGCGTCTTCCTCTTCTTCTTCTCCTTGCCCTTCCCTGACCCCGAGGTCCCAGGCTGGTCCTCCGTGGGGCTTGTGGGGTTCTGGTTGTCCTCTGTGCTTGCTCCGGCTACTTCCATGGTGCTTCGCAGTTGTTTGTGTTTTGTTTTTGTTTTGTGTTGCCGTTTTTATTGTGCTTTTTGCAGCCTGACTTGTGGGACTTGCAGGCCTGGCACTGCTTATCACTGGATTTTTTATCGCTGTTGGGCACATCGCAACTTTTTTCACGTTTGGGTTGAGATTTTTATCGCCGTCCCGGTAATGTTATCACGGACATTTGCCACGTTATCGGAGTACTATCGCATGTTACCGCAGTGCTGAGAATGCCACGTTAACACAGCTTTATTTTCCCACGATAGACGGCGATATGAAAACTTGCATTAACCTATTTTGGCGATGATTATCGCACGTTCTTGAGAATATCCCCCTTAATCTAGTGTTCACTCACACTGTGAGCCACACCAGCATTGAATATCTAGACGTGGTGGTTAAAATTGTGAGCAATTACATACATACCAGACTTTTTAGAAAAACCATTGCTTGGAATAGCCTCCTCCAAGCCCTCAGTGGGCATCCAGACAACCTGAAGTGGAGCATCCCCTATGGGGAGCGCCTCAAGGCAAGGAGAAACTGCAGTACAGATGAGGCATACCGACCAAAACAGAACATAATGATTGGCAGGTTCCGAGAGAGAGGGTACCCAAAATGGGTGTTGAAGAAAGCCATCACACATGTCAATACACTTCATAGGGAGCAGCTGCTTTTCAACAACACCATTACTGAAGCTGAAATGTCCCCTTCTATGCTTATACTGACCTACAACAATAGTTCAAAGAGGGTAAGACACATCTTGTCCAAGAATTGGCCAATCATTAAAAGTGGCCCAGTGATTGGCCTTGAGGTTGGACAGCATCCCAGCATCACTTTCCGCAAAGCCAAATCCTTTAAGGACATACTTGTCAGGAGTTTCATCACCCTCACTAAAGGTATCAGTCAACACAACTTTAACACTTTTATCCTTGCAAGACTTGCAAAGGGAGCAATATCATCAAGCCCAATATCACTTTTAATGGAAACACACACAATATTCACCAATTTCTTATGTGCAGCACCAACCACATGATGTATGCCCTGGTATGTCTTTGCAGCTTGAGATACATTGGCAGCACTGTGTTTGCAGCCAAAAAGAGGGTCTTGGAACATCTCAGGGCCATTGAGCATAATGATCCCAAATACCCAGTGGCAAGGCATTACCACAGCAATCACTGTGGCAACCGTAATTCACTCACTTTCTAAATCATTGAACAAATCCCAAAGTAGGGGGATATATTCTCAGGATGAGAAAGAGAGAGTAACAGTTGATTATTGATCTTAACACACTCCACGCAGAATGGCTAAACCAGAACGAGGAATTGAATGTCCACTTGTACAACGACTGATACTATGCAACACAATGTTTTTATATTACACTATTTTTTTAATGTTTTCAGCCTTTTAACTGAGCCTCTAATATACATCTTTGTGACAGGCTGCTCTGTGCACTCCTCTGTACTAGTCATAGTTCATTGTGCTTTTTATAGGAGGAAAGGAAGGGGCACTCGAGGACACAGAATGATCCTTCACCGAATGACTCCACTGCCCTTTTCTTCATCCACTGTCATGGTGTTCTCTCACGTCTCAGTTAACACTTTGGTTGCACTTTTCACTTTTTTCACATCTTATCTATGTATCATGTCTTCAAATTGGAACTATGCATGAATCTCCGGGAAGCCTCTTTGAATATGCAGTTATGTAAACAAATGTGCTAGTGAACATGTAATGCCAGTAGCACTATACTACTTGTCAGTTCCCCATGCCATCACCATTGGATTTACTCTTGGGCACTATTTATTTGCGAAGTTTTATATAGCGCTGGCTAGGCCCGGAGGTATCAGAGCGCTTTACATGAGGATCAGAGTGTTACAGGTTACATAGTTACATCAATTACAGGTTTCAAGTAAGGACAAAGGAGAAAACAAAAATATGAAATGCGGGGGAGGGAAGGAAACACAACGGGGCGACGAGGAAAACAATGTCAGATGTCCGGCTGGGTAGGTGTCGGCCGAGGGGGTGAACCAGAGCCAAAACTCCTCTATAGCTGCATAGGACTGTTCCACCGGGCATCGGCCAAGGTTGCTCGGGCTCCAAAGCAAGTACAAACAGTTATGGTATCCGCCCAGGGGGCATCGTCAAAGTTCCATCGACAGGCACCGGTCCTGGTGTTACTGGGAAGCGCCGTCCGCTAGGTTCTCCAGTTGGCCCCCAGGGCAAAAGTGGTGAGAGGAGAGGTGGAAGGGACAGATTCCAAGGTCGGCAGATTGTAGGACAACCCATCGTTCTTGCCTTCAAACCTCCTGGCGGGGGTGAAGCTGAAGAGGAGTTGTGCCTAGAGACCTGATCCTCATCAGACTTTAGTCCTCTATAGCCCCCCATAGCGACAGTTGTAGATTTGATCTGGGCACCATTTTAGAGTCGGGCAAGCCTATACTTTGAATAAGCAGGTCTCACTATGCCCCCAGTATAGAGCGCTGATAATAGGGAGCCCCTTGGAGTGTCCCAGCCGACGTCTATGCTTTGTAGTGCTTTCTTGATGGAGACCTTGTTGTGCACCTTCGGGCTTCTTTAGCGTGAGGTGGTAGCTTCCCCCAGTCAAATGTCCACAGTGGCGGCCATCTTAGGGTCAGGCACACGTTGCAGCTCCAGATTCTCCTCACATCTGACTCCCACGCTGCTTCCTTTATGGACCTCGAGGACTCCTGTTTAAAACCTCCCCATCAACTGGCACCTCCCGGGCTACTTCATAAGAGATCTACTCACTGGGGTTTTGCTCCCGCCATCTTAGAGTCAGGCAGCACGGAGGGTGTACCCACGGTACCCCCATTGCCACGCACCTTCTTGATGGGCTGAGCTGCCCCCCGCTGTCTCGCACACAAGTGCAGCTGGGTCCAGAGGTCTGCGCGCTCACCGGTTCCAAGAGCGCCCGCCTTCACTCCGGCGCCCACCCGGGCCAGGTCCGATCCCCCCATCACTATACCCACCTATGCATACCATGTGGAATTTCCCTGTCCCATACTACTCCCAACATGCGTGTGTCCTTCCATGAGACACATGCAGTTTTTACTTATAGCCATGGGGTCATTTACATGCTATTGTTCCCGATGTGCAACACCTAGTCAGGAACATTTACAGGATCAGCAATTGGTCCTGGGTCCAACTCATTCTTTCCCACCACCAACATGCATCTTCCATTTGTTAATTCTGCACTAGTAAACCGTGGGGGACCTTATCACTGTGCGCTTTTTCATGTCGACAGCATCTGCTACTCGAGCATCCATGGGACATCTTGTGTCTCGGTTCTTATCTACCCTGAGACTCGCTTTTGCTACCCTATTGTCCTGATTCTACCAGCACGAGTCTTCCTCCCTAGGGCACTGTGCCCACCCCCATTTTTCATACCAGGCACACATGACATGTTCACCACTGACTGGCCACAGGTGCTGCCTACATACATGCCTCGCCATGCACAGCACTGTGACCGCAGTCGTCCTGCATGGCAGTTTTTGACATCATTTGTAACTTTGATACTTCTGCGCTTACAGTGGTACTGGGTCGCACCTTATTTCCCATCATGTATTGTCTCGAGTTTCCTCGGGTATCTGTGCTACATCTCAAATCCCGACCGCAGCCAGTAGCCACTTGTTAGTCCCAGGCACCCCACCTGAACTTGCAGGGACCAGCATTGGGACACAAATTCTTTCCTATTATTTTCTTATGTTTTCTGTATTAATGTTGTATTTTATTATAACCGTTCAACAACTAGACCGATGACTGCGTATCACAGGGCGTGTTCCATTTCATTACTGTGATTATTGATAATAGTAGTATAGTATGATAATTCCTGAATCTCTCCTTAATATCATGTTGATTGATTAACAGATGCATTTTCCGTGGCATATGAATTCTATTTTTCATGTAGTATCTTCTATGTTTATACTATTTGTTTTCACTAATGGGTGATATAAGCACTGTGTTCCGGCTAACATGTACAGGTAATCAAGGCCACAGGGATGGCAGAAAAGCATCTTGTTGGAAGTAAAGCTAAATTTTCCACCTAAACTCTATCGACCCCGGAGTTGGTTATATATAATACACTGTTTTCACTGTGTAGTTATGGTTAGGTCTGAGGTTCCATAGGAGGAGTTTTTGTTTTGCCAATAACTTTGGCTCCATTTGATGAATCTTCACAAACATTTACAAAACATGTTTGCCCACCTCAGCCCCTTTCTGAACAGTTTTGGGGTGATCCGTCAAGCTGAAACTGAGAAAAAGGTGAGTCAAGGGCAAAAATATTTTCTCATGCAACTTTCCATGGGAGTTTTAGACAGCATTTTAGAAAAAAAATCCTGAACTAAATTACACCAAATTAGGCAGAGTGTCGTGTAGTTCCTATATTACCTATACAGGATTTGCACGTTTGGATAACATAAACTGTAGGTTTGGTGGCGGACCGATTCTGTGCACCCCCACCGGATACGTTAGCCTGTCTGTATCAGCTAGCTCACAGTGCCACTAGAGTCTCCTCTTATCGGGGAGAGTATAGTTCTTGGCAACCTCAGAACATGACAACCCTGATCCCTCAGAATCGTGGAAACAATATACTACCTTTCGCTCAGTCTCTCGTGCTCACTTAGTTGGTCTCAGAGAGATACACAGAATAAACAGTCTGGGCGTTTCAATAAGTATTTATTGAACAGTTGTTATTCTAGTGTAGAATAGATGAGCTGCAACAACCATTAGACAGTAGCAGAGATATATGATCAGCAGTACTATGAAAGTGAAGGGATGGTATAGTTCTACCATCTTGCAGAAATCATAAATATATACAAGTACATAAAACACATGATGAAAGTGCGTACTCCTACGATGTCTCCCTAACTAGATGTACCTAAATGTACCTAGCATCTGTGTAGGTGTTATGCCAAGAATCCCTCTAGGATCTAGTCCACCCCATTACCTGAGAGTTAGAGAATATGGGACCCCGTCCTGTTCTCGAGTTGGACACCCCACGAGGGATATTAGACCACTGCGAGCTGGAGCGTCTGAATGCAGGAACCTCAGCATCTCTGGTCAGTGTCAGTGGGAAGTCACGGTCTCCTCTATCTTCCCAAGCAAGATGTGTTGTATATATACCCATAGGTCTCCCCAGGGATCCTACCTTGCTGTGTTACTGTGTCGGCCTAAAGGATGACGTTGGGCCTGAACTTTATACAGAGATATTATACAGGAGATGGTAATCCTACTGTTAGTCCTGCTGTGCTTCCAAGAAGCCTCATGCATAATATATGAAAATCGAACCAGGGAAAAACCTGCGTTCTGAATGCAGTGTCATATCTAGGTAAAAGGTCAGTGCCTAAGAACCGTTATGTATGTAATGTAGGGACGGATGTAGGTGAAAGGTTGCGATGTTACCTGCGCCTATATAGGGTACCTACATGGAATATAACACCTATTCCTCTTCCGAATGGACGAAATATGTAACCTATTACTGTACTACGAACATGACTAGATAGCGGTACGCACAAAGGGGGATATTCTCAAGAACGTGCGATAAACATTGCCAAAATAGGTTAATGCAAGTTTACATATCGCCGTCTATCGCGGGAAAATAACCCTGTGTTAACGTGGCATTCACAACACGGCGGTAACATGCAATAGTGCCCCGATAACGCGTCAAATGTCCGCGATAACACTACCGGGACGGCAATGAAAATCCAAACATGAACGCGAAAAAAGTTGCGACGGGCCCAACCGCGATAAGACAATCAGCGAAAAGCAGCGCCAGGCCTGCAAATCACACACGTCAGGCGGGTAAAATCACTACAAAAGCAGAAAAAAAAATAAACAAACAAAAACCGAACTACAGCGAAGCACAATGGAGGCAGCCGGAGCAGGTACAGAGGACGGCCAGAACCCCACAAGCCCCACATAGGACCAGCCTGGGACCTCGGGGACATGGAAGGGCAAGGAGAAGAAGAAGAGGAAGACGAGGTTCAGTCCACAGGAAACCAGGATCCTGATCACGGAGGTGGTAGAACACCATCAACAACTGTTTGTCACCTCCACTGTGTCATTGGCAACAAAAAGTGGAATATGGCAGTCCATCCTGGACAAGGTGAATGCAGTCGGAGTGCTGAGGAGGACAATGGAAGAGCTCAAGAGGCGCTGGAATGATGTGAAGCGCAAGACCAAGCTGAAACTCGGCAACAACCAAAAGGCAGCAATGCAGACTGGAGGTGGGAGTCCAGCGCCACAGGAGGAGCTGGATGAGATGGAGGAAATGATGTCCACAGTCATCAGTGTGGAGACGGTGGCAGGAGTTGGGGCACCGGACACTGCTCAACATGACCTGACACAACAGCAACAGGGTGAGTAACCACCAGGAACTGGGGGGACGAGGGAGATGGGCACAATGGCACACATGCACAATCAAGTATAGCACAGTGCACACCCACAATGACTCTGGATCATGTCCCTGATCTCCTTGGCATACTGCAGCACACATAGAAACAGCAAGTAGGCCCCCGTCGACAATGTGCACAGAGGGGGCTCTCCCCACATATCACGAATCTCACAACAAACCCATGCACATGTGCTGAACCCAGCAAAGCGGCGTGTCTGTGAGCCACACTGACAATGCAAGTGACACTGCATGACGAATAGCATAGCTGCAGTCAATATATCATGACATGTTGCATGCCACGACACTGAGGTGGCTGAGTGTGGACCACATCCGTAAAGGAGCAGGTCACACTCTGACACAACCACGTGCACAAACAACCCCTGACCTCAACAACACAACTGCGGACAAACCATGCCCCAGAGTCCCAAGTCACACCAAGAGCCCAATTTCCCTAAGAATGCAACATCTCAGCACTGTAGAAGTACAGAAGTCAAAGGCACACCGCCTGAAAGGGATAAGGGCCAGCCAAATCAGAGCTGCAGGGGCGACACTCCCAAAATGCAGCACACACACATAACATTCAGAGCACATCAACATTGACAACAATGTGGTATAAACTGCAACACGTTCACAACAGTACAGAGGACACAACTGGTGCCGCTTGTGTGTAGAAACTGGTCAATCACATTTGGCATATCAGGGAAATGTGAGATGATAATGTACAAGTACAAACACACATCTGTGATGTTGTCGAAATGTCCACTGTCACGCATCAAAAAGGCAGCTCCTCCCAAACAGTCACAATGTACATTGTCATGCAGTTTGTATGTACAATGTACAATGTACATGTACCTGTACAATGCGTCAACATACATGTGAACACAATGTTAAACTGCATCTCCCCATCACATTGCAGAGGAAGAACCAACACCTCCTGCAGAGCAAACCCAACAGCTCTTCACTGATGACTAAGAAGACCTCCACACCTTCGACCCCGACGCCCTCCAAGAGTTCATGGACAGCTACGACACCTCACCTCCAGGAGCAGGGCAGCCCAGCTGCATCGAGGAGACCCCACCCCCTGCACAGACCACACAGCAGGAAGCACCCACCACCACAGCTGTCTCCCAGGACCCCCACGACCAACACATGGCCTTTCAACGCCGTGTGTCAGAGGTCCAGGAGACACAAGCATCAGTTACTTCCATGTCCAGCCCAGAACTGAAGCACACCCAGAGCCCCGGGCTCATTGTTCCCACCCCTACGCTGGCCTGCCATATGCCAGGCCAGTCCACTCCGCTTACGCTCAGGGGGGGACGACAAAGCTACATGTCCCAGGTCTTCCCTGTTGATCTGCTGATCACTGGTCTAGTCGTCAGCATGCCACAGCCACTCCCTGAGGGCTGGTTCACACCCACACCACACCCATTCAGCACAGGCATCACAGGACATGTGACCCTGCCAATAAAAGGGGCCTAGCACGTCACATACCCCACTACCGGAGATGACATGATGGCGTCCGCACCACGCGACCCAATCATGAAGGGTCCATGACTTGTGGCGCACTGAGTTGGTGGCACCCGCTGCACTGCGTCTGGCAGGGGCCTACCGCCACGTGACGATGACTTGCGTTGCACAGGGTCAGTGGCACCCACTGCACTGCGTCTGGCAGGGGCCTACTGCCACGTGACAATGACTTGTGTTGCACAGGGTTAGTGGCACCTGAAGAGCTGAGCAGGTGTGCAGCCTGCGATGATGCATTGGCCTCGATACGGCGTCCAGCGAATCAAGATTCAAATTGAACAGTGTGCCCTGCTGGACCGCAGTGTACGCACAGGCAGCAGTCAGCACACACATGACTCTGCGGTGCGGTGCCGCAGGGTGTGCTGGAGGCCTGTGGCACGGAATCCAGCGATCAGCTAAGGAGGATGCACCGGCACGTGGTGGGCCCTCTTGGAGACACGCTGGTGGCGGCAGGTGAGCATTGAGGCCTGGGTGCGCAGGGGCGGCCAGTCATCACTGGGCGGAGGACCGGTCTGGGGACCTGGGCTGGGGTGCATCAGGCGCACAGGATCAGGCAGGCACGACCGGTCACGGCGGCAGACTCGTGGCTGGGTGGGGGGCGCCGCCCTTGCTGACACGGCCCTGCATGCGATGTTCGTGATGTGAGCAGGTTGGTTTGTGACGTAGCCACCTCGTCTCCAGTGTGAATGTGCCCGTTGAAGGTGGTCGGCCACGTGTGTGTAGGCCTATGGGCAGGTTGTGGCGGAGACTGAGATGCACGCAGTAGTCACTTTGGTGGTGGATTGGTGATGTGTGCATTCCAACAGTTGTGAGTTGGGGGATTGTGGTATTGAGGTGTGTGGTGTGTTCAGTTGGTGCTTGCCGATGGGCTGTGCATTTCCAAGGGGACCATCCTCAAAGCGCTGGTTGGTGGCGGACTTGCAGACATGTGGGGATCATGCACACTGCCTGGGGTATTCGCGACGACATTGGTGGACAGGCCACGGTGGTCCACTTTTGTATGCAAAGTGATGGCATGCGTGTGGTTGCTGTTGCAGTGATTGTGTGCAGTGTCGGCAGGGGGCACAAGTCATACACGTGTGCTGTGAATTGCCCCAACACGTGCATGACACCAGCTATGGCGTAGTTCCCTTGTGTGGTCTCAAGATGTTCCTGTGCAGTGTGGGGGGTGTGAGGGGCAGGGGTATCGAGCTGACACACACCGTGATGCTTTCAGGTGTGATGAGTCCTGCATGATGTGACCGTAACAGCAGTTCGTGTGGTCGTTACCTTCCTCTTCATTCCTACGATGGTTACGGCCACACGTAGTTCAGTTACGGTCTTCTCATGCATGGTTTATCTGGCCTGTGAGCATTCCGGTTGGTCCAAGTGCAGTACACTGTACCAGATTAGGCATGTGACTATACGGAAGTTTGACCATTGTCACCATTTCTCCCACAGGTTTCTGAAGACACGTTGCCCTGTTGGAGTTCCCCGTTAGGAATGGAACGCGTTGGCTGAGCTTTTCGTTTTGTTGATTTAAGTATTTGTAATAAAGTTATGTTTTTCCACTACCGTTGACTACTGGACTTCATGACCTTGGGGGAGGGTACGGGGGGGTGCCTGGGGGTGGTGGCGGTGGGTGTTGTGGCCCTCTTGGGTCTCCGAGCTGCATGATCAGTGTCTCCATGGTATCTGTTGGTCTTCAGATGTGGCTCTGGGCTGGGCTCCCTTTCTACTGCAGTTGGTCGTCCTGCTTAACACCAGTAAGAGGCAGGTGTTAAATCCCTGCTGCTAACGCGCCTTATCGCCTGTTCTTGGTTCGCATCGCAGATCTGACTGGTCGTTGTGAATCTCGCGAAGTGGTGTTTTCATGTGTTTTTGCACGGGAACGCCTACTCTGCATATCATTAGCGTTAGTTGTCGCACTCATCCGTGGCGATGTTTTTTGCGGCAGCTATCGCTGGTAAACTGGCGATATCGGCAGTTTGCACCAGCTTGAGAATAGGGCGATAAATATATCGCCACTTTTGCGGCGCTAAAGTGCTGATAAATCGGCGATGAGTCCTTGAGAATATGCCCCAAAGTTTATAAAACCATTTTTTTAGCTTAAAATGTTTTAAAAAATTCTAAAAAATTTCTAAAAACTTTAAAAAATGAAAAATTAAAGTTTTTCTAGCCTTAAAAGTGTCCGTGATTATAGTCCGAACCACTATAAGCATTAAACAAGCATTGGCATAGCCAATAGGTCTCGCCGTTGGGACCTTATAAGTGTTTAGCCATGCAACACTTTATGTTGTTGCACCAAGGATATTGTGCTGGGTAACTAAACACTTCTAAGGTCCCAAAGGCGAGACCTATTAGCTATGCCAATGCTTGTTTCCCTAGTGATTACTATAGGAGTCGTAGTGAGCTCATAAGAGTTTCTTACATTGATATTAAGAAAGCCCTAAGCAAACAACAGCAAAGATAGGAGTAAGCACTCTTTATGCACAGTCTTTTAATGGTCTGTAAGTTTTTAACAGAACAGTAGTATGACTGACCAGGTCAGTAATAAGACGTCACAACAACCACCAGGAAAGAAATAGTTCTAATTTACTATAGAGTTCCACAGTAAATCAGTATATAAAGATTCATGGGCATCTTATGTGAACTGTGTTTCCCACAAGAAAGTTTTCTATGGGTTGGGCAATCCAATACACTTATTTTTTGGTTAGTCTTAATGCCAGTGCCCGGATCCGAACAGTGACGACCAGCACCTACAGAGCTTGACCCATGCCACACCTTTTTAGCTCTATGGAAGCCTGACCACCTTTGCTATCTTCAGAACGTTTCAGAAAATTACACCGATTTTTGCACTTTTCCAATTTATGATGATGAAGCAATACTGCCATGCTAACGATAACATCAAAACTACCAATAATATTATTTACAGTTCAACTTGTAGCACAAGAATACAAAGTGCTACATCTGTTGTCAACATTCTTTTTTCGTAATTGCTTTTATAATGAACAGACGCTTTCACTCCATGGAGCTAAGCTATCTCCCCTGTGTTTACAAAATCTAGGAAACTGAACATTAATGCACCACACATCCTTAATTCATTACCTAGGACTTTATTGGCGACACTACAGATCAGCATTTTTCATCCTTAAAAGACAGCAGTAATGGCATCCAAAATAGGCAGCACTGAATGGAAACACGCAGAGGAATGAGACTAGAGAAGACCGTGTTAAGATGTAAAAAGACATTGGAAAAGGCAAAAAATCGCAGGAGCAGTAAGGTCAAAGGAAGCTGGGATGGAAGAGGATGCAGAGACGGGACTCGAAAAAGAAGTAAACAGAGAAATACATGGAATACATGGGAAAAGGAGTACAAGAAAAAGACGTGTGGAAAGTGAAGAGGTAAACGAGAGATGAGAATGTAAAGAATGAGGAAAGGGAAGAGGACAAGGTGAGCTGATGAGGATGCAAAGGTGAAGCGATGTACAGTAAAGGAAAAGAGAAAAGAGAAAAAGCAAACGAGCACAGTATATGTAAGTAAAGCAAAAATTAAAGAGTGAAAAAGGAGATGACAGCAGGGTGCAAATTCTAAATCTGCTACGACTAGCAAGACAAAACAAGCGCGCGCGCTTTAAAAAAAAACAAAAAACAAGGGGTTGAGGATACCAGCAATGGGTGGGGGGGATGGGGGTAGAGGAGACCAGTGGCAGTAGAAACAAGCATTGGCCGCGCGGCCGCGAAAGTGAAAGAAGACAAGCACGCGAGTGGTGCGTGCAGAGAAAGCCAGATGGCGGCTCTGCACGTTCACACGCGCGTGAACGGTGGTGGGGGTGGGGGAGGGGCGAGCAAGACTGAGAGGCAGAGCGAGGCGCGCGCGGGAGTGCGAGAGGAAAGCCAGATGGCGCCTCTTATAAGGTCCCAAAGGCGAGACCTATTGGCTATGCCAATGCTTGTTGTTTTTATGTTTTATATAACATGTGCTGTTCCATATTCTTTTCGCTGCACCAGAGAAGGAATGGCTGAGCTTTTTTTTGTTTCTTGAATCTCTGCATTTCTCAGCGCCTCTTTGTCCATCGAGTTCCTGTTTTCTTACCTGGCACGCTCAGTTTCCGTGCTAGGTATGTTGAATGTCGAGGTGCAGAGCTTTGTATGAGATGCATGTAGACCAGGAGGAGGGGTGAAAGTCTATGCAGACAGAGAGAGTAACCAACAGGCTATGGAAAGAGGTGTAAGTGACCAAGTGAGCAGAGAGACTGTCATGGGAGAGTCACCAGCCGGACCAGTGGAAATCGCTGCACTTGGACAGGAAGAAAACGGAAGTCAGGGACTGCTTGTGTCAGAGCGAGAGTGACAGGAATGAGCTGCATAGACAGGAGACGCTGGTCAGAGGTGACAGTACAGCACGGGAGGGAGAGGGGGTGAGTGAACCGGAGGGACAGTGCAGCTGGTCAATGACAAGACAATGGAGAGGGGGCCTCTGACAGTACAGTAAAGAGGACAGTTACTAAGCAACCCGTGGTGGGGCGGTCAGTACCAGTGACTCAATGACAGTACTCTAAGAGAGAGCAGTAAAGTGAAGGGGCACTGCTCACTTGGGTGAGGACATAGAGGGAAGAGCAGACAATGATGGGTGAGAGGGTTACTGATAATACACGTGCCAGGCAGAGGGATACCCTGTACTGGCGAGAGAGGCAGTAAAGAGACATGCCAGGGTTCGTGGTCCAGCCAGCTGAGGAGTTTGCAGGTGAGAGCGTAGGGAGATGTCAGACCCGCAGAAAGAGAAGGGAGCGCTGGATATTGGACTTGAAGGATGAAGAAAAAGAGTATTTTTGTGTGTGTGTGTGGGGCAGAATGGTAGAAATAAGGGGCAATACGCGAGGGTATTGTGTAGCCATTAAGACAAATGGACAAGGGCGAACATGGTGGAAAGAGATCAAATGTGAAAATAAAAACATGCGAGTGGGAGGATGCAATGGACAGATACAACAACGTACGAGCAGGCAAAAAAGACGGAAAAAAAACAGCAAATGGAAAAGAGAATGTCTGGAACGAGCTAGTCAAAGCAGAGTTAAATGCGGTTAATAAAGGAAAAGTAAAATAAAAGTGAATCGTTGACGTGTTAATAAACATTGTATACGAAAAAAACGAACGGCAAACAGCTGTGAGGATTGGCAACAAGGGAACAAAAATTTGACCAACAAGCGGAAAAGAAATTTAGAAAGAGAAACCGCTAGTGAGACAAACAACAGATGCAACTCAGGCATAAAAAGAACTGACGACAAAAAAAATATAACAGATTACACGCACTGCTTTAGGAGTACGCAAGCAACTCAAGACATTGGAATCAAAAGAAGAAAAGTTACAAACAGAACAAGCATTGGCCGTGCGACGCGCTTGTAATAAGAGAAGCTGACGAGTAGGGAGTGGGAGAGGGGAGGGGGTAGGGGAGGGGATTCACACGCTGTAAGGCTTAATGAGCCATTACAGAAAGCCACAAGGCGGCTGCGCGTGTGCACGCTCGCGTGAACGCAAGCTGGTAGCCAGCAAAAGCCTCTCTTGTAGCACTTCAAAAACCCACTTACTAAATTTCTCGCAGAGCAGCGCATGTGCTGGCTCAGCGAGACCTAAAAATGAGCATCAGGGTTTAATGGAATTCTCTGTAAGCAGTGAAGCACGTGAATGTGCTAGAGCAAAAAACTATTTTTCCAGCACTGAAGGCTTTCCACATATATGTAAAGGAGAAGTGTATACGAACAACACAACAACGATATTCAAACTAAACATACAGGGAAGGACTAGATCATACGTGCTGTCCAAACTAGTACAGGGAATATAGAAATAGGCAATTCAAAGAGAGATAACCCTAATAGGGATGCACCTGTCAGGTGTGCAAAAGGTAGAAGTGGATAGACTAAGCAGACAAGCTGGTGCCTCACATGAGTGGGAGCTAAATCAAGAAATCATGGAAAGAGGCTTTCAGTAATGGGACAAACAAAAAAGACCTGTTTGCAACATATGCAAATGCAGAATGCCAAAACTTTACACACAGGTATCTTTACCATCTATCTCAAAAGAATGCTGTATCGATAGACTGGTCGGGGAAATTTGCATGTTCTTTTCCCCCAATCCCACTGCTACCACTAGTTTTAAGCAGATGCATACAAACAACCACAACACTTATAATGATGACCCCGCAGTGGGCAGATAAAGACCTGGTGAGATGGCATAAGGCAGGATAATATAACTACCTGCCTTGCAGAACCTACTAACGACACAGGGAATAAGCATGTCTGCTAGAAACAGCCAGCCTTAGCTTAGCAGCATGGCTCCTTGGGACAAAGAATTTGGACACTTGAGATTTCCCCCAAAATGCATGGAAGTCCTCAGATAGGCTTGGAGGCCTACAGCATACCAGCAAGTGGGTCAGATTCTACCACTGGTGCAGGAAGGAAGGGCTAATAGACAACTTGACAAGAGACTCTATTATCAAGTACCTACCTCCTTCTGGATGCAAAACAGTCATACAAAGCATTAAAGTGGCACCTGTCTGGTATAGTGGCATACACACTGGACACTATAGGAAGGAGTTTCTTAATACACCAGTTAGTAAAAGAGTCTTATAAGGAACTATAAGAGAGATACCACCAAGGTCAACACCCACACCAGTGTGGAAACTGAACCAGCTGCTACCACGGCAACTAAGACCTCCTTTCGAGCCCAGGCACAAAACAGCACTCAAATGCTTAACACTCAAAACAGCATTCTTGATTGCCATCACTTTGCCACGTAGGGTGAGTAAGTTACCAGCTCTCACAATACAAGAACCTTGCCTTCAAATACAAAGGGGCAGGGTGGTCATGAAACAAACCTACTGTTTCTCCCAAAGGTAATTTCACATTTCCGTGTTAACCAAGCGATAAGCCCCTTTTCCTATAGCCGCTGACGCAAGCGGAAACCGCCCTACACACCCTAGACGTCAGAAGGACAGTCCTCTATCACCTACAAGTAGCAAGACAATACAGGAAAGGAAGTCCGATCTTTCTTTCCTTCGCATCAACAAACAGGGGTTCCCCAATCACAAAAGGGACTATGATGAGGTGGATCGTGCACACATTCTATAAGTTTAGTGGTTGTAGCAGTAGGTGAGAAGCCAAGAGCGAACGCCACAAGCATAAAGGAGGTGACATTGGCATAAAGGATGTCTGCA
The DNA here is from genome assembly GCA_963921515.1 of Calotriton arnoldi. NCBI lineage: Eukaryota > Metazoa > Chordata > Amphibia > Caudata > Salamandridae > Calotriton > Calotriton arnoldi. The sequence continues at coordinate 1,652,116 of CAWUFW010003681.1, forward strand.
CTTTAACAGAGTTCATTCGGACAGAGAAGCACATGTGGGGCCAAAGGTACTAAGATATCTGTTCACAAACTCCCACTCACTTTTCCCCTAACCTCCTGAAAGGGGGGCGGGGGGGAGGGTGATACCACTACAGAATCAATAGACAGTATCTGAATCCCGAAAAGATTCAAGCTGTAAAATGAAATGGTAGCTTACCTGTAGATGTGGTTTTGCTGCTGTAGAATTTCCTGGGTTCACATGTGACCCTCCTGTCTTCACAGAAATGCAGTGTGAGCAGGAACTGAGAGGATCAGGGAGTGCACAAAAGAGAAATAGGAAGTCCAAAAACAGTTAAGGTCACTAAAAGAGGAAAAAAGATTCTCAAGATAGTAGCATGCCTGGGGCCTTCATGAGGGTATGTCTGACACCACAAGGAGGTATCCACCATATTGGCGACGATTCCCAGAGGGAGAGGAAAACAAGCGCGCGCGCGCCTCGCGCGGCAGCAGGGGAGAGAGGAGGGGGGCCTGCGCGATTCCCTTGCGGGAGCGAGCAGCAAGGCGCGATAATTGATAACATATGGTGCCAGCTGCTCGCTCCCGCAAGGGAATCACCAAACGTGCACGTGTTGCCATTGAAGGCAATGGAACGCGTGCACGTTTTTGGGCAAAAAGGGGAACCGATGGCTAAAGGTCTTTTTCCTATGCAGCGCATGCGCGCTGCGTAGGCGAGACCTAAAAAACCATGCATGCCCTAAAAATGAAAGGAAAGTCAATTTAGTTTCAAAGTTCCAAATCTGCGCTTGTTTAAAAAAGGGCAAATTTTTCCCAGCACACGACGAGCCAAATGAGTTCAAATGTTTATGTGTCCTGGCTGGTAGACGCAACATTTTCGTTGCTTGCTTCCGGAGTAGACGGCCCCTGTAGCACCTCGCAGAGCACGTCAATTGAGCCTTGATGTTCCACGCTGTCCGCAGCCGGTGCTGGGGCAGCCTGTGCGTCGTCCAAAGCCTGGGTGTCAGAGGAGGAACCGGTGTTCAGACCAACAGGTGCAGTTACTACCCGTGGTGGCTCAAGGAATGCCGCCATCAACATTGGAATACGCTGAGGACACTGCAGAACATGGGCCGTTATCGGGTCCAGTAAAGCATTCACGTCCGGTGGCGCACATGATGGTAGTGTCAAACAAAGGTCTAACGTGCATTCTTCTCCACAAAACAGGCATCGGAGGACAGGTAAGATGCAGTCTATCCAGACCGGTCGAAATGACAAGAACCAAGATTCACTTTGTTCTCTTAGGCGAGGCATGCCTAGAAGTTGTACCATGCGGTCACGGTATTTACGCTCCAGGAGTGTTCTTTACATCACCTTGGTGACTGCGACGTCCATTGCGTAGCAAATAGAAAACAATGAGGATACCTGCTATTAGAAACAGGATCAGCGGAAGTCCTCCAAATATGCTTCAGAATACAGAGTGTATGAAGTTTGGTATAACTCCAAGTACCGGCTGAAAGGTGCTCAGAAGTCCAGAACCTATGGTCTTAAATAGGTGAACAATGCCTGTCGTATGAGACATGTTAAAGATACGATTTACCATTTCTGCGAAATGGAAAGGGCAGTTTGTATGAATGAGCGCCTGTATCTCTGCCGAAGACCTTGCGATCTGGAGATCAAAAGTCTCTCAAGCGGAGGTTAAGGGCACAGATTTCTGTAGAAGCATGGCTTTCATTCTGCTTAGAGTATCAAACCGTATTAAGGAAACATTCAGTGAAGGCTATAACAGCGCCTCCCTGACTGTATGTGTCGGTGGAAACAATACTTGCATACAACAAGTAACCCTGGAGCTCATGGTTACCAGATATGCGATGCTCGGGAGCATGCCACAGCAGCCTTGACTGTTCAGCATCAAGTAACTCCCATTTGAAAGTAGCCTGAATGTTGGAGTAATCACTGCAGCTGGGGCACCCTTCAAATGACAGGACAGGTTTGCTACAGAACCATTCCAAGCTCCGTGCAACATTATATCCTGGCATCTGAGTGATCCACTTAAAGCATTCTCGCAGTTTGTACCGCTCAGAAACACTTCTTGATCCCCACTCCAGCATCAAAATCTGTATGGTAATTCCCAAGATTCCTTAATGTATTCCTTACCCATTTCATCATATCTGCCTGCCTGCTTTTGTTCAAGGCAATATTGAAACTGAAAAGTAGTGACCTGTAGAGCTATGTGGCCATGGATTAGCCATTCTGTGGATGGTGATTCTGCCACTGTGAATGGTAATCTATCCAGTTTTTCGATATGCAGCATTGTATATTTTGCTCCCCTTTGTGCCATTTCTTTTTTTTTTTTTTTTTTTTTTATTGGCATTTGACAATATAACAATACAATAATAACAAAAGGTGGTAGACATTACACTAGATTCCGATGAACATGTCATTTCAGCGCATATCTGTGGTTACAGTGGGAAAAGAAAAAATTGAAAAAATACATCAGGCTCAGTACAGTACAATCAGTAGTAGCATGACTGGAAAGCATGGGCACCTCAACAGGCGTCTTGTTGGGTAGTCCCTGTCTCGCACCAGCCCAGTATTTTCAGTACAGCAATTTCTTAATGGTTCCAGGGGAGAGGTGTTTGCGATCTTGGCTATTCGTGTACACTAGAAGCCAGCTCATGATCAGGTCGAATAATCATTAGGTATGTGAGAGACAGGGAGTTACCCCAGTGGTTTCAGTATGGGCCTACCTATTGTTAGGGATGTCTTATTAGGTGGGAATCTAGCGCCCTTCCGTCTCATAGCTCGAAGCCTCTTAGCGCTGCCTGGTATGTCATCAGTCCCCCGAGGCGCTGCTCCAGCTGGCGTCCCTCAAATGCCTAACACGGTTGGTTGTGGGATCATGTAGATCAGCTGCCGTGTCACCCATGGCCCCCCCGGAGCAGGTCCCAGGCCTTCGCGTCTCTTTAGCCTCAACAAGTGTATCAATCTATTGTGGTGTACCCTCATCGTCTGTGTCTGTGGCAGCCGTTGTAAGCATATATCAAGTGAGCGGCTCCCAGATGTCTCGTGGTCTGGATTGTGTGGGTAATAGCTCCGCGTAAATGTTATTTTGTTCCTGGCAATATGTGATGTCCGTCAACCATTCCTTAAACTTGGGCGCCCTGCCCCGTCCCCACCTACAAGCAATTCTGCGTTTAGCAATGAGTAGGCCTATCGCCAGTAATCTCTTAGCCTGACCTTTGTGTCCTGGAAGGTATCCTAGGAGACACATTTCAGGCGTCAAGGTCAAATGTTCCTCTATCATGTTGCCCAAGGCATTGCCTATCTCTGCCCAGTACTTCGCTATATCTTGGCACTCCCACGCCAGGTGTAGAAAGCCTGCGCTTTCCCGTCTACAACGGTCACATCTGTCGCTGTCCCGTAACCGGAGTTTGTATAACCTTGCCGGGGTATAGTACATTCGGTGAAGGAATTTGAAATGGATAATTCTAAATCTACTGCTAGCAGTGATGCGCTCAGTTTGTTGGCAACTGTACGCCCAGGCCTCATCCGTGATAGGATGGCCCAGTTCCGCCTCCCATCCTTGTTTAGCTTTCGTGGAAGTGTGTGTCCCTGCCCCGATGGAGGTTTTGTATATGCGGGACATGGCATGTGCTGCCCCCCCCGTATAAGTTGGTGTAGTGGAAGTAGTGTTGGGGGTTCCTCTGGAAACGCTGGGGTGGCCGCTTTGACAGTCTGTCGCAGGCGGATGTATAGGAATCTATCCATTGTAGTGGGAGGTGTGCTGCCCATAAATGTAGTGGCGTCTTTGAACTGCCCCTTATCGTACATATCTCCCCATGTGCCAAAGCCCAGTCGGAGTAGCATACGCTTACAGATTCCTTCCTGAGTGATCGGTAGATTGTGTTGATCTAATAGGGGAAGAAGCGGAGAGTACAGCATGGTAACCTGAGACCTTTTTGCGATGGCTCGCCATGCATTATTTGTACACATCACAGTGGAGTGCCTTCCCCTGGTAGTCTTGTCATCTGCACTTAGGAACCCCCTCAACGGTGTCGGTGCCATGGTCCCCTGTTCCACTGCGAGATGTGTCATAAAAGGGGGGGGCAAACCAGTATGCTGCGAAGTGCGCCTGTGCACTGAGATAGTATAGTTCAGGGTCAGGCGCTTCGAACCCGCCTTGTATGAACGGCAGCATAAGGGTGCTCCATTTAATCCTGGGTTGTTTACCCCCCATGCAAGACGTATAAATTGGCTTTTGAGTCTAGTGAAGAATGGACGCCCGGGGGGGAAAGGAATGTTCGTGAATAAATATAAGAATTTGGGCATTATGATCATTTTCATTAGAGCTATGCGTCCTGCCATAGAAAGGGGGAGGGCAATCCACCTGCTGATCAGGTCTTCCACCTTGGCAAGGGCTACTCCATAGTTTGCTCGCATCAATTCCTCCTTATCTCTAGTGACGTTTATCCCCAGGTAGCGTACCTTGTCATTACTCCACCGCAGTGGATATTCCAGTTGGAACGGGCCGTAGCATCGGTTAGTGGCATAATTTGGGATTTGCCCCAGTTTATGGTTATACCTGAAAAAGCCCCGAATTTTATTATTTCTCTAATCATGGCATTAAGGCCTTCGGCCGGGTTACGCACATATAATGTGATGTCGTCCGCGTATAGTGATATTAAGATGGGTCGTGTGGGGGAGTCCAACGCATATGGTTTATGGTGTTGACGGAGCATGGCCGCCAGTGGTTCCATGGCGATTGCAAATAATAAAGGCGACATGGGACAACCCTGCTGTGTCCCCCTGGTAATGTCGAAGGCTGGGAAGCATTCCCCATTGAGAAGGACTGAGGCGCAGGGCTGAGTATACAGCAGTTTGATCCACAGTAGGAATCCCGGCGGAAATCCCATGTGTGTCAACACCGCCCGGAGGTATCCCCATTCCAGGGAATCAAACGCTTTGGTGGCATCTAAAAGACTGCCACCGCCTGCTCGTCCTGGTCGATGTCGTGCAGGATAGAAAAGAGGGTCCGCAGGTTGTGCGATGTTGAGCGGCCTGGTATGAAACCTGCCTGATCAGGGCGGATAAGTCTGTCCATTAGCAGGGTCAGCCTATTAGCGAGAACTTTGGCCAATATTTTAACGTCGCAGTTTATCAGCGATAATGGTCTGTATGAATCTGGGTGTTCCGGGGGTTTCCCCGGCTTCAGTAATGAGACCAGCCTTGCTTCTCGCATAGTAGGCGGGAGCGACCCTGTTTCGTAGGCCTCCTCATATACTTCTTTCAGGCAGGGGGCTAGTATATCTATGTATTTTTTATAAAATTCGATGCCCAAGCCATCCGGCCCCGGTGCTTTGCCATTATTGATCTGCATTATGGCTTTTTTTTATCTCGTCCAGCTCCAAATCGGCCGCCAAGAATTCCCTTTGACCATTACTAAGCCAGGCTAATTCTATTTGTTGCAAGTATTGTGCGGTCTCCTCCTGACGTGTCGCGCACGATGTGTACAGCGTTTGGTAATGTTCGAGGAACACTTGACCTATAGCTGCAGTATCTCGTTGTATCGTACCCACTTTATCTCGGATAGCCAGAACATGATTTGCTGTTCTGGGAGGTCGGATCGTCTCTGCAAGCGCTTTTCCGGGGCGGTCTCCCTCGCCATATTGTCGTGCCCTGTGATATTTGCCGCGGAATAGACATTCTCGTTCTGCTGTCGCTTGGTATTCCGTTACTGTTTCCCGTATCTTGGCCATTGTGGAGCTTTCAGTTATCCCCCGCATTTCCAATTCTAATTTTTTTATTTGGCTGTCCAGTCGCGCTAGTGTCTTTCGTATATCTTTAAGGATGCCCCCTGTCTTGGCCATGCAATGTCCCCGCACAGTGACTTTCAGTGCCTCCCATACTGTAGCCAGGGAAGGGACGGAGTCAACATTTAGTCGTAAATACTCGTCTAAGATGTCCCTCAGCTCTGCCACAAACACAGTATCCAACAATGCCATGGGTTGCAACCGCCACTGTCCAGCCTGGGAAGACATCCCCGGGGGAGTCATCGAAATAACCACCGGGGAATGGTCCGAGTAAGTGCGTGCCATATGGCCTGAGGAGAGGACCCGCGTTGCAATGTCTCTTGACACTAAGAACATGTCCAATCTAGACCAGGTGTTGTGTACGGATGAGTGGAAGGTGCCTTCATATTGTGACGGATGTAGGTGTCGCCATACATCCACCAGGAGGTTGTCAGTAACTATTTGTTGCAATTGACGCTGTGCTTTCGAGTAATGATGCGGTAGTGGGTGTGAACGGTCACTGGGTGGGTGCAATGTTAGATTACAATCCCCTCCCCATATGAGGTGTGTCGACCCGATATTTACTATGCGGGCCCAGAGGGTAATGAAGTAATCTTCATCGTCTGTATTGGGCCCATAGCTGCATACCAACGTGACGGAAGCTGAGGCCAGTTTTCCCCATGTGATGCAATATCGTCCTTGTGCGTCTATCTCAGACCCCTCCTCTATGTATGGTACCGTTTTTTTAATTAAAATGGCTGTCCCTCTAGAGAAGGTGGAATATGATGAGAAATATCTGTGTGAAGCCCACCTCGTAGCCCATGGAGGCCGCGTCTGAGGGGCCATGTGTGTTTCCTGTATCATAGCTATGCTAGCGTGCTGGCGATCCAGATAAGCTAGAATATGACGTCTTTTCCTGGGATTGCCCAGTCCTCTAACATTCCAGGTGATTAGAGTGAGCCTCGGTGTCGGATTAGGTGTACGGTTAGTGTTCGCCATTCCCCTGTAATCCGTTTTTATATGGTCCAATATGGATTTCCCAGTGTCTATGGCTGTGTGTCACCCATCGCAGTTGAATGCCTGAGTCAGAGCGACATATCATCTCTTGAGCAATATCCACCAAGTTACCCCACCCTCCCTCCCACTCCGGCGTCCCCAACGTGCCGTGCATTGACCCCTCCCTGTGTGCCCCCCCAGATCCCCCCCAAACATTCGAAACATTTCCCTCACCATAACATTTAATATGTAGCATTTTAAGCTTGTTAGTGAAGTATACATTGTATATGGCAGTCGTGGCCCCCCAAAAAAATATTTAGCGGTATTATGCCATAACAGTCTCAAGACCTTTACTTTCATGGGGCCATTTAAAGTCTCTGGTGACCATGTCCATTTAACAAAACAAAACAGGCATATGCCTAACAAAACAATTCCCAATAGTGGGAAGTAGGGGTATTCCCTTAGAGACGGGTGCCCCAGGGTGCGTAACAGTTCCTCCCACTCTATGTTGGCGTGTGGGAGGGGACCCTGAAATTACATTACAGTATCTGGGGGTGTCACCCTCATCAGAATAATAGTAAGGATAGTAATCCGCCGTAGAATGTTAGTTCTGTACCTGTATCATGCTGTGCTTTACCTTCACAGCAAGGACAGCATCTGCGGTCGCGGGGTTAACCTGGCAATTCGTTAATGTCTGTGTATTCGATTTCTGACCCAAATGTTAGTCATCGTCTGGTGGTGCCCCAGTGCCCCCATCAGCTGCCAGCGAACGTTCCGCTCTCCTGGAGTCCAGTACTACTTTCTTAAAGAAGTCCGCCGCTTGTTGTGAGGTGTTGCAGATCTGATGTTTGCCGTCGTGGGTGATGCGTAGTCTCGCCGGATAGAGCATCGCGTATTCCACTCCTTCCTGTTGGAGTTTTTTCTTGATGGGTATGAATTTTTTACGCGCTTCTTGGACGTTCATAGTGAAATCCGGGTATAGCGAGATGACGTTGTTTTCGAATATTACGTCCTTCAATTCTCTTGCCTTACGAAGCGCAGTGTCGCGGTCGCGGTAGTTGAGTATTCTCGCGACTATGGGGCGAGGTGGTGCTCCCGATGGGGGTCTCTGCGCCAACGTGCGATGCGCTCGCTCCACTATAAGCATTTTGGAGAATGCTTCTGGGCCAAAGCACGTTGTTAGTAATCGCTCCACATAATCCTCAAGCCTCCCGGTGTTTGTAGATTCCGGGATGCCCGTTATGCGTAGGTTATTTCTTCTTGAGCGGGCTTCGATGTCCTCGTTTTTGGCTGCTATCACTTTTAAGAGTTTGTCAATGTCAGTGAGCTGGCCCGCTGCTTGTGCATTGTCATCTTCTAAGGTGGATATCCGCGTTTCGGCTTCTTTAATTCTCCCGTCCTGTTGTTCAAGTTTGTGTGTAAACTGTTCCATTCTGGCGCACATAGAATCCATCTTGCCCTCTATAGATGCGAAGCTCGCTTTCATTGTGTGGAGGATCGTTTTCATGTCCACCTCGTCTGGGCCGCTCATTTCAGTGTTGGCATCATCGTGCTCAGGACCGGACTGTTGTCCTCTGGGTGGTCTACGGGTGTCAAAGCTGAGCTTGGGTTGTTTGCCATCTGGTTTACCCATTTTCTTGTGACGTGCGGCATGAGGGGGCTATCGGTGTCCGTGCGTCGCTGACCAGTTGTCTGCTGTTTTTGTCTTTGTTTTTTTTTTTTTTTTTTTTTTATGGACGGGATATGGTCAGACCCGGATTCAGTCAGCACAAGCGCGTGTCTAGCAGCCCAGTGCGGGGGTCGGGACTGCTCCCTTTAGTTTGCTGTCGTAAGACCCTGTGTTGCGACCAGGATTCCCTCAAGCGTCGCAAGTTTGCGTCGGTCGTGTTCAGTGCGGGGTCTTGTGCCAAGTGTGTTGTGCCATTCACAGTCCAGACTTAGGGGTCGCACCGCGCACTGTAACGGTGCTCTATCCCCTGTTCCTTGCCACAGCTGTGAAGGGGCCCAGGTTCAGTCCACGGATTGTGGATTTTCAGGCAGCACACTTACAGGCGTTTGCCTCTCGCGATGGTGAGGGATCACTATGCCGAGACTTTGGTGAACCAGTCGCGCTCCACCACGTCTGTACCCCTCCCGCAGTGACCGCAGTGACCCCCAGAGTAGTTGTGTAGCTAGTCCCCAGATAATGGGGTCCGTCCCAGGGGGAAGCAGCGATGCAGTTCAGAAGAGGGGAGGGGAGGGATTGTGAAATTCAGTCCCAGGCGAATCCTGATGGCCGCCGTCTTGTACAGCAAACATACGCTCGGCGAAATCCAGGGCAATTTGCAGCAAGTTGAGGGTGCGGGGCAGCAGCTTCTATGCGGCGTTACCAAAGCATGCATTTATCTCCAGCTCCAAGCATTCGCGCATCTTTCTCCCACCGTTAGTTTGGAGGCTGTTTTTGGTGAGAGGGCCTCCCAGCTAGTTGAGGGTGCAGGGCAAAGCAACCCGAGCGGATCGCAGGAAGGCTGTGGGCACTTATCAAGGAGTCACAAGCGCAGCTCCGGAGCAGCGCTCCACCAGTTCTCTGTGTCGTCCTCCAGGCTTTCTGCTTTATGTCCTTTTCGATTTTTTTTTAATTTTTTGATTTTTTTTACGTTTGTTGTGCCCCCCTTTTGATCTTACATAGACCGCACCGTCAGGGAGCTTAAGGCGGTATGTAGGGGAGAGGCGTCGCGATCTTCAGCGGCCGTTGTGGTATCTCCACTCCTGGGGGGTCTCCAGTGCCTCGCGGAACGATGCAGTTCTTCTCAGGCGCGCGGCGGGGCTCGCGGCGCTCGGTCCGCTCCTCCGGCTCGAGCCGGCCCCACGATCACTACTACGCGCACCCCAGTCTGGGTCCGCCTCCCCAGGAGTCCCCACCGCCGCGCTCACAGCTAGGTCTATACCTTCAGGATGGCTCTCGCTCCCAGGCTCATACCAGTTTTTCTGTGATCTGTTCCCGCTGGTAGGGGATCGTCGCTGTGTTTTTTTCTCAGTGCCACGTTTCCGCCATCTAGATCGCGGCCTCTCCGATCCGCATAGGCCGCTCAACCCGCAATGTCGGGTGCTCGTTGTACGGGGGTCTCACTGCATGTACAGTCCCACAGATGTCGCGATCTGGCGCCAGGGTATGTTCTGGTTCAGCGGGTAGAGCTACCGGCAGGGTTTACCTCCAGATTGAGGATAGATGGTGGATATTGGGTTCAGGGTCGACAGAGCCTCACTGCAGTGCGGCCATCTTGTTGCACGCCCCCTAGCGTCTCCCCCCTTTGTGCCATTTCTATCTGTTTATCTGTTAGATTGTATTCAGAAAACAGAGACGCGCTGTTGATAAAACGCCAAGGCACGTAGCCTGCACGCAAAGATTGCAGAGTCCAGCTTAACAACATAATAGATCGTAACTGTGATTGCCCGTGTTGTAATATGGCCAAATCTTGTTCCAGTATGTCTATAGCAGAAGATACAATGTTGCCTAAGGAATATATCCTGGAGGTCAATGTGGTTAACCCATTGTCTCCCACTGCAAGAGACGTTTCTAGATTTATACGGTCTATTTCCCGTAACCTCTCTGCGGCCTCTTGTTGGGATATTTTCCAAATTTCATTGCAGACAGCATAATAGAAACGTTTCTGACGTGGCTTCCTGGGACCCATTAGAAAATCCCTAAGATCCACATCATGTGACAGTAAGGATAAGTGTTGTTTCACCTGTGTGAGTGTTGAGGTTTTTAGCCAATCAATTCACAACTTCCCTACACTGTAGGATGTCACTAGCCCTGGATGTTGTTTCTGTACATATCGTGGATCTGGCCTATGGATACTAAACCCTTCGGTTTTACCCATGAATCTTGCCTGACAACTATTAGTGTCTGTGGGCCAAATCAACAATTTTTTCCAATCGGGTCTGATCTGTTGTATTGTATGAGGTCATCTACTGTAATTTCTTCCTGTGATGTTATGTTGCCCTCGGTATGTGATGGAGTTGGCAACCAAGGCGTGTTCAAGTCTTTGCTCTTGGCTAGTCTAAGGCAAGACGTCTGTTGCACTGTCTCGTTCAAAAACATGATTTGTTGAGGGATGAGGCATGCTCTAAACAAAGCTTCTGTTTCCTGAACTTGCCATTCTCTAGAACCCCAAACTGATTTTAGGTCTATGGTGTCTTTCCATAAGTCGAAACCTTGTTCACACAACTGGGCAATAAAAGCAGCAGAGTAAATCTGTTTGTCAACATATTTTTCTGTGCTGATGTTGGTGCAACCTTATAATAATATGAGGCTAGATCAGACATATTAAACCCCGAAAAATATGGAAAGTTCTGTGTAAATGTTTTTGAACTGCCTTTCGGTGGTGTTGGACAATGTTCCCACTGGTGGAATGTGAACACATTTCTAGGATTAGCAGATGTATGCAAAAAGTGATGACCATAGTGTTGATAACAATACATACTCTCGAAATCTGATGTGCTTTCCAATGTTTCACTATTAGAAAACGCAGCAGATTTTTCCAAATCAGATAACATGTTATTAACAGTTTCAAAATCCCAATCATTCAAAAATGTACTTGAGGTAATGATATCACTCAATGATATTTTAAATAAATGAGGAATTCTTAAAATTTCAGTCAGACCAAATATATTGAAATCAACCTTGTCCCAAACTATACCATCAGGTATAGGAACTGCTGTAATGGTCACTGATGACAAGTCTCTTTGTTCTCGATGAGATGATTGGTGTGGTTTTAAAAGTAAGTTCACCTTTTGGGCTGCAGAGCTTTGTCGAATGTATTTCCCATTAATAAGCATACTAAAAACTATTACCAAGCCTACCCAGAAAAGAAAGAAAAGTATCCCGGTGATTATCTATAGTTCTACCCACGGTGATACCAGGTAAGTCTTTTTAAGAAAGTGCATAAAGTCTGTAACTTGCTGTTTGCATGATTTTTTGGCTGGCGTCGTTTCCGGTCCACTTGGATCCAAAGAAAATGTATCAAAGTTTATGAAGTAGCCAGAAGCAGTTCGATCAATTGTTGGTATTGCATCAGGATTTGTAGAAATCGTGGTTTGCTCTTGTCGAGGCATGTTGACGTAGACATCTGTATTTGGTCGAATAGCGAGTTGTCTTTGATTTTGAGTTTGATTTTGAAGTTGAGCTTCAGGTTCAAGGGGAACGAGTTCCATAGCATTGTTGCTTAGTCATTCATTCCATGTAGGAGGCTCTTAGAACGTGATGACTCTTTCCGTTTGAACTTCTTGAATTGTAGCGAGAGGAGGGCGTCTGCTACTTTGGAGTCCACGTGGCCTACTGTTTAGTATCGGCCACATAGTGTGGTTTGATTGGGTCAATTGAGACAAATCTTTTCTCCTTTTTTCCGGCAAGAGGCGGCAGAAGTACAGTTCTTGTTCCTTCAATTGCTAGGACCGGTAAAGGCTTTCTGTATGATGGCCATAATTCTTTTTTGTCCGCTATTTTCTCTCTGACCAGATCCCCGACTTTTGGGACCCAGACAGGTCTTGCCGTGACTGATTTGACTTCCCCAGTGGCGGTCTGCTTCAGATGGACATTACTTTGTTGTGTCCTGGATTCATTTAGATCCTTGAAAACAGCCAAACGATCATGGATGTAAAAAGGCTTTTCATCCGCCACTGTGCCTTCACAATCAAGATCAGGTACCCACATTCTTGTCCCAAATATGACCTCATATGGAGTGACCCCCCTAGAGAACTTCTTGGCATATTGTTAAGAGCACGCTGGACTCCATACAGATGTTTTACCCAACTTTCACCCGTGCCTAATACTCTAGCCGTTAAAGATTGCTTTAAGTCTTGGTTTTTTCTCTCCACTACAGAATTTCCCTTGGGATGGTACGGAGATGAGTACCGCAATGCTACACCCAATCCTTGCATGGCCTCCTTGCAAGCCCGAGAGCTAAATACAGGGCCCTGGTCAGAATGTAATGTGCCAAATGCGTATGTCCCTATAAAGACTCGCAAATCTTTTATAACAGTTGTATATTTTAATTAAATCTTTGTGTTCTATGAGTAAGTCTCCTGGTGGGATTGTGTCAATGTCAGGATGTGGTGTGTAGGCCGCTGATATTGGCCATGTTGCCCCTTCTCTTCCGAGCGGGCCGAGTCTTACTCTTCTTCTTATGTGGGGTAGGGCGCCTTTAAACCAGTATAAGTGTTCCTGGTACGTGAGCGGAACCTCTATATCCTCGAACGGATAATATTCCGCTGGTGCATCTCCTTCCATGTAGGAGTGAAATGTTTTTGTTCTTGCATTTGCTGCTGGGAATATAACCCATGAATAAAATACCTCTGTTCTGTTTGATTCGTGTGCCTCAATCACGAAAGCTACTATGCCAGCCCTAGCTGATAAGCCATGCGCAAGTAGTTTCAGGGTGACTGTATTTCTAAAGTTTTCTGCAATTTGTATTGCTTCTCCATCTTCTTCTCCTGCTGAGAGGTGTAGATCTACTCTTGCGTTATCTTTGTCCTCAGTCATTTTGTAAAGAAGAAGTTTTCCAAGGGAACTAAGATAAGGTGTTTTTGCACAATTTTTAGGAACACTGTCTCCTTAAAGCTTGATTAACCAACAGCCAATAAATAGGATTTTTTAGCCTACTCAGCTGTGGCGGAATTTGTGCCCACCCACTCCAGACATCTCTGGAGTTTTGTGAGTAGGGGTCTCTGAGAATAGCACGACTGAACTACTCAGATTCTACTGTTAAATAAGTACCCAAGCAACGTTGGCGGCACCATGTCGTGTAGTTCCTATATTACCTATACAGGATCTGCGCGTTTGGATAACATAAACTGTGGGTTTTGTGGCGGACCGATTCCATGCACCCCCACCGGATACGTTAGCCTGTCTGTATCAGCTACCTCACAGTGCCACTAGAGTCTCCTCTTATCGGGGAGAGAATAGTTCTTGGAAACCTCAGAACATGACAACCCTGATCCCTCAGAATCATGGAAACAATATACTACCTTTCGCTCAGTCTCTCGTGCTCACTTAGTTGGTCTCAGAGAGATACACAGAATAAACAGTCTGGGCGTTTCAATAAGTATTTATTGAACAGTTGTTATTCTAGTGTAGAATAGATGAGCTGCAACAACCATTAGACAGTAGCAGAGATATATGATTAGCAGTACTATGAAAGTGAAGGGATGTATAGTTCTACCATCTTGCAGAAATCATGAATATATACAAGTACATAAAACACATGATGAAAGTGCGTACTCCTGCGATGTCTCCCTAACTAGATGTACCTAAATGTACCTAGCATCTGTGTAGGTGTTATGCCAAGAATCCCTCTAGGATCTAGTCCACCCCATTACCTGACAGTTAAAGAATATGGGACCCCGTCCTGGTCTCGAGTTGGACACCCTGCGAGGGATGTTAGACCACTGCGAGCTGGAGCGTCTGCATGCAGGAACCTCGGCTTCTCTGGTCAGTGTGTCAGCCGGGAAGTCACGGTCTCCTCTATCTGCCTAAGCAAGATGTGTTGTATATATACCCATAGGTCTCCCCAGAGGTCCTACCTTGCTGTGTTACTGTGTCGGCCTAAAGGATGACGTTGGGCCTGAACTTTATACAGATATTATACAGGAGATGGTAATCCTACTGTTAGTCCTGCTGTGCTTCCAAGAAGCTTCATGCATAATGTATGAGAATCGAACCAGGGAAAAACCCGCGTTCTGAATGCAGTGTCATATCTAGGTAAAAGGTCAGTGCCAAAGAACCGTTATGTATGTAATGTAGGGACAGATGTAGGTGAAAGGTTGCAATGTTACGTGCGCCTATATAGGGTACCTATATGGAATATAACAAGAGAACTAGACCTTTACTTTGAAAGCATGCTTTTTGTGATTTGGTGTTAATCCATTCAGTGGTTTTTACAAAATTGATATCTTGACAGTTGATTTACAGATGCTCTGATAGGCCACTTAAAAGAAGACTTGTCAATCCTGATTTGTTGGTCACAACATGAATAATATGTTGTGGCAGCAATTACAGGACGTTTTCCCTGTGTCCTGAAAATTAAATTAAAAAAATATATAAAGGAGCAGGGTGAGCACACCCTGACCCAAAACGGCATGTAGACGGGTCCCAATTGGCCACCCTTGACTGGGTTGCCACAACATTGACAACATGTTGTAGCAGATATTACATGACTGTGGGACATGGTCCCCAATAAAATGCATTATAGTGAATGCCTGATTTTGAGGGTCACAAAAAGGAGCCCATATAAAGGAGCAAAACTGATTTTAGTCACAATATAAATCATTTGTTGATGGTACCATACTAATTTTAGGAATAGTGGTGTATTCAAACATGGCATTGCTTTGTTTAAAATGCTGATCCTCTGCTGGGATTTGATGAACAATGGTTAAGTGAAAGGTGTTTTCTCACATGATTTTCTAACAGAGGTTATTGAAGGTGCACCAAAAGCTGAAATTTGAGCATATTTACTATTAATTCATGCTATCTCTGTTAGCCATGTATGAATAAAACCTGACATACCTAGTAAGACATATGCTTCTAACAGTAGCAGCAGCCTGTCAATTGATTCCCCAGTGTTCGACTGCAGCCTCTCACAGTCTTCTAATGCACAACTAGAGAAATAATATTTTTATTTATGACAAAAGTGTGGCACACTTGAAGCTAGCTTGATTGAATCAAAGACGTAAAACGTAAAAGAAATACTTTAGGTTTTGCAGCTTTGATTTCATCAAGATGACTTCAGGTGTGACACACTTTTGTCATAAATACAAAATGTTACTGTCCTACTTGTTCATTAAAATGCTGTGGGAAGGAACCTTTTATCAGACAAAATGTATCACAGGTCCATAAAGATGCCATCACATCTTTGAGGAACCAAAAAACTGCCATCATTAGGCCGGCGGACAAAGGTGGGGCGGTGGTCCTATGGTCAAAAGAAGCTTATCTGACGGAAGGACGCAGCCATGTATATAATCAACAATGGTATCGGAGGATTAACTGTGACCCCTCAAATTAAATCATGCAGGAGATAGTGGCAACAATTTCAGAAGCAAGAGACCAAGGAATTCTAGGTCCAAAAGAGTCTGATTATCTGATGAAGAAACATCCACGTACACCGTATCTATATTTCTTACCAAAGGTGCATAAAGATGCAGTGACACCACCTGGTCGCCCGATTGTGTCCGGGTGTGATTCAATATTGGAACCAGTGTCCAAATTTGTTGATGTATTTTTGAAGCCCTTTTAAATGATGTACCATCGCATCTCCGCGACACCATGGACTTTATCAATAAGGTTGAGGGCTTTCCGTTTGACCCAGAGATCCATGTCCTGGTCACAATGGACGTGACAGCACTTTATACACAGATTCCCCAACAGGATGGATTAGAGGCCATGGAAGTATTCCTTGAAACGAGACCTCGCCCACATCGTGTACCAACTGAATTAATTCTTAAGTTGGCCTCTATTGCACTACGCCGTAACTTTTTTAAATTTGAGGATGAGTTCTTCCTTCAAATCAAAGGGACAGCCATGGGCTGTCCATTTGCGCCGGAGATGGCTGTACTGTATATGGCACAATATGAACAAAAATACATTCATCACAATAATCCCTTTGAATCCCACATAAAACAGTGGCTCAGGTATATTGATGATGTGTGGTGCATCTGGGAAGGTCCAGTATCAACATTAATGGAATTTCATACATGGCTCAATGATCGCAGCCTTGACATCAAATTCAGTTTGGCTCATAGTTCAACAAGTCTGCCCTTTTTGGATGTTGAGATGAAAGTAACGTCGGAGGGTCTGGCGTCCACTCTGTATAAAAAGCCGACGGATAAGAATAATGCCCTACACTACCAAAGCTACCATCCACGCAGTCTCAAGAATAATCTACCCTATGGGCAATTCCTTAGAGTGCGGCGGAACTGTTCCAACATAAACGATTATGATCAGCATGCCAACAGTTTGTGCACAAAACTACTGGAGAGAGGGTATCCACGAAAGCTGCTAAAACACTCACTGAAAAGAGCACGTTGGACACCAAGGGAACATCTTCTCAGTAAAAAGAATAAAACACCGACTCAACGCATTGTTTGTGTTTCTACATTTGGACCCCACACAGAGCCAATCAAAAAGATCATTCGGAGTAATTGGCATCTTATTGAAGGATCCATCCCGGGCATTGGCCCACCATTGTTCGCCCTTAAAAAGAATCGCAGTATTGGTGAACAAATTACAAGTACAGCAGCTCAACAAAAGACAAAAGAAATTCAGTCCACATTGTTTCATTTACCGCCAGTTCAAGGACATCATAAATGTGGCACTTGTTCAGTCTGCGACGCAACACTAGAAGGAACACTGTTTACGGATGGCAAAAAATTCTGGAAACATAATGACTTTACTAATTGCAAATCAAAAAACGTGATCTACTGCATAATTTGCCCGTGCCAACAAGTGTATATAGGCAAAACAAGTCAAGAAGTTCGGCAACGCATTGTGCAACATCGATCGAGAATTAAGAACAAGACGGTGACTGCTCCTTTGGTTAATCATTTTATTGAGAAGAATCACACACATTTTGATTTCAAATGGACAGTGTTAGCAGCAATACGACTATCACCGAGAGGAGGTGATCCATCTGTGCTTCTGGCTCGTAAAGAAGCATTTCTCATAATGAAATTTGACTCGGCGATTCGAGGCTTGAATGAACTTTCAGAAATGAGCAATCTGCGATGAGACTACATGACCCATAACACACTGAGGTTTGCAATCCAGTCCGCATTTTCCTTCCGGCACCAGCATTTGAAAAAACTTTCCTCTTTCAAATCTCCAACTGCTGCACGCCGATAATACACGGATTGACCAACAACGGAGTATGATGCAGTACCTAGGAAGCATAATCGAAGGCAAGTCAACAATACAGCGTTTAGCGCGACAAGCGCACTCTATAACACGTAGTCTGCTGCCAACCTTTTACATCTATTTGAACTGCCCTTTCAATTTTAATAGAGAATCCTTTTCCTTGACAGGATAATAGTGTGCCAAAATAGAACGTCTTTTTGAGAGAACATCTAGACCGGTTCAGAACGCCATACCGTCCCACATGAATTTGAAGAGGTATGATTGTATCTGGCTCTGATAATACGCTATTATGAGCTTTAGAGACATCTATTTTTTAACTTTTGAGCTAGTTGCTTATCTGTACGTCCTTTTTCCCCTTCAGCTGCAATAAATAATCCACCACATCGGGGACTCTGGCATACGTTTCCAAAACAGGTATTTTGCTTCACTCTTGAAATGATATAGTGAGGTCATTGAAAACTAGGGGTTTTCCTTTTCCGTTAGTAGTGACACCACTTTTTCTATATTTTTTTCAGTTGAATTCTTCCAGTCCCGCCCTGAGGAGAACCCTTGAACAACACAGGGTTCGAAACGCGTTCGCATTTGGGTTGAGGCAAATTAACTTTGGGGCGTCTGTGGGATTTGTTTAAATGGTATCTTTCCCTACAACTACACGACCCCTCGCTTAGCATTGCCTCCTCAGCCTAATCCAGGCAGGACCGTTAGAACTGGTAGAGGTCCGCCGGTGTTTTTCTGAAATACATATGGACTGGAGCCTTTCCTATTTTTAGGAGAGTGCTTGTTAGAAAATCTTGGTGTTTTTTGTTGTAAATAATCAATGTCACTTGTGTTGTATTGCAATGAGATATGTACAGTTTTATGTATAGTTAATGTTGTTTAATGCATAATGTGTGTCTATGTTCATCACATGTTTTTTTGAATATATTATATCGATAAAAAATGATTGAATTTTGGTAAAATAAAACCAAATGCACTTTTCAATTATTGGTTTCAAGTGCTGTTGAATTATAAAAGAAAAAACTACCTGGTCATTTTGCTGTTTTTGATTATTGAGTGGTCCTGACAAGGTAGTAGTGGACCCAAACCTTTTTTGGTGGTTGGTGGGAAGGAAGAGGGCAGGGGCACAGACTCAGACAACAGAGGGCTGAGGGAGGGAGCACGGGCAAAATCAGCAAGTTGACCACTCTGAGCAGTGGGAGGGGCAGTGGCAGCACAATAGACCACACAGAGCAGGTGGGAGGAGTAGTGGAGGAACAACCAGGCGGGAGAGGTGAGAGAGGATAATGAACCATAGATGGCAGGAGGGAGGGGAAGAGACAGTACAACGGGCCATTGAGGGCAGGAGGGATGGGATTGGGGCACCTATTCAGACAATGGTAAACAGGAGGGAAGTCACTGGGGCAGCAAGCTGACAAAGTGGAATAGGCGACAGGGGTAGTGCCAGCAGAATAGGCTACAAAGGCAGGTGGGAGGGAAGTGGCAGCACAACAGACCAAGGAGTGCAGGAAGGAGGAGATAGGGACACGCACATGGACAATGAAGGGCAGGATGAGGTGGGCATGGGCAGCAAGCTGATGATGCAGAGCAGGTAAGAAAAGCAGTGGAGGCACAATGCACTAAGGAGAGCACGGGAGGGGCTATGCACACAGGCAATGTAGGATAAGGGTATTCAGGCAATCTGACCACGGCGAACAGGCCTGCATGGGCAGGGGCAGCACATTGGACCACAGAGGACAGGCAAGGGGGGGCAGGAGCGAACACACACAGAATAGAGGGCAGTGGGGAGGAGGGCAGGAACAGCAAGCTGACCATGAAGGACAGGCTGCAATGGGTTGGATACAAGCATGGAGTGGGCCTGTTCCAACTCCCAATGGTTAATGGCCAAGGGCTATATGCAGTGGAGGTGTTGGCTAAATATGTTTTAAAAAACCAAGAAATTCACTAGATGAAAAAAGATTAAATAGATGTTATAGTCAGGCATGGTAATATGGCCTTCCCTAACATAAAAAAAAAATTCAGAAAAAAAACAAAGGTTAGAGTGACAATATATTTAGGTATGGTAATAAGATCTTAGCTTACCTTAAAAGAACCCTAGAAAATCACTGAAAAAATGGGTAAAAAAATAGCAAACTACAATTTATCAGTTATAGTACAGTAAGCTGACAGTAATTTGTGACCCCACCATGCACTGCTTATGACATCACAATTTACATGACCCGTGCCATAACATTTTTATTCTTTTGGATTTAGTTTGACATATAGACCAGCAGAATAGGAGTATATCCAAATTTCCTCCTGCTAGCCATGGTGAATTGTTGCACTATTTGCGTCCGTTCTCTGCCACTCATAGAAAACAATGAAACCCGGATATTTTGAAACCTAGACATGCAGGAGACCCCACAGCCCCCTCTGCCCCAAACAAGATGTTATGGGTGCCCCGGGTGGGCACTGGGCACCCACTATTAGTTGAAGTGGCTGGCTCCCACTGGGGGAGCCACTGGAGTCACAGGGGCCTGGGGGCTCCCCCGGCATCCATCAATGATGATGGCATTTTGGTGCCCGGGTGTGCACAGGAGCAACCACTAATATCGCAAGTTACTGGCTCCCATGAGAGCAACTGGCAGAGGCAGCAGATGTCCTGGGCTTTCCACTGCAGCACCCAACAAATACCATGTTCTGTGTGCACTACTTTTAATGCAAAATGTGTGCTTGCACCACAAATTAACCTGAGGATGCAGCTTATAGTAGAATGCTCAATTTGCAATTTGTGTTACACATACTTTAGTGTCATTTTCCTTAAATTATGGGTGGTTATACAAAAACAAATTGTGTAAGTTTTGCACTGCCAGCAAGTAGCTTGAGATAAGGCTTAGGGCCTCATTACGAGTTTGGTGGTGCAGGAGTAGGACCGCCCTGCTCCCGCACCACCAAACCTGTGGTTGAACCGCCCACCAGATTAGGAGTTTTCCCTGTCTGGCAGTGGTTCTTTGGCATGCCCATGGCGGTGCCTATGAACTAGGCACCTCAATGGGAATATCAAAATCAGTACCTGCACGGCATGGACTGCTGAATCAATGCCGTGCAGGTACTGGGGTGCATGCCCACAGGGGGATACAACATATGGCACCCTGCCTGCACTCTATAGCGCAGAGGCTCCTTTTCCTCACTGCTACACTTTTCATGGCAGTGACACCACCATGAAGTGTGGCAGTTAGGAAACTCTTAATATGCTTGGTAGGGCTGCAACAGCCCCCAAACATATTGCAGCCTCAACACAACCACGCCACCCCCAGGGACATCTGATCCCTAGCAGGTGCAGTGGTCCCAGGGTGGCCTGACCGCCCTGGCCGTAATAGGGCAGTCGGAAGACCACCACCGCCGTGCCCCCGCAAGTCTGGCGGTGCATGGCCCTTATTCCACTTCTTACTCGTTGCAATATTTGCTGCCAAAAACAAGTCTGAATATAAATTACCCATAGTTATTTAATTAACCTGCACAGAGTAAAAGTCCAAGTTTACATTTTTGATATTAAGCTCTCTTGAACTTTGAATGCACCTAAATACCTGAAGGAGCTTACTATGGTTGAGCAGAAATAATTTTGGCCTTTTTCCTCACCTTTCTGACAATATGAATGTAGGCTATGATCTAGAATCACATCTGTTTAGGAGAGGTAATGAATCCAATCTGCCATTATGTTCCCTTTGAATTCTGGTCCATACAAAATGATTTTTGGGCTTGATGTAATGCTCTTAGGCCTGTGAGATGAGGGAGGAGCATTTTGTTCCATCCAAGAGAGGTCTGATTAGTCAATTCTACATACTGAGACCAAACGTTTCATGAGAATAGCTTGCTTCCTACTGAGTCATAGGACCTCCTTTTCCACAGAGGTTTTATAGGAAACAGAAATACAGTGAACCAAAATATTGTATAAAGAATATCGAGGGCACAAATATTGTGAATGTAAGTTTCTATCGGTAAGCAACGTTTCACTATGCAGGGGTGGAATTCCTGAATTAATCTCAGGAACTGTTAATTATTTTTGAGCACCTCCTCGCCCAGTTTTCCAAACCAGCACACATGCAGACACACAACCAGGGCCACACACACAGTCCTTCTTCTGTTTCATACAGAACCCCCTTCACACAATGTGAAGCTACACATTGCCATTGCATGGGCCAGTGGAAAAAAGCAAAAAACTTTTAGGCTTTTAGGTGATTTTTTGGATGGCTAAGTAACACATAACATCATGTAATGAAATGTAACTTTAATCGACAATGATAGACACACAAGTCTCAAAGATTTTGAACATTCTAAGGTGTCTTGTGCCTTGTTTTCAGCTTGTATCTTGTAGGAGTGCTGTAGTTGCCATGATTTGAAAGTAATGAAGTTGGGGGTTCGGGTCGGGTCATAACACCACATTTTTTTATAACTGGCAAGAAAATAAATTTACATTAAAAGAATATTCTAAAACCTTTGGGGCAATATGATAATGTTAATTAGAAATACAAAAATCTGGGATGTTACATTAGAGTTTCTGTTTTATGTGAACAGTCCATAAAATTGCATGTCAATCAAGGTCCTCATATCAGTACTGGAGGTAATTAGGCATGGAGACATAATGTGATTTGACTAAGATTTTACAATCTGGTCAAGCTTCTGATCCTGATAAGAACCGGTCGCCTGGCTCTAACATTAACAGCATTAACTTATTTCACATAGTCAAATACATCTCTGCCAGGCAGAAGAAGACTTCACTAACAGACAGAATTTGCTACCCTCTCTCATTTATTCTCTATTTTCTGAAACATCTTAGGGCCATATGTATCATTCCAACTTGCGATCACAAACGCCGAAATTCGCAGAATTTCGGCATTTGCGATCGCAATTGGGCTTAGTGGTATGTATTAATGAAAAACTGCCTCGCAAAATAAGGAATCGCAAAATTTGCGATTCCCTATTTTGCGATTGAATTTAAGGAATCGCAAATTGCGATTCCTTAAATGCAATGTAAGAAGCACAAAAAAAGTGCAATTTGGCCTTAAGGAATCGCAAATTACCACCACCTTCAAGTTGGTGGTAATTTGCATTTCTTTGAAAAATGCACTTTTTGCATTTTTCAAAGTGCAATGTGGCGCACATACATGCCCTTAGGGCATGTATGTGCGCCACATGTGCACCCATGCTTATTTCAGGGGTGCAACAGGGTGTCCTTTTGACACCCTTGCAACCTTGAAATTGCAATCTCAATTTGCGATTCTCTAATTGCTAATCGCAAATTGAGAATGTCTTCCCATTCATTCCTATGGGCCTCTAGGCCCATAGGAATGAATGGGGAGGGTTTCCTTAATTGCGAATCGCCCTTTGCGATTCGCAATTAAGAAATATGTAGGATTCGCCAATTTTTTGCAAATCCTACATACATCTCGTTTGGATTCTCAAATAGCGAATCTCTAAAATTCGCTATTTGAGAATCGCAAAACCAAACTTTCATACATATGCCCCTTATTCTTTTAATGTTTACAGTCGCCCCTTCCCATTTTCTCTCTATCTGAGTTACTCTTTGTTAGACTTGGCATCTATGGCGTGGTTTCCCCTGACTTTTTGCCTCTACCTCCTGTATTTTATTGGTATTCTGTGTGCCTCTGCTGTTTTGTGTATTGACTGTTTGGTTTTAGAGGGGCAGGAGCTGGGTATGTGCATTCACTGTACACAGCTACAAGAGGGGTTGAGGTGTATCCTGCCTTTTCTGGGTGACTCTTAGCTTGGCTGAATAGACCTTGGCTGCATTTAGAGTGGTGGGAGGAGTTTTACTTGCACCTGAATAGGCTGTGTCTCCTTTACACAAGGCGGTGTCCACCTCCTGTGGTCATGCTGCACCAGAGAGGACAGAACTGGTGTGGACTGGGCTCAGAGACCATTGCCACAAACAGAACAAAGAGAAAATGGGGTATAGGTATTGGACTTTAAACCCCAGAGAATTAGATCACTTTCCGATTCAAGAGGAACCTCTGCCAAGGAGAAGAGCTGGAGAGCTGTAAGGAGGAGAACTGCCCCTTTGCTGTGTGTGCTTTGCTGGGTTGGCCTGCAGTTGCTGCTTCTACCAAGGAGACAAAGACTTGAACTTTGCTTTGAACCTGCTTGAAGGAGACTCTCCAAGGGCATGTGTGTGCTGGCCTCCTGTTCTGAAGCCTCAGGGCCACAATTACTTCACCTGCAACCCCATGACCTGCACCTGAACTCCTCTGTAGACTCCTGCATTCAAAGGGGCACCAATGCCAGTTCCTGGGCCCTGAGAATTGTGTGGTTGGTGCTGCAAAGCAAGAAAAACAACTCTGACGCTGCCAGCAATGCCACCAGTGATGCTGCAACCTGCACCGAGGCCGGGGCACCGCTCGTGAAGTGCATGACACACCACCCCATCTGCACATCAGCTCTGACACCCTTCGACGCCTATCGACGCCTGCAGTTATCGACCTTCCTGACACCAGCGCTCACACCAACGCTGTCCCCGCCAGAGCCAGCATCGCATTATTGCAGAGCCGACAACCGACGATGGTGTCTTCACGTACTCTTTGACTTCACATTGCCTCACCGGAACTGATGCCTCAAACTGCCTACACGCCACCAACACTGCATAACTTCCCCTATCCTGGATTCGACGCCTCGCCTCCTCATGGACTCGCTGCCTTGCCTCCCCCGTGGCAACCAGGGAACCGGCTTTGCCTCTGCACTGACACCTGACCTCCATGACACAGTGTATCGTCCATAGACTTCGTTTCTATGGTACTATTGTTTGGAGGTCCTTGCGACTCCATGCCTGATGACAGGCACCTTGCGGTCGGCACCGTACTTTGGATTTTTGCCTGTCAAGATGTCGTAATAGCCCCAGGTGGAGCTATTTTGTTTCTACAGTTCTTTTTTTGAAGTAACTATTTTAAAAGTGATATTTTAATACATGTATGTTGGAGTTTTGTCGTTTTGGTCTTGTTGAGTTTAGATAAAGGTACTTTATTTTCCCAAACTGGTGTGGTGTCCATTTGTGGTGTTTTCACTGTGTTACTGTGTGTTTGGGTACAAATACTTTACAAATTACCTTTGGGATAAGCCTGTCTGCTCGTGCCAAGCTACCAAGGGGGTGAGCAGGGTTATCTAAAGTGTGTAACTGCCTTACCCTGACTAGAAGAAAGGGTCCCTACTAGGCTAAAGGTGCATACCTCTGCCAATTGGAGACCCCTATTTCTAACACTCCTCAAGTCAGTCTTTCAGTCCACCTTCATTCTCTGGACCTATTATTTCTACTTGTATCTCTCTCTTTGAGTGGTGGTCTCTCTTGCACCATTGCTTCTCCATTACCACTCTCATTCTGTATCTCTCTCTGGTTTGCATTTTCCCATTGTCTCTCTCGCTCTCTCTCTGCACCCCATATTAATCCTTACTTTTGCCTTCCTACTGCCGCTCTGTCTTCCTCTGCCTGACTGATACAGCGCGTGGCCAATGCCTAATCAGGGATCAATACTCAACAATATAGCAGAACAATGGCCCATTCACATTCACCCAAATCCCTGATGCGCTGGGACAATTTGATAAAAGTTCAATTCCCTTTAGCCCTAAAATTCATAGATTGCATTTCCAAAATACTTATCTAATTTATACATCAACTTTTCCTCTACTTGGTCGATGAACCAATTAGTTGAATAGTTGATGGTAATGATACTCCTTATCTGATTAACCATTCGATCAACTAAATAAAACACAGACTCTCATTGAAGTTAATCAGTTTATCTCAAATCAAAGGATAAAATGCTCAAAGCATACGGTTACAAGTGCAAACAATGAACTCACAAAGCTAGAGAAACATCAGCAATTCAATAGAGACAAACTCATCAATCAAATAATGACATTGTGCATGAAGGAGTGGATAGATGAAGAGACAAAAGTTTCAGAGATAAAATACATTCGTAGCAAGAATGAGTTAGAATAATACAAACCCGACGGATTTGTAGAAGACCACCCCTCAGGCCTAAGTGGTGGTGGGGATCCCCTGAAATAGAGTCAGAGGACAAAGATTTCAGGGACAGGAACAGGACAGGACAGGAACAGCTAGGCCTCTCTGAAAACCGACGAACAGCGACGCAGCTCCCCTTTCTCAGTCTCTCCACCTAACGCTTCAAACCACACCCCTAAAGGCACCCCAGTTATACCCTAAAACCTACATGTCCGTCCCACATCAGTTGTAACATTCAGCATAACTAAACAGTTGATTGGTGGACTTTGGGGGTGGTATGTCACACCATGGTGACTTCACTCATTTTTGGGCTTATTCTTTGTTTTTTGCCCGTTCCCACCAACTCATACATTGTGCATTCACATGATCTGTTCCAGGTTACAATTGTATATACTTTTGAGCAATGTCTACGGAAGAAGTCCTTCTGTCCCACGGTCTGTCACATTGCTTGGCAGACGATCATCACATCGACCTTCAACTCTTTCATTTCTTCTGCTGTGCTCAGCGCTTCAGCGTGCCTTTGTCAGAACAGCATTCACTCAATTTTCCAAAGCCTCCTTCATCAGGCCAATTTAAGAGAAAATGGTGTCTTATCCAGCTCACTATAGCAAATGGAAAATGAGCATTCATTAATTATATGATAATGTAGTTTTCACTGTTTACCACCCACCTTCGCACTATTCCCTGTTAACGTTGTTTCCTAGCATAGCTTTATACAAAACGATATTATTTATTAATCCAAAGCAAGCTGCAACATGCAAACTACGAAATGCACATGCGGCCTAGTCATGCATTGTTTCTAGTTTCTTTCAAAGCACAATGTAAATACAGTTTTAGTTCTTTCATGCGTTATCTCATGTTAGTGCGTGCATGCGCAAAGCAGTTTCCCCCGTGTTCATGTAAGGTGCACGTTAATTTTCTATTACTACTTACTGTTAGTACGTATTATGGGGGTATTCATTTAAGCAGGTTTCTTTGTGCGAAATCCATGCTTTCCACTGCTATTTCTCCCCCTCCTCCCCTCTTCATACTACATCTCCATCCCTTTTCTCTGTTCCTCCCTCTCTCATTCTCCATTTTCTTTTTTCCTTCTTTCTTTTACCTTGTCTCGCTGTTTCTCTCTCCTTGTCTCCCTTTCATGTTTCCTTTCACTTTCTCTCTCTCACTTTGAGCCCTAGACATTCTGCCTCTCTACCACAGTAATTGTTTTCCACTCTTACTCACTCAAAACCTCTCCCCCTCTAGCATTCTCTATCTCCGAATATGCATACCTTTCACCTTTCGGTCACTTTCTCTGGTTCACATGACTTCTTTACATTTTCCCATAATCTTACCTCACACACTCTTCATATTACTCTCCCACTTGACCTTTTAGCCCTTCTTTTTCATCCCATAACTATTACATCAACTGAATATCTCTATTCTTGTCTTTATTTCCTTAATACACTTTCTTCCCACATACATATACAAACCACCAGCTCAAATTAAGCACTGACATTGGTGTGCATGATTTCATGTCTACCCCTAAGCCAGGAGTTGTGATGAAGGCTGTTACACTTCCATGCACTGCACTGGGCTTCAAGGCAGAGACTTGTGCTCCCTGATCCATGTGGGTGGAGGAACAGGGATGTCTGCTTCACAAGAAGGGTCCTGTCCCTCTGTTCACGTGGCTCGCTCACGAGTGTCAATGTTTAATAATGCAGCAGGCATACTCTCACTTCTTAGTGCTCATGGAATACAGAAAAAGGCAAGGAAAAACAGCACTTGTGCTGCTAGCCTAGTCCTCCTCGATGTCAAACCCTGCCTCCTCTACTCGTGGCTAAGAATAACTCACAGTCTCAGCCAAAAAGCAGAAAAAAACAGATATGGTGGGTGTTTTCGTATGCGTGGACTGGTGCATGCACCATCCTTTGTACAAGTAAATCAATTGATTCTGTGTATACTTGCATATGAAGGGAGGCGTAAGGCTCAGTCTCCTTCCATTCACATTCAGTGCACGGAGACAGTCATGTGCTCAGGCCCTCAGTTTAACAACTGTCTGCATGAGTGGGGCCTCACCAACAACAACCTAATGGGCAGCAGCTGCTAAAATATTACTTGTTTGCGTTAGCAGTATGCATCTAATTTAGTTGAAATAATAAAACAAAGACATGTACTAATTTACAACATAGTACCTAGGTGCACAGTCCCAACACTCTACAAAAAATCTACTAAAATGTAAAAATATAAAAAAGATTCTAATAAAAGAACGGGTGCACCAGTTAGAAATCAATCCCGGTGGGGGAACAGAAAAGTTGAAGAATGTAAAGAACTCTCATCGGGATCAGTCACTTGAACTCTCCCTCTCGATTGTACGCTCCCAATCAATAATTCCCTCACGTAAGCGATTATATTTTAAATTATGCTAAATAAGAGTACTATGCACAAGTGTAATTATAATTAGAAAAGGGTCATTCAATAAATTATGAATGCTCTTAAGAGTTTCAGCCAGTGCTGGGCCCCGTGGCTCAGGTGGTTTACATCATGTCTGAGTAGTAACATGTTGTTGCTCTGACAGGAATGAATTATTGCTGCATGTCTGAATGAGGTCATAGCTGTTCAGGTGTTTGCCTTGCTCTCAATTTGCAGAAGAGCCACAGTGTTTACATTTCTCTTGCCAGATTAGAAAGCACAATGGTGCCTTTTTAGCTATAAACTTGCCAACTGAAATACATGTAGGCCTTTAAGTGCTTTCACTTTGTGAAGAATTGTGTGCTAATGATGAGCTCAATGCAATGATTTAGCAGCATGAAAGGGCGTGAAACCAACGCTCTGTTTCTACTAGTTGGACAGACTTTATAGTGCATTAGAAAGGACATATAGCAATGCTGAATTACTCATGTTAATCTAGGCTCATGCACTATGTTTACCAAAAATTCTTAGCTTGGTTTGGAAAAGTACATCCCATTCCACTGCAACAGCATCGAAAATGGAGCACATAGGAAATCCATTATTTCTAAAGGGCAGAATATGTGCCAAAAGAATGTTGTGTGAAAAGGCGGTCAACTCTAGAGTAAACCTTTCCTATTCATTCTCTGGGAAATGTAAGCCATTTGTGTCATCTGACCTAGCACAGTTAAACTGTTATTTTAATATCCTTTTTTTTTTTTTTTTTCTTTTTATGTCCTCATTTGCAGGGAAATGTAAGACTTCTGTGTCATCTGACCTAGCACAGTTGAACTGTCATTAAAATATCCCTTTTTAATAGCAGAATAATGAGTTATCCCTTGCTGTGTGGTTGTGTCAAAGTAAGGGGCTACACTAGTCAAACGAAGGGTATATAGGAAGTATGATGTCCAGGCCTTGATAAGGAGTTTAGAGGTAAAAAACACCAACCCTGCACAATAGGTAAATACTGATTCCACAGGGTTCAGTTAATAATGTGTGTGCTAAATAACGCTGATTCTGTTTTCCCATAAAATCAGTATTTACTGCATATAATAGAAAAAACCATCCTACATCATGTGTTAAATACCAAACGTACGCTATTTACTGGTGCAGTAAATACTGTTTCCAATAAATAACACACGCGCAAAACAGCAGGAAGTGTCCATTTTCGGGCACTAGATGTATCCGGAGAAAGCAAAAAAATCCCTGGAGACCGAAACAGCCAGAGCAGCACAAAGAAGGACCTCACAACACCTTCAAAGCGCACCAACAACTCCTTTGTGGGGGAGAGAATACAGGTAAAAAGAATTTTTCCCTTGGTACACAATTAGATTTTATACCGGGTCTCTAAATTCCAAGCAACAGAGATAAAGCCCATGTGTTAGAACATATACAAAACTGAATATGACCAAACCAGATGTAAAGTGTATATTAAAAATGTATTTTATTAAAACTCAGCAATCATTAGAATTAAAAACCACATAGAAATGTCTGTATATCACACTAGAAAAACAAATTCATATATCATGAACACATGTATTTCGCATACATTTAAAAGAAACCTAGGGGCATATCATCAAGGCCCCGAGATAAAATTATCGCCGCTTTAGCGTCCGTTTTCGGGCCAAAAGCGGCGATAATTTTATTGCACTATTAACAAGGGCACACTATCGCGTGAATCCTTGCCGTAGCGCCCCTTCCTTAACGCCCAGCTTTGCATCTCTAATGAGATGCAAAGTGGGCGTTCCTCCCAAAACACCGTGAGAAATGTCGCTAACCGACATTTCTCCTATCAACAATGTGAACACTAACCTGCAGAGCGATAAGAAAAGTAGCGCTAACCGTAGTTATCGCTACTTTCCTTACGCCTGCTTTCAGGCTGACTTAGCCATTATATCCAATGGAAGGTGGATATAATGGCTAAGTCTGCCCTGCCCTATCAACAACGTATCGCCAATCGTTGTGCGATTATCGCTGGATTTCCAGCGATAATCGCACATTTGGCAGCTAACTCTGGAATTTGTATCGCCTCGGCGATGCGCGTTGTTGATAACGCGCTAACCGGGCGATAAATTCCAGAGTTAGCCGGCGATAAATATGCAAGCGCTAAGCGCACTTTGCGATATTTTTCGCCGGGCCTTGATGATATGCCCCATAGTTTCACTAAAAGACAATAATAATAAAAAACATTCACCCCTGATTTCAGTGCTCAAAAGAAGAAGCCTATGCCTCAATTGAATATACCAACAACACACAATTAACAGAGAGACAAATACAGACAGTGAATTTTGTCATTAAATAGCACATCCGGGTTCAACGAGTTGGAAGCTAATCCTAAGTACAATCTTATCGTTTTATATCTATAGGATGAGCTTTCCCACGGATTGTGATGAGTACAGCGTCAACGCGTTTCGATGGTTCAGTTTAATATGCCATCTTTATCAAGACCAACTATACGTCTCTCTTTTTTGGCACTGATTGGTTGCCATTAAGTTTCAATCCTTATTTCATGTCATTGGAGCCTTAGTCCATTTGATTAGATAGGCATATTCTTGTCCCTTGCTTCGAGGGGCTCATAAACACAACGGTTGGATTCTGCTGATTAATTACTTGGCCAACCCCGTTTATCTCACCGATACTCCACGTAAACACAGAATTTTTTCTAAATGTTCACAAGACTTGGATCTGTCCAAATCCTTTATCGTGTTCTCCAACTTTCATTAATTTCAAAATTGCGTTTGTTCAGAAATAGACGTCCGCTATTCTAAGGTCCTTAAATCCGAATCGCTGTTCTGCCCCTCGTGTTCTATATTTAAAATAGATTTCGCTTAAAAACAGTTATCTCTCGCTTTCCCGTCGGAAAATTGCGTATAAGAGACTCCCGTGTAGCGGTGATTCGTCCTCAAAACGCAATTTTGAAATTAATGAAAGTTGGAGAACACGATAAAGGATTTGGACAGATCCAAGTCTTGTGAACATTTAGAAAAAATTCTGTGTTTATGTGGAGTATCGGTGAGATAAACGGGGTTGGCCAAGTAATTAATCAGCAGAATCCAACCGTTGTGTTTATGAGCCCCCTCGAAGCAAGGGACAAGAATATGCCTATCTAATCAAATGGACTAAGGCTCCAATGACATGAAATAAGGAATGAAACTTAATGGCAACCAATCAGTGCCAAAAAAGAGAGACGTATAGTTGGTCTTGATAAAGATGGCATATTAAACTGAACCATCGAAACGCGTCGACGCTGTACTCATCACAATCCGTGGGGAAAGCTCATCCTTTAGATATAAAACGATAAGATTGTACTTAGGATTAGCTTCCAACTCGTTGAACCCGGATGTGCTATTTAATGACAAAATTCACTGTCTGTATTTGTCTCTCTGTTAATTGTGTGTTGTTGGTATATTCAATTGAGGCATAGGCTTCTTCTTTTGAGCACTGAAAGCAGGGGTGAATTTTTTTTATTATTATTGTCTTTTAGTGAAACTAGGTTTCTTTTAAATGTATGCGAAATACATGTGTTCATGATATATGAATTTGTTTTTCTAGTGTGATATACAGACATTTCTATGTGGTTTTTAATTCTAATGATTGCTGAGTTTTAATAAAATACATTTTTAATATACACTTTACATCTGGTTTGGTCATATTCAGTTTTGTATATGTTCTAACACATGGGCTTTATCTCTGTTGCTGGGAATTTAGAAACCCGGTATAAAATCTAATTGTGTACCAAGGGAAAAATTCTTTTTTACCTGCCGGTAGTACCCTATTCCCCTGGTTTGTTACAAGGGGTCCCTCTCTATAAATTATCCTTTTTGACACGGGGAGAGAATACAGACAGCCATATGTGGTAGCCAAATTTCCATAAAACGGGAAAGACAGAATCAATTCTCCTCTATAGATATCACCCAGTCATCTGAAGTGTAAACCTGACAAAGTCTTCCATCATGGACCTGGCAGGGTTATGAAATACGGGATTATGGATCCTGAGCCGAGGTGATAAGACACAGAGGCCACTGATGGGCAATGTAATGTTAAAGACCTCACTGAGAGCCAGAGCCTGTCTCTGTAGGGGGATAACAAACCACATCAATGCTTTCCATGTGATTTAATGATCTGGTATTCCATGCACAAATCCTACTGCTTGTGTGTGGGGCCTGTTGCAAATTTTGCTGGTGTTAACATTTTCAGAAGGGGGAATATCAGTGAGGATCCCTTAGTTATGCTCCAGTGCAGTTTTTTGCCCATATCAAGCTTGTATTCCCTCAGGATTTCAGATTGACTCAAAATTAGAGGTTACAGTCTTACTCTGTAATTTCTGACTCTCATCCTGCATTGTTAACCCTTTGAGAGCTTGGCTTGGCGACCTGGTTTCCATCCTCATGCTGCATTGCTGGATGTACCAGAATGTGGATTTGGCCTAGCATGACACTGTTGCTTAGCAGTGCTACATCCTTGGTGGTGTACTGCGGAGTGGAAGAGTGAGCTGCCCCAGTCAACCTGTGAGTACATCACCTGTGCCCTACTCTTTATATAGTTTCTTAAGACACAAGGGAAACCCAGCAGTCATTAGGGGCCAGGGGCAAACAGGGGAGCAAGGAACAGTGGTCCCTAGTCAAAGAATGCAATAATTATTTGTTATTATTATTTGTTTGCTTGAAAATTGTCATTTAACTTTACATTATTATCGCCTACTTTAGCTAGGGACTACTGCTTTATTGTTTATGTAGGTCCGGCCCTGTGTACAGGTGGGGATGATTTTTATTTCAGTTCGCATGTTGCATGTATTGGGTTTTTGTGCGTTACTGCGTTCTTTGTCTATTTTTGGTATTGTTCTCCAGCTTGTCCTTCATTCCCTATACTTTTGGGAACTTCTACCACCTGCTTTTGACTGGAGGCATTTTTACGTGCTGTTTTTCACTGATTTTCCATTACTACTCATACTTATAATAGGATATTTTTTACAGCATGTACTATTTTTCTTGTATTTTAAATATCACATGTGATAAATACTGCAAGCAATAAATAACCCTCCGAGACCATGGGCACTAAGTGGTTGGCGCACGCGATAAATAACACATGTGGTTTCAAACTTGTGATCGAATGGGTTGGTAAATTCATGCTCAGATATCGTTGCTTTGTATCTCATGATAAAGATCTTTTACCGCCCCCAATGTCTCTAACACACAAACAGAATGTTATTTTCCCGAGCCATATACAAAATCCACATCAAGGAAGTCAATTTAGTATGTGTGCTGCAACTGAGATGAATAAACTAATAGAGCCGCGTGTTTATATATATATATTTTTGCAGGAGCACTGCCACCCTTGAAGTATATTACACCCTACACGCTACAATTTATTCAAACTATGTTTCTTCCATTCTGTTCCCATGGCAACAATCTTTTGAAAATTGACCTTTGGTCTGTATCTAAGTGAATAAAGGAGCGCGTTCTCCGATGCTTTTCATGACTGACAAGACTGCACATATCCACTGGAAGGCTGCATTTTATCTGAGATGAAAGAAAGCTGCTGGCTTCGGAGCTTGCGCGCGACTGCTCTAAAACCCACGCTCGGTCCTTGCTTACCATGTTCACCGAGGCGTCACAGCCTAGAACGCAAAGCCGGGTTCCCAGAATTACCGTCTCTAGCACCAAAACGCGCCTGCTGATGTGAAATCAGCACAATCCTTGTCTGCCGGTGAGCCTCGGCCCCAAGAGCCTTTGCTATTAGCATAGTGAACGTTGTCAAAGGCAGAAGCAATCTTCCTTGAAATATCGGAATAAGGGGAAGGATTTGCTTTCCCCTTGAGATGAAGCATCGACCATTTCAGTAATGGGACCCGATACAGTTGGTAAAATAAATAATAATAATTACAAAATTAAAAACACACAACGCCTGACAGATAAAATGGGCCAGTTTTAGAGCTGTAATTGAAAAACACAAATACAATGTGACTAATGAGGCACAAAGGAAATATGAAAAGGAAGTCAGGCTTTTGTTAAGAATTTCAAGCAGTCAGAGGTGTAAAATGTGGCGCTGGTAGTTTTATTGTAAGGGGTGTTCAGGGGCGCGGGTGTGTGTGGGGGAGTCATTGATTTCAGTAAAATGACTTACATTTCAGTAATCCCTGACAAATGATCGCCGAGCAAAAATACAACCGTAACAGACAAAACAGACAGAAGCTTGCATTATTCTCAAGCCCAAACACTAGATCCCCTTTCTTGCGTGTTCAGTTGTGAAGGCACTTAAACGTTTTCCTTTATTTGATGGTGCCTTTGGATGCAGTGAACCTATTCTCCAACCGAAACACTTTGGTGCACTTCATCCAATCACGAAGTTGCTGTAAGATTAAAGGAGCTTGGTGCAACTACCGTATAAATGATGTTTGCAAGCCCTACCACATGTTTTCCATCCAGATATTCCAATAGCAAGGCAAGCTTTAGTTTACACCAGCGTAAAAATAGTTTTTGTCTCATTGATGTGAGATGAGATGGTTCCCCTTAATCAGTCTCTCGACTCCTCTAGCATTCAGTCCCTCTTCGGCCTTCCCTTCAAGGGGTTCTAGTATCATCTTTGTCCTTCAATTTGAGAAGAAACTTGTCCATTCCATTCTAAGCATTCAGACTCCACCCCCTCGACTCTTGTATTGTTAGAGTTGCTCCCTCCACTCCCGCCCATGTAAAAAAACTCAGCCTTCCAATATCGTGTCTGCAAAGCACTGTTCCTTTTCCATGACATAGCTATATGTCCTATAGCTAGGGGTGGACAGAATTGGCAGCGTTTGATTCTGCAGAATTCTATTAAAATTCTGCGAGATCCTGCAGAATTCCTCAATGGGGTGGAGTGGGTACTTGGCACTCTTTTCTTAGCGCAAAATGCACCCTCAGGTCCAAATTTTGTACTAAGAAAATAGCGCAACCAAACACAACTTGGCGCCCTTACATTCCCTGCAATGATTACTGCAGAGTATGTGAGGGCGCTGCAGCCGAGTGTTATGAAGTGATTTCTAAACTTTAGAAACCATTGCATAACACTCTGCAGTGCATACCCCTCAGTGCCCGTACATACTCTGCATATTATTGCGGAGTATGTTTTTTAAACATAGAGGGACTGTTTCCTCTTCCCATCCTATTTAGAGATCTCTGCAATGTTTACCCCTCGGCGCCCTTACATACTCTGCAGCAATCTGCAGAGTATGTAAGGGCATTTAGGGGTATGCACTGCAGGGTGATATGCAGTGGTTTCTAAAGTTTAGAAACCACTGCATACCACTCACCGGCCGTGCCCTTACATACTCTGCAGTAATCACAGCAGAGTATATAAGGGCGCTGAGTGGTTTTTGGCTGCGCAATTTTCTTAGCAGTGGTTTCTACTGAAGTGGTTTTTAAACATAGAGTGAATGCTCCCTCTTCCTGTCCTGTTTAGAGATCACTGCAGTGCATATCCCTCGGCGCCCATACATACTCTGCAGTATTCTTTAGAATATGTAAGGGATGCAACGGGTTTGCACTGCAGTTATGGCACGGTCAGCAGATCTGCAAGCTATAGTATTATATTTGCTTCTGGTCAGCAGCCTAGTAATTCCACCTTGGGGTTATGAGCAATTTAATTTACTGTCACCTCAGTCCAGTATGTATCCAGCCTGCAGCATGTCCAAATCATATGCATAAGATCTGCCCCATCAAGCCCACACCTAGGACATTGATCTGATTCTGAAATATTTTGTGTAGACTGATAGGATTCTGATTCTTGTGGTGTATTATGCTATACTGTATTAATTTAAACCTGGCATTCCTAGATACCAGCTTTGGTTTTCTATTATAATAGACCATTGTTTGAAAGTCAGGTAAACACCCACGTCTTCTGGCCATTTGACCCTTAGCATTCCAAGATCAACAGGGCCAGACTGGAAACCAAAAGCAACCCTGGCTTAAATGTTCAAATCAGCCATTGTTCCCTTCCTCTTTTATCATTTGTTTCTCTTCTTTTCTCTCTCCTCTCTCTTTTTATGTCTCATCTGAAGCACCCTCTGTGCCAGCAGTAATTACCTGGTGGGGCTGGAGAGAGTGGTAGAGGAGCCAGCAGCAGCCCTCTGCCATTAGAAACCTGACTCCAGTGGTTCCAGCCCACTGGGAAAATGCCTGGTGGAATAAATGGGCAGTTCAAGCTGAAGACCCACTTTAGACATGCCAGTAGTGCTGAATATAATAATGTTACAGCTTTTCTGCTGTGCACCAAAAGAGATCCCAACAGCTCTCTTTTCTTCTTTTACCTCTCTCACACATGAACTGACGGAACTTTATCTCCTCAGCATGAAATCAGGCTCTCCTTTTGAAACTATTCCTCCCAAAATTCTGCAGCTAGGAGCTAATATCATCACCCCACATCTTACAGTAACTCTGAATAAAGCTATTACTTCAGGCTGCTACCTTCAACTTTGGAAAAAAGCCACCAGTTAAGCCTCTCCTTCAAAAGCCTAATCTGGACCACTCCAATTAAAAAAACTATCGGCCTATCTCCCTGCTACCTTTACCCACCAAAATCCTGGAAAAGTGCATGAACGCCCAGCATGTGGCTTATTTGGAACAACTTGAATTGCTGGATGCCTCAAAGTTTGGGTTCAGGAAAAACCATGGGACCGAGACCACATTGGTATCAGCAGTCAACAACAATCGATCCAAGGTGGATACAGGGAAGGATGCGGCCTTGATCTTTTTGGATCTGTATGCAGCCTTTGACACCTTATATCCAACTCTGCTTATTGGTCGGCTGCAGGAACTGGGGGTCACAGACTCAGCACTGAAGATCTTAACATCCTTTCTTAGTGATAGGTCTCAGACGGCAATTGTAGATCAATTTCATTCGGAGTCCATCACTCTCCCATGTGGGGTTCCTCAGGGCTCTTACCTGAGCCCTACATTTTTCAACTTATATGTTTTCCCACTGGTGAAACTTATAAGGTCTTTGGGCTTCAGGCTCTGTCTTATGCCAAAGATAAATAAATAATTCTGTCTATCACTAAGGATATGGAAGCAATTGCCACCAACATTAAAAGCTGCATGCAGGCAGTGGTCATCTGGATGGAAAAAAACAACCTCACACGTAATGGAGAAAAGACGGAGGTCTTGATCTTTGCCAGTCAACTATCCATATGGACCTATTTGTGGTGGCCTGATATATTGGATACCTTACCCACTCCAACAGACTTCGCAAAAAATCTTGGAGTACTGGTTGACAAAAACCTATCAATTGACGTTCAGGCCACTCAGATGGTCTCAATCTGTTTTTTGGATGATCAGGATTCTTAGGAAAGTGTTTCCTTACTTTACCCTCCCAGCGGGTAAGCAAGTGACTTTGGCAGTGATCTCAGCCAAGTTAGACTATTGCAATGCTCTATACCTGGATATCAACCAGACTGTAATAGCCAAACTGCAGTCAGTCCCAAATGCGGTGGCAAGATTGATCCTGGATGTTCCTTAACGTCAATCAGTTTTGGAAGGGATTCTGAAGCTCTATTGGCTACCTGTGAACAAACTTATTATTTACAAAACTCTGAGTATTGTTCAAAAGGCACTGCATAAAATTGGGCCTGGAGGAATTAAAGCCATGTTTCAATGGTATACTCCCTCCAGACAGCTTCGATCTTCAAGTCAAATCTTTTAATTCTTCCGATATACCGAAAGGCAACGTGGGGAGGCAGAGCCTTTTCCATGGACTCATCTAAGCTATGGAACTCCTTCCTCATTCCATCTCCATTCTTCAGTCTCACACCCCAATCGGTAAGCCCTCAAAAACCTGGCTTTTTATTCTGTAACATGGAATTTCTATTTCCATCTTCTTTTCCTTCCAGAAGACTAACTGCTATCAGCTCCTTGACACCTTTGGGCATTTGTTTTGTGCTTTATAAATCTTTTTAATTTAATTTCATTTCATTTCACCCCGGTCAGTAGTTTCAACAGTACTGTGTATAGTTATAGAGTGCCAAAGGTAAATGCCATGTCTCTATAAATATGCATGACTCAGCAACCAACAATTGATGCAAACAACAGAGACAAGTGGGGAGTCGATGTAGCAGAAATCTTTGGAACACTAGCATATGCTGCTGTTAGCAATATATGCTTTTTAGGTCTTCATAAATATAGTTGCAGCTGTGTGATGGGACCTCATGTCAGCACAAAACACAGAACACATAGCATACATTTTTGGGCCAGTCCACTTAATAAACTATCTTCTTTGAGTACTTCTCTCTAGACATTGGTTCAATGGCCTGTAACCAGGTTTTGGAACATCCCAGGAGATTTTGAGGAGGTCTATATCTTATCGGTTTACTTTTGGTGAAGGTCCATAAAATAGTCCCATCGATACATTGCAGCTAAAAAGTAGGGGTGGGCAATAAATTCTACTCCGCCGGCAGAGTTTTGCCCACTCTGCGTTATGCTTGCAATGCGGCGTTCCGACAAACCTCTGCCAACTGTCGCATGGTGGAGCTTTTTCTCATGCATGGCTCGCTAATGACATGTTGATGAGCATGAGCAAGAATTTGCACCCCCAAGCGTGATTTAGAAGGCGCTAGAACAGCACCCAGCATGGTTTTCTCAATGCGGGCGGTCACTGCACATCACACTGCTCGTGGTTTGAAAGCTGCCGCTCAAGAAGAAAATGTACTTGAGTGGCAGCAAAGAAGCAGTGCCCTCTGGCACACCCCATGGTGACGTTTTGCGATGATTGTGCAGGATAGAACAAGGTCATGTCGCTAAAAATTGTAAATGCAGAATTCCGCCTGTTCACGGTACTCCGCAGGGTCTCGCACGTTTTGCCCACCCATACGAAAAAGCTGTGGCTCTAACCTGAAATGTTTTGGCTCCCTGGGATGATGCAGCACTACTGAGGTGCATGTCAAGGTCAGCTATATCCAGTGGTGACAGGCCACCATAGCAATGTGAGATTTCTATTAAAGAGAACAATGGTGGTCATCTTTGCATGGGGTTTTGCAATGAGGATAGTGAAAACCTATTCTAATTTGTCTTCCATTTTCATAAGTCAGAGTAGGCTTTGGCTGAGTAGTCAGTCTTGTGTTTTATGCCATTCTGTCTTTAGCATAGTGGCAGAGTATCACATCATCCATGATCCCTTGCTGTCAAATTCATTCCATAGTTAGCATGTTTTTAAGTTTTATTCAAAAGTGGAGCCATGTGAAAACAGTCTGCTCCCTCATACTTGCTGTCCGGCTTGCCATCTGATGTAGACGAGAGAGACGAAACCTATTTGGCTTATCATCAGTGGGTACCAGAAGCCAGGGATGCAACATAGTATGTGATAACTGAGGTACAGATAACACTTTGTGAGGAATATTGCATCTCAAAAACCTTCCTCCTTCACTGACTCCTGTCTTACCTTTGAATGACATCCCCAGTAGCGGCTCCTTGAGGGAGTGCTGCGGGGCGGTGGGGCGGGGCGGGGTGGGGGAGGGGCAGGGTGGGGGGTAGTAAACTCCGGAATTGGTCCGAACAAAGTTGAGTAAAGAAATAAATAAACAAAACGAATTACATTACGCGCGCTGCAACGGCAAATCTGCGATGCAGCGCGTAATGTAAATCGTTTTATTTATTTATTTCTTTACTCAACTCCGTTCGGCCCAATTCCGGAGTTTACTACCCCCCACCCTGTCCCTCCCCTCCCCTGCCCCACCCCTCTGCCCGCAGCACTCCCTCGAGGAGCCGCTACTGGACATCCCTACCCAATGTAAAATGAGGACTCCTGATACATATAGCTATCTGAGTTATCCAAACCCAGTCAAATACCTCCTCAGCATAAAGGAGCAGTACAACAAATCTACCAGCAGACCTTGCTTACCACTTCTGCTGTCACAGATGCCTGAGCCACAAGCTGAACATTCCCCAGACCAGGTATTTGAACTATCAACTGTTTTACACCCAAGTATGGCAAAGAACAGAAAATCAACAACTCGTCTACATCAAAAAATAACTGTCCAATATCCACATAAGCAAGAGCATCAAACAGAAGAACCGACAAATGATATACTACAAAACCCTCCAAACTACTTCAGCAAATATCCACAATAACAAGAATGCACTTATATCTTTTCAACACCCTCATCAGGGGGAAAAGGTAGCAGGAATCTCACCAGAAACCTCAGACAGTTGTTCAACCTCAGTAAACGACAGGAGACTGTAGGTTGCATTAATTCTTTTCATGCAATAATGATGTTTCCAAGGAGAGTGCTTGTTGGACTTCCTGTCTGTGCAGAGGGGCAGAGCCTACAGCTGGTGCCACAGTGTCAGAGGGTGGAAGCGTGGAGGAAAGGGGCAGCTGATACCACTGAGCCATTGCCCAGCACTAAGTGAGAATGACGAACTGCGAGCATATTGAAGGGGAATTCCTGCTTCATTTGTGGGGCCCTCCGACCCTTCTGTGGCACTATCTACACCCGCACAGTAATGTGCACTTATGGGAGGGGCCACTGGGAAGCCGTGGAGGCCCATGCTGCGCCATGTTCCCTGTGTCCACCTGCTGCTGCAACTCGGCCTCACCTTGGGGCAATTGCCGCCACGCAGATGCACTTGGATGTCACTTGGCTCAGCTGCAGTGTGTGGTGACACCACTTGTGCTCTATACTCTGTGAACAGAGCAAGGAGGGCTGAGGTGGTGTAAGATAATATGCCAGTTGCAGAAGTATATTATTTCCCACTAAGCGAAGTCCAAAGGTGATGAGTGGTATGGATTTCTTTGTAGTGTCCAGCTGAGGTTCATATAAGTCTATTGGCGTCAGGGAAGTGGCTGGTGGGCTCGTGCCTCTGGTGTGGGGCCCTGTTAACCCTTGGTCCTGCAATCATTTTTTTCTTGTGTAGGCCTCTAGGTTTGGGTAGCCATCCCTAAAGACTAACAAATGTGGTTGATTGTTTGTGGTGATCACAGGGCAGTGGGTCAGCACTTAGTGAAGATGGCACCAGTGCAGCTTGTGGACAAGGGACCCTTTTAGGTGAAACATTTTGTGGTAAGTGCTTTAAACTTAATACAGCAGAAGAAAGAATCTACCAATTACTATGTGAATTCTTAGGTTCAATAAGAACCAATTGTAATATAACAAAAAGGGAAAAGGACGTTCTTCTAAGCAAGGTACAGGTCATCTTGATGTCTCTCAGTTGAATAAGGATGCTGAGTTAGGATTAAACCATTGATTCCCAAAAGACAAAGTTTCTAGATCACCATTTTCAGATTCAATAAAACAATTGGTGTCCAAACATTTTCTTACAGTAAAGGTTGGAATGACAACTACCCCCTTTAGATAAGTTTGTAGTTCTGATATAGGGGCTCAAAACAGTATGGTGCTAACGGGCTTATTTGGTTTATATGAATGATCCCCCACTTCAAGATTATCTTTATAACCATACTTAGCAGGGCTAATGCTTCATTCTTTGATAGGCTGCAGTTTTAGATCTGAGGGAGCTTAATCTATGCAGTCAGAAGTATAAAAAAATATATCTGATACATCAATGAGCAGAGATAAGTAGAGCCTAGGTGAAGAAATCCCTCTACTTTATTGTGTTTAGGACTGTACAGTAGAGCCTTTCAAAGCAGGTTGCTATAGGCAACTGAGGCAAAGCCGTGTGGGGGAAGGGTTCCAAATAGATTGTGGTTTGCTTTTGCAAAGTATACTTCTTTAGAGCTAGTATATATTGTGAAATATGAATTTTGCAGTACAGTGCTGCAATTGCATCTGTTATATAATTGGAAAAACTTACCAGTATTATTATAAATGCTGTAACAGACTCCCGTATGGAGTCGCAACTCCATTGCAGAGTTGCCAGGGGGGCCACGCTGAGCACCGCAATGGGGTCATGACTCCACCATCAGGCATTATGAGATTGGGCTCCTTATCAGGAGATTATTAAAGGGTTAAAAAAAAACTCATCCATGAAAACTAGTATAATAAGAGGAAAAAATGAAAGGAAACATTCTGATTTGCTAACTATACCAGTAGAAGAAAAGAGGGAAAAATTGCCATTACTGGTTCTTTCTTACAGAGAGTGGTACTAATCATTGTTTTTGAGAAGAAATTTAAAGTGAAAGAATCTTAATATTTCAGGATCAAGAAAGTGAATTAACAGGCATGTTAATAATAAGGGTGGTGATAATGTAAATATATATATATATAGTCCCTGAAAAAAACAAAGGTTACAGGGACGTTATAATTAGGCTCAGGTTTCACTCGCACAAATCCAGTAAAATTAAGCAGTTATAGTTACCTGAGCTAACCATAACTCTCACCCCGCAATGCACTACTTATGACCTCACATATTACATCACTCATGACATGGTTTGTTGCGGGGATTCTGCACATATACAGAACTATGCGCAGGAAAACAGGACCTCGGTGTATAGTGGTGTACCAACCATACACCTTAGTACCCAAAATCCCAATCCGACTAGCTATAGTGTCTCATTCGTTCTCCGTACTACAGCGAAGCTACCAATGATTAGACATCCCAGAACACGGACTCTTTCAGGAATCGCGGGAGCAAAAACACTCTTTCATTACTCACTCATACTTGTCCACAACGTGCGTATTAAGAGACACAGTATAGTTTAAAATGTTTATTTCAACTAACGTGCTCTAAGACACAGTACACGTGCCAGTACTTGCAGCATAATGCATAAAGACAAAACAGTAAGCATTGTTACAATTCCATAGAATACAAACGGGGACAGCATTTTATGAAGACAGTGGATAAAGGACTAAAATGCCTTGCCACCCTCCCCGTGCTAGTAAATAGTGTATTATAAAAATAGAAGACCTCTGGGCTTTGTCAGGGGGACCCCCATACCTCAAGAACTAGATGCCAGGTTTACATCATCGGACAAGCACAGCTCTTCTCCCTGGAAAGGCTGTTCTCCAAGTGCCACCAACAGGGAGATCACAATATTAAAAGCACACAAATTTCTCCAGTGCAGCTGTATTTCATGTTATGTCTAAGTGTGAGGGGCTGACCAGAACAGCAACAACAAGGGACGTTGTTTTTCGACCTTGTACATTGTGTGCAGACGAAAACCACAGAGAACATAAGAAAAGGTGAAAGGTGAAAGGCAAAAAGGCAGACAGTTCTAATGTGAATGGTCACAAGCAGAGTCTGGAAAAACAAAGTCACAGAGTAACATGTGCAAAGGAGGCATCATGGCAAAGGCCTAAGCTAACTTAGCAATGTCGACAATGAGGCCACAATCCACACTACACCCTCCCCTGGTCAGTCCATAGGCCAAGACATATGACGAAAACAGTGTTCGAATAGAAGGAGCAAAATGTAAACGTCTATAGGTGGGAAATGTCCTTTTGAAGGAAAGGGAGAGTAAAAAAAAAGTTGAAAAAAAAAATCCTAGATAGGGCCAGACAATAGGTCACTCAAGGACAAGAAAAAAATCCAGCTATGCAGTTCATTGAGAGTCAATGCAACTAATCCATCAGAGTGTATGCGCAGAACACTGCAACACCTTCCACAAAGACATCATTGTCATCGTTTGAAAAAAGAGATGACAAATCAAAACTGCATTCATGCTCCTCATAATAGGGAGCAACGATCAGCATTGCGGGACAACTTGCGTGATACTCAATATAACTTTGTTGTAGGAGATTCAGAGCAGCCGCCCAGATATCCCATTGCACCAAGACCCCAAGTGCAGCCGCACGCGCCATTAATCCAGCACCGGAACATTCCCGTTCATGGGCCACTAAGGGGCCCATCTACTAGTCGAAATCCGGGTCCGAACAAGACGTATTGGAAAGGCAAATATCCAAGGACCAAGAGAACGGACATCGTAAGCAGGACATCACAGGTTGCACGCAAGTGAAATATGCAAAGCGATAGGAAAGTCCATAAGACACGCTGAGTGTCGCCAGCGGCAGGATGCCGAA
Source organism: Calotriton arnoldi (assembly GCA_963921515.1). Lineage (NCBI taxonomy): Eukaryota > Metazoa > Chordata > Amphibia > Caudata > Salamandridae > Calotriton > Calotriton arnoldi. Next base: position 1,696,133 of record CAWUFW010003681.1, read on the forward strand.
GCTGTTAATCATGCGTTCACGGAGCATGCGTAGTCGCCTTGGTTATGTAGGCCCACAGGAGGTGCAGCCATTGCGCAACAGACAAAGTAAAAGCAATATTCCAGCAGCTAAGGCTAGGATCAATGGGAAGCCACCAAAGACACTGGAAAAAATAGAATGAATAAAAGCCGGAATTACACCAAATATAGTCTGAAAGGAGGTCAAAAGGCCAGAGCCCACAACTTTAAAAAAGTGTACAAGTCCTTTGGTATTAGATGCATTAAATATACGGTGAATCAGTTCACCGAAATGTTGGGGGAGGTTTGTGTTCAAAAGGGCCTGTATCTCACTGTGGGTGCTGGCCACCTGGAGGACAAAAGTCTCCCGTGCGGAAGTGAGCATAACCTCCTTGTTCAATAATAGTGCCTTTATTCTGCTCAATTTATTGAAATCTGCCTTCAAAGTCGGTATGTGAGGCCAAATGGAATTATCTAACTTCCCACGCGGGGGTGGAAAAAGCACATTTTTGCAGCACACTACACGTTGAGAAACTGTCACAATGTAGGGTATGCCTGCCTGCATCACACAGCAGTCTTGATTATTTAAAAGGAGATAGCTACCATTAGCAAGCATGGTGAAAGTAGGTGATATAACAGGAACAGGAATGCCCTTTAAAACACAAGCAAGATTCGGGGCAGAAACATTACAAGCCCCGTGCAATTTAATGTTTTTACAAACTAGGGAATGACCCACAGTAGAATCGCACGTCTCCCCTGTGAGAAATACCTCCTTGTCATCCCTGATGCATCTGTATGTGAAAGGTAGGGACCATAGTTCGTGCAAAAAGGCACTACCGAAAGGTTCAAAACGGCCAACCGGATAATGTTTCATGCATGAACTGAATTCAAATAAAGAAAAAGGCAAGGTGATAACCCCGTGTACCAGCCACACTGCAGAGTCAGTCTCCGCCACAGAGAGCGGTAAAGGATATTTTTTTCCGATATGTAGAAGAGTGTATGTTGCATCTTTCATGGACATGAACTGCTGTTTCTCAGTTAAATTAAACGGCAAGAACAAGGCCGATGTGTTTAAAAAATGACATGGAACCTTCCCCATTTTCAGTGTTTGCAAAGTCCGTGCAAACTGCATTACTGAATGCAATTGATTTTTTTTTTAACAACAAATTTTATTGAGTTTACAACACCCAGTGGGTGAAACCCTGTAGTCAGTATAGAGACACATATCAATATGCATATACAACCAATACCTACAAGGGTTTCACCAAAGAATCTGCTAAACATGCAGTCCAACATCCCACCCCTCCCCCCTCCCCCTTCCCCTGCACCACTCTTCCCACCTGAAATGAGAAAGACATACATGATCATAACACTGTGTCGAATGCCCCAGCCAATGAGCACCTTAGATTGGGGAATCATTGATGATGAGTCTTGCAATAGGGTCCGGATTCGCTGACTGTGTATGGATAGATAGGTCAATGCCCCGGTATTCTGCCCACTTGGACCAGATCCTCCCATGTTTCTGCGGGCAACCCCGTGCCTGAAACACCGCCACTTCCGCCGACATACATGTATCTAGGGCTGTCTTCCAGGCCGCCACCCCGGGGGAGAGGGAGACTTCCAATTCTGCGCTATATCACGCTTGGCTAAGGTGAGACCGAGGAATAGAAGGTGCCTCTTATATCTGTTTCCCCCGATGTCCTCTGTGCCATGAAGAAGTATCAATCGAGGATCCTCCGGGAGGTCCCAGCACAACACCCGCCCCAGACAGGACAGCACCCCCGACCAAAAGTGTTGTAGTGCCGTGCAACTCCAGACCGTGTGGAGGAAGGACCCGTCGTCAGAATTACAACGGAGGCAGGTTGGGGACTGAATAGCCCCCATCTTCCAAAGGCGAAGGCGGGTATAATATACCCTATGAAGGTACTTAAACTGTATCAACCTGTACCTAGAGGAGACGGCAGCATACCTGGGGCTGGCAAGGGCCTCAGTCCAATCATCGTCCGTGAGGGCCGGTAAATCCACCTCCCAAGCTGCCCTAGTCCGGTGTATGCGCGTCTTGGAGTGCGTTGTCAGGGTCTGATATATTTGACGGATTTTGTGCCCTCCCAGATCCCCCATCAACAGTCTGCCCTCTAGTGGGTGGAATTCGGGTAAGGACGTTAGGTGCTTTATCAGGGGGGACAGGGCATGGCGAAGCTGAAGATACCTGTGGAACTGGGACTTGTGTAGATCAAACTCCTCCTGCAGACTCTGAAAGGATTTAAGCGTGGTCCCTCGCATCACATCACCCAATGTAGAGATTCCAATAGTATCCCATCCCCGGAACCCGGCTAGAGTGGAGACGGGCCGAAGGCGCGTGCCTCGCCAAAGGGGAGTCGCGCCTGTCAGCGTATCCCACCAACCCATGGACCGGGATACTCGTCTCCAGATCTGGACTACGGTACTACAGGCGGGGGGAAGAGCCTCCAAGGACGAATTGCTGTATAAGAGATCTAATAGTGGATGTGCCGCCAGGAAGAGCCGGTCCACCGCATAGGCCGGATCAGTCTGAGGATTGTACCACCATTCATTGATGACTAAGAGCTGGGACGCCCAATAATACGCCTGTACGTCCGCCGCTGCAATGCCACCGCAATAGGTGGATTGGATACAGGTCGCCAGAGCCACCCGGACCGCCCCACCCCCAGAGGAATCTATTTAGGAGCGCATTGATTTGAAGAAACCACGACGGAGGGATCGGGAACGGGAAATTTTGCAACCTATAAAGCAAGCGTGGCAGTGATACCATTTTGAATATTGCAGACCGGCCGTATAAGGATAAGGGAAGGTGGGACCATACCGTCGTCTCCTCACGTACTGCCGGAAGCAGGGGGGCTATGTTGCGCGACCATGCCACGACGGGGCATCTAGAGATATGGACGCCGAGGTATCTAAACCCTTCGTCCGCAATGACCAGCTGTGAGGCCCAGGTTTGACTTCCCTGTGCGCCGCATATGGGAAAGAGGATCGACTTGGACGGGTTGGCGTGTAGTCCTGTCGTCTCACCGAACACCCGCAAGATCTGGAGCACCCTCGGTCCGGTGACCCAAGGGTCAGAAAAGAAAAATAGCGCGTCATCAGCATATAGTGCTATCCTGTCCGAACACTCGGGCGACCAGACCAGTCCCCGGTAAACCGCATCCCTGCGTACCCACTCAGCCAGTGGCTCTATCGCTAAAGCGAACAGAAGCGGAGAGAGGGGGCAACCCTGTCTGGTCCCTCTGCAGATGGAGAAGGAGGGAGAACGGTGGCCAGCCACACGGATCGAGGCCGTAAGATCTGTGTACAGCAATTTAACATACGCGCGGAACCGGGGCCCCAGGTTGACAGCTTCCAAAAGTTTAAAAAGGTAGGTCCAGCTCAAGGAGTCGAACGCCTTGTCGATGTCAGCTAGCAGGACCGCCGCAGGGCGTCCCAGACGGTGGGCCTCGGCAACCGCGTTGTGCGCTCGTCGTATATTATGCCTAGTGGAGCGTTGGGGCATAAAGCCTGACTGGTCCGGGTGGACGAGGTCCAGAATACAGGTGCGGAGGCGTTCAGCCAACACCTTCCCCAGTAGTTTCGGCTCGAAGTTTAATAGGGATATGGGACGGTATGAGCCCGGGGCCTCCGGAGGGCGGCCCGGTTTGAGAAAAACCACAATTTCGGCATGGCGCCAGTCTAGGGGCAAGATCTTCTGCTCCAACGCCTGGTGCAGCGCGCCAAGAAGGTGGGGACCAACGGTCCCCATTTGGGAGCGCAAAAAATCGCAGGGGAACCCGTTGGGGCCTGGTGCACGGCCTGGGTGGGTGTTGGTGAGGGCTGCCTGCAGCTCCTCCACCGAGATAGGCTCGTCAAGAACCGCTCGCTGCACATCAGAGAGGCGTTTTGGAGGGATATCTACAAGGAAGGCATCAATAAGCGGTGCAGCGAGTTCCTCACGCTCACAGTACAGGGCCGTATAAAAATCGGCAAAGGCCTGCACCACCGCCCCGGGGTGACGCACATGTCACCGGCAGGGGACCTCAATAGAGGGACTTGCGTCGGGGAGGCCCTCGCCTGACATAGTCGGTGGAGCATCTGGCTAGACTTATCGCCCCAGTGATATATCCGGTGCTGGGTCGCCAGCCAGGCATCCCTTGCATTGTCCGTGAGCAGCTGGTGCAGCTGCTGTTGGACATGGAGCAGGTTACGGCGGGCACCGGCGTCGGAGCTTTCCACTAACGAGGCCTGGAGAGCGAGCTGTCTATCTTCTAGATCTTGGATCTGTGCCAGGCGGCGCCGCTTTTCCCCAGTGCGATAGCTAATATCCGCCCCCGAATTGTCGGCTTAAAGGCCTCCCACAATATTATCAGGGATTGAGTGGTCCCGGTGTTGAAAGCAAAATAATCTGCCGTGGCTCGATGGAGCATCTCCCGATACCCGGGATCTCTAAGCAACCAGGGAGACATGCGCCAGTGATAGGGGGACGACTGGTCTGCAGACGGAGTTTGAGCTGAATGGGTGAGTGATCAGACAGGCCACGTGGGAAGATAGAGGTATGTGACACCCGATGCAGGTAGCTGCCTGGGAGGAACATGTAATCCAGACGTGAGAGGGTGGGGTGGACGGATGATGCGTATGTAAATCCATTTTCAGAAGGATGATAAGCCCGCCATGTGTCCACCCAACCCAATGTATGGGCCAAGATGTTGAGTTTAGACCTAGGAGGAGGGGTGGTCGGCGGTCGTGCCCGCCACCTATCCGGGGGAGCCATTACGTCGTTCCAGTCCCCACCCAGGATAGTCAGGCCGTCGGGGAATTCCCCCAGAGTTGCGTCAGTCTGTCAATGAACGTCCGACCTAGAGGAGGTGGTGCGTATATGCTCCCAATTGTAATCTGTTCCCCAGCCAGGGTGCCGGAAACGGCCGTAAAACGGCCACCCGGGTCGAACCAATGCTGTGTAACTTGAAATGGGACCCTGCGGTGAATAAGGATGGCCGTACCTCGTGCCCCCTTGAGAAGCCCGAATGGTACACCGTGGCATAGCCACAGCGAGACAGACACGGGGCCTTGTTGCCTAGCATGTGAGTTTCTTGCAGCAGCAAGACATCTGCTGAGTAGCGTTTTGCCAGGTGTAGTACAGCCCCTCTTTTAATCTTATTCAACAGGCCCCGTACATTCCAAGACACGATATTGAGATCTCCTAGGGGAGTGCCATTAGCTGTATGTGTCATGTGCTATCGGTAAGGTGTAGAGCAGCGGACATTGTGGACATATGGGACATCGTGGTGCGTATATCTTAAAAAACAACTGTATAACTAACAACGAATCGCCCTCCCAACCCCTCCCCCCGCCCCCCAACCCCTATACTTCCTGGAACACGGAGTACCTGTCGCGGCGGAATCTCGTCCTGGCCCCCAAACGTGGAGGCCCCGGCGGACCCTCCAAAGGATCCCCCCACCCAACATTACCCATAAAAACTCAAAACAGGGAAGGCGTGGAGAACCCACTCCCTCCAGGGAAAGAGCAAAAGTCCCTGGCTCTTAGTGGCAGGATATCCCGGCCAGTAGCAGCAGCCAACGGGCTCCGCCGTCGCATGAGACCGGGAAGAGTCAATACACCAGCGTATGTCCCAGCCTCGGGCTGCCTCAGTCCGCAGGGTCCTTCTTGTTCTGGGAGCGCCAGTTTGAGCGGGATCGATGTCGTCGATGAGTAGCGTCGCCTCCCTGCCGTCCACCCCGATGCGAGCTTTGAGAAGAGTCAGAGTCTAAAGGGGGTGGGGAATGCGGCTTCAGGTGGCGGCGCTCATCTGTCCACGCAAATACTTCCTCTGGAGTATCAAAGAAATATGTTTTTGAATCATAGATGACCTTCAGACGGGCCGGGAACATGAGCGCATAGGATAGGTTCAGATCCCGCAGCCGCCGCTTGGCCGCAACAAAGGATTGGCGTTGCTGCTGAACCGTCCGGGTGTAGTCCGGGAAGGCCATGATGGGATGGGACTCAAAGATCATTTCATCCTTATGCGTCCTGGCAAAGCGAAGAATGGCATCGCGGTCAGCATAATTTAGAAGGCGAGCAATAACCGGGCGTGGGCGCTCCCCGGCGGCGGCTTCTTGGTCAGGGCGCGATGGGCCCTCTCGATCATGAAGCAGGAAGAAATGTCATCTGCGGGTAGTCGCGCCTTGAGCCATTCTGAGAGGAAGCCACCCATCGAGGATCCCTCGCAACCTTCTGGAAAACCCACCAGGCGGATGTTGTTGCGGCGGGCCCGCCCCTCCGCGTCTTCGGCCCTTGCCTCCAGCTCTTTAGATACCATGGCCAGCTTGTCAACCTTCTTCTGGAGGGTGGAGACAGTATCCTCAACCGCGGAGACCCTCGTCTCGGCCTCGGTGATTCGGTCGACCGCCTTCCGGAGGTCCTGACGGAGGAACGACACTTCGGACCCCACCGCACCGATCTGGGCCTCAAGGGCGGTTCGTGACTGATTGATGGCCTCTAGGAGTGTCGCCGTATCCGAGGAGACGCCCTCCGCGGCACCTTTATTCGCTGGGGTGGCCGTGGTGTATTGGTCCATGGTAGGTTGTTTGGGTGCCGCCGCCCCGGGGTTGCTCTTACCCATGATGGCGCGGAGGGTCCGTTCCAGAGCAGTCAGTGCCGCAGCCAGAGAGAATGATGGAAGGGGGGATCGGTAGAGTTCACCACCCACCCCAGGGCGGGGCGGATCACCACGACCGCGTCCCCAGCGCAGGCGCCCGGTCCCAGGCGGCGCCAACAGGTATCTCCGTCAAGAGCCTCCGGGGTCTCCCAGCCTCGGGGCAGTCAGGACAGTCCGTATGGCCGGGGGGAGGGGCCGGCGGAGCCCCCCGCCAGGGGGTCAGGCGCGTAGGCAGCAGCAGAGTCCAGCCCCACAGGTCCCCCGCCCAGCTCACCGCAATACCCTATGGCACCGGAGTCCTCAGGCAGGGCTGCAGTCAACGTCAGGCCCAGGGTAGGCCCCACAAATCCAGAGCCTCTCCTGCAGGGGACCGGAGGTAGGCGCCGTGATCGTAGTGCACTCCCCGCTGCCGCTCAGGGCCGGGGCCCGATCAGCAGCTTTCCGGGGGGGCCGCTGGGCAGGATAATAGCGTCCCCAGCCGCGCCGCCAGTGAATCGCGGCCGCCGCAGCTCAGCCGCAGCCGCCCGCCGATGCGTGCGTGGTCTCCGCCGGTCCGGCAAGCCGCGGCCGCAGCGGCCGAATTGAGCTCCCTGCCGCCACCAAGGTGTCTCGGCGCGATCGCCGCGGGCCCGCGAGCAGCCCGCTCGCACAAGCCCGAGTGTCGGGGACCAGGATAATGGCGGATGCTGTCCCTGGAAGGAGCGAACAGCGGAGCTCTACGGAGACGCGTCCGCCATGTTCGGCTCCTAAGCCACGCCCCGAATGCAATTGATTTTGACCATGATATAACACAGACACGTCATCTTGTACAATATCAACAACAGATGAAACAATATTCTCTAATGTGTAAATGCGGGAAGACAGAGTGTTAATACTATTGTCGACAACAGCAAGCACTTTTTCTAGATTTGCTTGATCTATTTCCCGTAAACGGGAAGCAGCTTTTATTTGTGAAAGCTTCCAGATTTCATTGTAAGTCACATAAACAAATCTTTTAGGTCTTGGACCTCAAGGTCCTAGAACAAAATCGGCCAGATCGATGTTGTCTGATAGGAGGGATAAATGTTGTTTTACTGAATCTAATGTAGAGTGCTGCAACCACTGTTTACATAATTTACCAACTGAATGTGTCGTAACCGTACGTGATTCAGAAAACCGTGGATCCGGTCTATCCTGTTTGTAACCCGGAGCAGAGTTATGAAAACGCAGTTGGCATGCATTAGATGCTATGGGCCACACCAACCAGGCCGACCGATCTAGTGCAGAGGCATTAAACAAATTATTTTGAAACAATGCTTGCAAAGTTTCAAGGTAAATATTTAAATGCAAGCTTCTGTTCGGCCAGGAAGACAACGCAGGAGTGGAAGGTGCATTCAATTGTTTGGAAGTTGCCAAACCCAAACAAGTTGTTTGATATATAGTACTGTTTAAAAATAACATTTGTGTGGGGATAAGGCAAGCACGGTGCAAAGCTTCTGTACCGCGTACCTGCCAAGATTTAGTGCCCCAAACAGATTTCAAGTCAATGGTGTTTTTCCAGTGCTCATAGCCACCCACAGCTAATGTGTCCATAAAGGAACTGGAATACAGCAATTTGGTGTGGGTCAACATTACCTTTGGAGGTGAAGAAAAGTTCAATTTAAAATAATAGGACCTTGGGTTAGATCTGTCAAAGTCTGTAAAGTAGGTAAATTTATTTATCAGTGTTTGCGAGCTACCTTGCAGAGGGGTCGGGCAATGTTCCCATTGGGTGTAATTGAAACTACCCCGAAATGTACTGGGTTTATGCAGAAAATGGTTGCCGTAGTGCTGGTAACAATACAAATCGGCATAATTAGCAGAATTTAAGTACAGATCCTCAGCGTTAAAAGCAGCATAATATTTCAAATAAGAAAATAATGATTCAATGGCATGCACATCCCAATCATCTGAATGAATATTACTTTTTACCACATCACCCATGCAAACACGAAGCACATTAGGAACATTGATAATTTCTGTCGGTCCATGAATTTGGAAATTCACTGCATCCCATACGATGCCATCTGCAACTGGAAAGGCGGAAATGTTCACAAATGTGTGGTCACGCTTCATGATGTGAGAAGAAGAATGTAGAGCCAAAGTTCCAGCCACAGAGTTCACCGCAGAGCGTTCTGGCAAGTAGTGACCATTGATGAGCAAGAAAGACACTGTCACAAAGCAAATGGACATGAATAGGAAAATCAGGAATAGCACCAACCAGATGTATGTCCATGGAGGGACCAAAAAATTGTCTCTGAACCAGGATTCAAAAATACTGAATTTGTTCGGGATGAATGATAAAGGGAGGAAGATGAATCAAAGGAAAAACGAGTTGGGTTCAGTGGTTTTGTAGGCAAATGAGCCACTGACTCACTTGCGGGGTAAGTATACTCGGTTTCCTCATTGCAGGAGGAAACCGGGAGGTTAAGCAGGCGATCTGGCAAAGCGACCATCTCAATGGCAATATCAGCGCCTGCGGAGACTGGAGGGCCACGAACAGGATTTCTTGAAATTGCTGGACATGATACCGCAGGTGTTACACTATTCAGGATCGGCCAGATGTTGTAGCTTGACATTGTCCACTGAGATGCGACCGGGAAGCAGTGGTAAGATGACTGTACGAGTACCCTTCAAGCCAAGAACTGGAACCAGTGCTCGATAAGAGGGGCCAAATTCTTTTTTGTTCTCCACCTTCTCTCGGACCAGATCTCCAATCTTCGGAAGCCAGCCGGCAACCGGAATCTGCAACGCAGCGTCAGTGGCTGAAGGTAAGTGTTCGTTTGCAAGTCTGTCACGGGCCTCTTGTAAGTCCTGCAACATAGTAGAATGATTATCTACATCAAAGATCGCGGCAGTCGCCGCCAAGTCTAGACCATCAAGGTCTGGCACAAACATCTGTATGCCAAAGAGCATTTCGTATGGGGTCCGCCCACCCCGAGATCTTCTAGGGAGATTATTAAGTGCACGTGGCACGCCATACAAGTGGGCCAGCCAGTTCCTGCCAGTACCTAAGACTCTAGCTGTCAAGGATTACTTTAAGTCACGGTTCATTCGCTCCACAATTGAGTTGCCCTCAGGCCTGTATGGAGACGAAAATCGCACCAGCACCCCCATTGACCTCATCGCGTCCTTGAACGCCTTAGAGGCGAATGCTGGACCTTGGTCAGAATGGAAGGTGCCACAGGCAAAAATTCCCACAAAGACACGCAAATCCCTGATGACATTTCGACCGTCAGTACTGCTTGCGGCCAAACCCAGATGAAACGTGTGCACGAATCAACTGCAACTAAGATATATTTATATGCAGTATCAGAAGAAAATGGACCGCAGTGATCAAGGTATACACAACCAAATGGTTTATTAGAAATGCAGAGCTGTGTTTGTGGCGGACGTGTAACCGTAGAGGGCTTAATTTGCTGACAAATGTCACAAGAAAGGACATAAGTACGGGTCTGTTTATACAAACCACGGAGAATACGTTCAAATTCAATGGTTCCCTTTTTAAACAAACTAAGGGAGTAAGCATGGGGGCTTCTTGTGCCCCGACAGTAGCAAACATCTACATGGCTCTATATGAAAAAGGCTACATCTACAATGAGATTGCCCCATTCAGTGAGTCTGTGTATCTGTGGTCCAGATACATAGATGACGTCTTTTTTATCTGGTCTGCTGACCCTGAAACTGTTACTGAGTTTGTTTCTTGGCTCAATCTCTGTGATATTAACATCAAATTCACAGCCAATTATAGTAACACCAAGGTAGAATTTCTAGACATAACAATACAGAATAAAGACAACCTTTTGGAGGTTGACTTGTATGTCAAATCTACAGCCCGTAATACCCTTTTGCACTTTGACAGTTTTCACCCGCAGATGCAAAAGTCTAGCATACTTTTTGGACAGTTCCTGCGGCTCCGCAGGAATTGTACTAATGTCCAGGATTTTGACATTCGAGCCGCAGACATGAAAATAAAATTTCTAGCTCGTGGATATCCCAGAAGATTGATACGTGACTCCTACAAACGGGCACGCTTCTTTTGACAGGCAACACCTCCTTACACCTCAGGTTAAAAACCCTATTTCCAGGTTAGTATTCGTAACTAGACACTCAACGATGAATGAGAAAATCCGCCATATAATCAATTCCAACTGGCATATTCTTAACGCTACGAAATCTAAAGTAAATGCATTGCCCAAGCCTCTTTTTGCGTACAGGAAAAGCAAAAATTTGAAAGATCTTGTTGTCCAATCCCGTATGCCCAACAAATTGAACCATACCGTTCAATCGTCAATTCAAGGACATTTATTTCCTACGGGCAATTTCAAAAGCATGACCTGTGTGGCATGCCAATTTGCTATTGAGACGAAAGATTTCACGTTCAACAACATTAATCTATCTTTGAAAACTTTGACAAATTGTAAAACCTCAAACATCATTTACTTGATTATGTGTCCATGTAATCAAGGGTATGTGGGCGAAACAGCACGCACTATGTCTACGAGGCTAACGGAACATAGATCAGCTATACGTACCCACAAATTGCGGGCTCCACTAGTGCAACACTATATGGACCAACAACACACCCCTGATGAAATACGGTGGCTCATATTAGAGAAAATCCGCACGAACACTAGCACTCTCAGCACTAACATACGTAAATGTCGAGAAGTCTATTGGATATTCTTATTGAACACGTATTCGAATGGGATGAATAATGAAATCCCCTGGGACCAAGTTTTGAAACACAATCCTGGCTGATTTGGATCTGGGTCCTTTTGGGGCCTATTCTAATGATCTATGTCATATAATGTCGCGGTATTGGCATCTCCATACCTGATGGGGAGCTCTATGAGATGTTAACTGATCTATTTATGAAGAGTGACCCATTATCATATATATGGGACTCTTTACTAATCCCTTTCTCTTCCATTCGTCTGTAGCATTGTATAGTTTTCAAATTTTAATTTTCATTTATCATGCCCAGGTATGTTAGTTTTACACAGTAATGTACGTGCTGTGTTTTCTTCAGTGTGTTTTGTTATACTTAGATTCACAGTATCACATATTGATTGGTAACCTCTTCTGGCACACTCTAAGATGGCCACCATAACTTTCTCACGAAAGATATTTTTGCGTAATCCAATATGGCAATGATAACTTTTCTATAAAGTGTATCATGCTCTGACTTTGCCTTATTGTTTACCTCTTAAGCAACAGTGTCCATGATGTTCCAGCATGGGATGCTTATCATATACTGATACGATGTTCCTCACACTGTATGGGTCTTACTGTTTATTTATTATTTTTTCCGTGCATGCTAGTTATAAATAACTTTTGCATGCTGCATTTCTTATTAACTAGTTATGGTACACTTGGCTTATCAGCAACTCGCAATGAACAGTAACTCTTCACGGTCCATTCCAATATGGCGATGAGTACTTTCTCTCTAAGTGCATATTACGTAGTCCACTCTCTATGTCCTTGTTCTTTGCTTGATTACGTCTATGCCGTTCCGGGTTGGCGCGCATTTTCCCACGATACGGTTTAAATAGCCAGCATTTTCCGGCGTGTTACACACGTCGCTTCAGCTTCACTGCAGATTCTGACCATGGAGCCTTTCAAACGCATGGGACAGTGATTTAAAGACCGGGAACGAAGTAACCTTGGCGCTCATCCGTACCGATTCCTCCCAGTGACCTGGCCCCCCGCTGTGCCTTTTTTCGCTACTGACACTAAAGGTAAAAATCTGTCTGTTACAGTTTTCTTTTACCCTACGTACCTATGCTGGATCTTTCGCTACATTGCGGCATTATTTTTAATCTTGAGCCACTCTTCTACTTACAGCACAATCCGGGTTACTGCATTACCGCCATTTCGCCTCCCAATTTTACTGTTATCAACGGCTAATCTCAGGCTAATTCCAGATTATGTGAGTCCCTTTTTTCTTTGGTTTCTTACTTATCTCTATGCTATATTCTTTGTTTCATCTTGGTAGCATGTTGATTATTTCTTTTATTTTATTTTTGTTTTCAGCTATACCCCGAGTCGTTGGTCTTTATTTGAGCGTATAGATGCCGGTCATTATCTCTTAAATATATCAAAGCGAATATCTTACCAATCTATTGGTAAGAACTAGTCCTGATTGTCCTTTGTTCCTTCTATTAGGCCTTACATCATATTGGTATATTGAATCGATAAGAGACACATCAATCTTTTAACAGGGTCATCTATAGCCTTGTGATTTTTCGTTAAACATGTAGCATATCAGAAGCACGCCTCCAATTACGATTATTTATGCTATTTCTTTAAATATATACATATATTATTAGGATCTATATGTCTCTTTAATTATCAACAAGATTGTTTCTACACTACATGTTGGGCACACATTAACCTTCTAACGCCTTATTGCCATTATGTGCTATACATCTTCATCATATTTGTGGTTGCTATGAGCATTTCTCAGCTATACTATTTATATATTATGTATAAGATCAGGGTACATCTTTTTTTCTTCTTTTTTTCCCTAAATCTTTGAACGAATTGGCAAGTTAGATACAAGCTCTATAATATCCTTTTTTTAGATTAGTATTTAACCCTATACATTTCATATCGTTTAGATTCAGTGTGTCACCCCACAGTGGACCTCAGTCACTCTCAACGTGAAATTTGCATTATCTATCTCCTGATTTTTCTATCTAAACGAGAGGACTTCACATCTTACTGGCTCCATTTAAGCGCTGAATCTCCACTTACCATTGGTAAATGTTCCCTGTATGATTAACAGTTTAATCTCTCACATATTTTATCTTGGTGTTTCTTTTCATTCTTTGGGACATCTTCTTTTCATCTTATCTTTCACTTTTAGGTGTCTTAGGTATTGTTGGTCTCGTTATACTTTTCGGTGATGAATATTTATTAAGTATGGTACACTGTTAAACCGTATTATTAGATATGTTTTTTTGTTAGTTATAACTGGCTTGCAATTAGTTTTTTAATCCCTTAGTCCCTTTGGACTGAATTTTATCTCTTTCAAGCATTTTGGAAGTTAACATTGTAATAGGACCGTTTCTCTTTTTACTCTTTAAAATATTCAATTGATTCATGTTTTGTTTGTACATGCACCCTCTTTTTAGGTTTCAGTTTTTTTGTACATGGCTTCCTGATGAAGGCATACAGCCGAAACGCGCGTAGGATACAGATTCCCAAGAGCCATGCCAGAAATGATTGTCCTCTGAATACAGCAATATGATTATTATTGTCTGTATGTTTGTGACATCAATTGTATTTTGTTAAATAACTCCTCACATATCAATGAATGACACTGTGTATATTATATTTGGTGTATATTATATTTGGTCAAAGCAAGAATTCCCTTTCTGTCATTTGACCTTTTGAACCCAGTGTAAACATATATACAGAGGACTACATGTTTTATCCTTGTTTGTGTATTCAGTCTCAATTATTTATAAAAAATAATAATAAAAAATATTTTTGATATTACTGAACAGAGGTTGCATGTATATGTTTTTTATATTGTTTAGGTCCATAATTATTTTCATTGTTCCTAATATTGTGATATTTACATACTGGTTTTTTTCCCTGATTTAGGAACTTGTGTCAGGGGTACCCCTTTCTTTACACATATATACAAACCACACCACCAGTAACGCTGCAGCAAGAGTGAAACAGTTGCAGACATGCCAGCATGGGCCGAAGCCAAGCCTTCGTGTGTGGCTGTTATCAAAGACTGTCTGCGGTCCGCGTTGGGAATCAGCCGATCACCAACGTCCGTAATTCTTACATAAGGAACATGTTCGGGACTTAAGTGATAAGAGTACTTGGAAGGGAAACCCTGTGGGTAATTAGAGCCTTCCTTGGTTGCAGCAATAGCTGGCAAAATCTCATTATCTATTTTTGTCATGGATCTTGTAACGGCTGCTACTGAGCACGTGGCTGCTGCTGATTTGGCAGCTTCATCCGCCAAACTGTTACCGACCGCGTGTGCGCCCACACGCTGGTGGCCAAGAGTGTGAATCACCTGTGTGAGAGGCAGACGTTGTTTAAGATCTGCTACTCGAACCCAAAGCATTTTATGCTTAATTGCGCTGCCCTTAGAATCTCTATATTCGTTTTGAGACCAAAAGAATAAGTTGTCATTAAAAGACTGGACACAGTAGTAAGAATCGCATACAATAAGTGTAGTCACATCCGGATCTGCAAACTCAAGTGCGAGCACCAAAGTACGCAGCTCGGCCAATTGTGCGGTACTGTCTCCCAGTGCCTGCGTGTGCACAACACTCGATTTGAACTCACCGTTCACCATGTGACCTGCCACGATAGCACATGCTGCTGAGTACGCATGTTTAGAACCCGTGGCCGGTTGTGCCGAACCATTGGTGTAAATGATACATTTGTACTCCTCAAGTGTCAGCAAAGACAGAGGAGGGGGATGAACAAATTCATACTGCAAGAACTCCTGTGTCTGAAGAGAGGAATCAAAGATAAAGGTGACATCCGGAGAAGTCAAATAAGTAGCCCATTGTATCCAACGGGGGTGCAAAGTCTTAGAGTTTGGTACACTTGCCTTTGTCACTGCCTCCAGGGCAGGATAGGGTGTGACAACCAAGATGCGTTTTCCCTGTGCCAGTGCGCGTTCTTTAAGAATCGCCATCTGCACTGCAGTCAAAACTTTCTACACAGTTGAAAAATGCAACTCGTCAGAAGTGTACAGATGCGACTTGTAGGCAATAGGTACTGTGTCACCTTCGTTAAACGTCAAGTACGTAAAACCCACTGCTCCTGGCATAATTCTAATCACCAGGTTCGTGTGGTTATCACGAGCCAACAAGAACTTAGATTCAAGTAGATCAGACTGCAAAGATTGCAGAATAAGCGAATGTTCCGGAAGCCAGCATTACTTCGAAAAGGTAGGTTGTATCAACGCATAGAGAGGCTTGATACGCTGGGAGTATTCGGGAATGTAAGACCGCCCGAAGTTCAAAAATCCCAGTAAAGACTGAAGTTTTTTCAGAGTCATTGGAGGGCGCAAAAGTGCGCACTTCTCCAGGAAGTGGGGAGCTAAGCCCCTACCTTCATTGTTGAGCTCATAGCCCAAAAACAACACAGTATATTCTGCGATGCGAGATTTGGCAAAATTAAATTTGTATCCTAAGAACGCGAACTCAAGAATAATGCGGTCTACTCGGGAAAGATGCGGCCATAGTTCGTCGTCTGTCAGATATATAACATCCACGTACGAATACGAATCTGGGTCTATGCTGTCCAACAAAGAGACAACACGGGCGGCGAAGACCGCTGGGCTGTTCTTGTAGCCCATTGGCAAACGCCGGAATTTAAAATGTTTTCCACCGGAAGTGAATGCGGTCCATTGACTGCAGTCCGGGGACAAATTGTGAGTGTAAAAACCATTGGAAAGGTCAAGTGTCGTTTTATATTTTTTACGAACAAGACTGTCTACGAGCGCAGAACTATGGGTTTTCTGTACCGCAAAGGTTCGACAATGACCGTTCAAATGCCGGTAGTCTAAAACCAAGCGGTGAGACCCATCGGGTTTAGAAACCGCGAAAAGGGGATTATTCATTGGTGACAGGCATGTTTCAATTACTCCTTGATATTCTAACTGTGTCAAAATGTCTGAAACAGGACCCTTAGCTTCCCGCCGGAGGGGATATTGGGGTTGAGGCTGTGGCAGAGACCGCAATGGTATATCATGGGGGGGAGAATCCTCATCCCAGCCCACTTGATTACGGTACAGTGCCGGGGCCTGGGCCACAGCCCTTTCAGCAGCTAATGCCCCCGCTCTGTCCTTGGGGACATGACGCGAAAAGCTCGGAAGGATGACTTCCTCCCCTCTCGGAGCAGCAAGTACAAATGGGGGCGGCCAATCTGCCTCCGCCAACAGAATGTCGAAAGAAGAGGTCAGATTTTCCCCAAAAATTCCTTTAATAACACGCTCGATGTCACCTTCAATTTGAAGGACAATATTAAATAGTCTGTCAGGGGGTGCCACCCGGGTGTCAGCTGTCTCGACAGTAATGAAAATGTCGGTTGCTGTCGCCTCCACATGAGGACGTAGTGCCTCCCGCACTATGGTAACTTCCATGGCGCTGTCTAGCAGCGTCATTGCCCACGTCCAATTCAGGAGTCTCGTTCTCACCGTCTGTGGCATATCTCGCTGTTAAAGCTGCAACTTTTTTCTTTTGAAACTGTGGGCGAGAACGGGGAAATTCCTCTTGTTTCCCTCTCCCTGGTTGTGGAGGTTGGTCTCGTCCCTGTGGGGCATCACAACCCCTGCCTCTTTCCTGGCGATCTCCTCCACCAGCCTGTGAGGTCAACGGTGCCTGCGAAGAACGAGGAGAACGCTGGTCAGGGATCTGAAATCTATCAGGAGATTTAATTCTCCCTCGGTCGCGCAAATCATAAGTGCGTTCAGAAGATACGGAAACCGGTGACGCAGCACGCGACCCTGGTTTTGGTTGTTGCTTTCCCTGTTTCTTCAACTTCCAGTTCTTTTTAGAAAAAGAACAGTTTCTCGTCTTTATCAGACTGAGATTTTTGTTGTGGTTGTGTTTGAGCTTGCGTCTTAGCAAAAGGCTTAACCCCCAAACTATTGCGGCCAATGGTTTTATAAGCCTGTGCAATAATCTTTGGCAATTCGCGAGGCTTGTCCGGCTCTGGGACTAAAGCCAAAGCATTAGGGACTTGAAAGTTGACTGCATCACCCTTGACGTTCGCAAGGTTTAGATCAGCCACTACATCGAACACTCCCACCAGTCTCATCCCCAATTCCACAGCCGCTTCAGGGCCATGTTCATCTTGTACACACTTAATCACGGTGGGGAGGACCGTCATGGATGGAATGCCGAAACACTTCGCATACACTGCTGCGAATACCTTGCCCCAGTTGTTGCAATCTGTCAACTCGGGAATTAAGTCTTTTGGCAAACTAATTGTCAAAATCCTGTGTTTTTCCACAGGAGAGGTATTTGGAAACACCGCCTCCAGCTGGTCAAATTTTTCTGCAAGCCAATAAGGCAAATCATCCTTATTCTGTGGGCGCTTGCCCATCACCGAATTAACCATGACAGGACTTATGGTCACATCGCAAATCCCAGCCGGATGCGCCGCAACTCCAGGAGGGGCCATCTGGACGTTGCCTGTGACATATTGTACTAAAGCCCTATGCACATGGATCAAAGACGTATGCAGCACGTGCAGTTCATCTACTGGAACCGCTAAATGACGTGGATGTGGGGTATACCCGGCCAAAACAGGCCAAGTGGCCCCATCTATCTATAAGGGGCCTAAACGAATCAGGGTGACCGGATGTGGGAGGGCGCCATTAAACCAAACACGGTGTTGCCATGCCGTGAGTGGTACTTCAAGAGCCTGATAAGGCTGATAAACATTAGGAATGGTGGTGGGAGCGTAAATGTTGAACAAATTGTCAGCTCCTTCCACCACCGGAAAAGTGACCCATGAGTAAAACACCTCAAAGTGGTAAGCCGGATCAGCTTGGACCACAAAGATGAGGGCGACACCCGCGTCAGGCACTCCATATGCTGTCAAATGAGCTCGGAGCTCAGCGTGGCTATGTGCCGGGATATTTATATTCACAGCCATTAAGACCAAGAATGAAAAACAACCTAGTGTCTGGAAGCGCAATATAGGGTTAACATTAAAGAGAACACCTTTTAATAACTTCAAGCTTGAGATAACCTATAAAAACATCAATATAGGAGGTTACACCCTCATATATGTTTCCGGAAACATAAGTGAAGGGAATTGTGGACAAGCACAAGTACTACTCAAGCGTCTCGCAGATAAGAAGCCCACCACGTTGGTGGCGCCATGTTGTGGGGATTCTGCACATATACAGAACTATGCGCAGGAAAACAGGACCTATATATATATAGTATCAGCTTGGACCACAAAGATGAGATATAGTATAGTGGTGTACAAACCATACACCTTAGCACCCAAAATCCCAATCCGACTAGCTATAGTGTCTCATTCGTTCTCCGTACTACAGCAAAGCTACCAATGATTAGACATCCCAGAACATGGACCCTTTCAGGAATCGCGGGAGCAAGAACACTCTTTCATTACTCACTCGTACTTGTCCACAACATGCGTATTAAGAGACACAGTATAGTTTAAAATGTTTATTTCAACTAACGTGCTCTAAGACACAGTACACGTGCCAGTACTACCAGCATAATGCATAAAGACAAAACAGTAAACATTGTTACAATTCCATAGAATACAAACGGGGACAGCATTTTATGAAGACAGTGGATAAAGGACTAAAATGCCTTGCCACCCTCCCCGTGCTAGTAACTAGTGTATTATAAAAATAGAAGACCTCTGGGCTTTGTCAGGGGGACCCCCATACCTCAAGAACTAGATGCCACGTTTACATCATCGGACAAGCACAGCTCTTCTCCCTGGAAAGGCTTTTCTCCAAGTGCCACCAACAGGGAGATCACAATATTAAAAGCACACGAATTTCTCCAGTGCAGCTGTATTTCATGTTATGTCTAAGTGCGAGGGGCTAACCAGAACAGCAACAACAAGGGACGTTGTTTTTCGACCTTGTACATTGTGTGCAGACGAAAACCACAGAGAACATGAGAAAAGGTGAAAGGCAAAAAGGCAGATAGTTCTAATGTGAACGGTCACAAGCAGAGTCTGGAAAAACAAAGTCACAGATTAACGTGTGCAAAGGAGGCATCATGGCAGCTAGGCCTAAGCTAACTTAGCAATGTCGACAATGAGGCCACAATCCACACTACAGGTTGAGTTATAGTTAGCTCAGCTAACTATAACTGCTGAATTTCACTGGATTTGTACGAGTGAAACCTGAGCCTAACTGACTCTGATTTTGCCATTGGCTCTGCAAACCAGGGCCAGTCCTCTCACCCACCTATACAGCCACTGACACCCCCCAATACAGCAACTCACACAGCCACTAAGTCACCCACACAGCTACTCAGACACCCAGATATATATATATTTATACATATATATATAATGTGTGTGTGGATGTCTGAGTAGCTGTGTGTGTGGCGTGTGGCTGTGTGAGTGTTTGTATTGGTGAGTGAGTGGGTGTTTGGGTGTTTGAGTGTTTGGTTAAGTGAGTTGGTATGTGAGTGGCTGTATGAAAGAATGAGTGTCTGGGGGATTGGCTGTATGGGTGAGTGAGTGGTTATGTGACTGGTTGTATGGATGTGTCAATGGGTATATACATGGTTGTGTGGGTGTGTGAGTGGTTGTATGGGTGAGTGAGTTTCTCTGTTGAGAGGCTGCATGGGTCAATGAGTGGGTGTGTGAGCTGCTGTTTAGGTGAATAACTGGGCATGTCATTAGCTTTATGGGTGTATGTGTGGCTGTGTGAGTGGCTGCATGGGTGAAAAACGTGTTGCATGATCAGGCTCTATGGATAAGTGAGTGGTTGTGCAAGTACTTGTTTGAGTCTATGAATGGGTATGCGAGTGGTTGTGTGGGTGTGTGAGTGGGGCTATGAGAGGCTGTATAGCGGTGTCAGAGAGTGTGTGAGTGGTTCTGTGGATGATGTCATCAGTGATGTCACTGACCATGTCATGAGTGATGCAATATGTGAGGTCATAAGTAGTGCATTGTGGGGTATAAGTTATAGTTACCTCAGGTAACTATAACTGCTGAATTTCACTGGTTTCGTATGAGTGAAATCTGGGCCTACCTATAACGACCCTGTAACCTTTGATTTTTTCAGTGAATTTCTAAATTTTTAAGCTCTATTTCCTAACTATAACATCCCTGTAAACTGTGGTTTTTTAAGTGAATTTGTAAGTTTTTTATTTCTTAACTGTAACCGCTAACCTTTGACAATGAGTGTGTGAGTGAGTGCATGAGTGTCTTAGTGGGTGTATGAGTGTCTGAGTAGGTTTGTAAGTAGGTGTGAGAGAGTATGAGTGGGGCTCTCAGTGGGTATTTGAGTGCCTGAGAGGATCAGTGAGCACCACCAGTTTATTCAAGACAGCAGGATTGCTGAGACCTTGTTGGAAGCCATGCCCCCTTTGTCAATCAGTCTGCAAAGGGGCCTCCTGGTGCACTACTGGTTGGGAGATGAACTCTCCTTGGCTGCTGAGGGTCATTGGCGGTCAAGAACCACTATTGTTGCCACAAGTAAGTCCCCCACAGTAGGATTGCTGAGACTTGTTGGAGGCCCTACCCCCTTTCTCAACCATTCTGCAAAGGTGCCTCCTGGTGCACTACTGATTGGGGTATGAAGTCTAGGGGTAAGGGCTCCTGTAATTTCTGCTCCGCCGGCAGTTGGTGGACAGAGTGGCAAAACTCTGTAAACTCAGCTGGCAGAACAGAGTTTACCATCCACCCCTTTTCTGCCTTTTTTCAGCTCACTTTTAACCTTTATTTTGCCTCTTTCACCTTTCTGCTAATTGATGATGACCTTTATTTTTCCTCTTTCTTTTTGTTTCTGACATTTATTTTGCCTCTTTCTGCTTGTTTTTGATCTTTATCTTACCTCTTCCTGTTAGTTTCTGACCTTTATTTCGCCTCTTTCTATTAAGAGCCCTGAGCAACACAACATCCAAAATGTCAGTACAGAATGGTAGTAATATTCCTTTGCCATTTTATTCTTCCTTCTTCACAGAGAATTAGATCACTTCAGAAATTCAGTATTCATTCCAGTCAGTCTCGTAGCCAGCAGGTGTTTCGTCATTGGTACATAAACCTTTTGACTTCATCAGGGCTGTTCTCAGATTGTCATACAGAAGCGTATTGTCGTTATGTGTCAGTTTTCAGAATCCTTGTTTACCGGTCATATGAAGTAAAGTTGTCTTCATTCTTCTTTGAAGATTAAGATTACAGGGTGACAAAACTGCTGCAGTTGGGATTTGGTCACATATATGAAGAATGAAAACTATTTGGGCTGTAGCTGTGTTCAAAGTTCCCATGAAAATTAACATGGGAAATGTTTTCTTTTCTTTTACCCCCCTTTTTCTTGGCCCCCGCTTGACAGATCACTTTCTATGCACAACAAGACTTGCTATGACACTTTTTTCAAACATTTCAGGAAGATTCGTCAAATGGCGCCAAAGACATAGGCAAATCAAAAATTGCTCTTTCTATAAATACATGGTCCTAACTATAACTATCTACTGGTGGCTTCCAGTAGGTAATATAGATTATATATATATATATATATATATATATATATATATATATATATATATATATATATTATCTACTGGCGGTCGCCAGTAGATAGTTATAATTAGGACCACGTTTCCATAGGAAAAGCATTTTTTGATGTGCTTATAACTTTGGCGTCGTTTGATGAATCTTTACGGAATTTTCCAAAAGTTCCTCTTTTCAGGTGAGCTCTATCCTGAAAGTTTGGGGGTGATTTGTGAAGGGGGGCTGAGAAAAAGGGGGTCCCAAAACGTGTTTTCTCCATCCAATTTACATAGGAAACTTTAGACAAGGCTACAGGTCAAACTGCTGACCGGAATTACGCCAAATTTGGCAGGGAGAAAGGTCTTGGTCCAGAAAGCACGCTTTTGTTTAAATGGGGTAAGTTCGTTCAGTAGTTTTAGAGAAATATCAAAATTTACAGATATCGATATTTGAGAATTCTGACATCTGATTGGCTGAGGCGTTTAAGAGCACGAGCGTCCGGCTCATTGGTTGCGAACTGTTGAAACTAGGAAGTGTTGGCTGCCATTTTGTGACTGAGTTGAAAGGCGTAGGACGAAACAAAAGAGAAATATTGTATAAGAGGGTATAGTAGGAACACTGTGGTCTTACTTTAAGCAGTCTGTACGGTGCAGAGGCAGGGAGTTTGAATGTTGCGTAGCCCGTGGAAATCACGTCCGCAGAACAACGGTGCGTGGTATTGCAGCAAGGTTGCGTAGGCTCTGGAAATCCCGTCGGGAAAACAATGCGCCGTATTGCGGCAAGCAGTGTAGGGTGCACACACAGGTAGTGTGAATGTGCGGTATTGCGGCAATGTTCAGTAGGCTGTGTAAATCATATCGGGAAAATAACAATGCGCCGTATTGCAGCCTTCCTTTAATATAATGCGCAGTAATGTTTACTTATAATGCGCTGTTTACTTTTATCACGGACAGTGTCACTTTCTTAGACGAAATTTAATATTATGTGGGAGGGCGTGTTCTGTTCATGTGTCTGGAACAAAATTAAAGTTTAATTGGCTGAGGTGTTCCAACAACGAGCTCAATGTTCATTGGCTGCGAACCATTGAAAGTAGAAGTGTTGCAAGCCATTTTCTCCCCGTCCGCGGAGTAGCAGGAACATCTGATTGGCTGACGTGTTCCAAGCAGGACCTTCCCAAGCTTAATGTTCATTGGCTGCGAACCATTGAAAGTAGAAGTGTTGCCAGCCATTTCCTCCCCATCCGCGGAGAAGCAGGGACATCTGATTGGCTGACGTGTTCCAAGCAGGACCTTCACAAGCTTAATGTTCATTGGCTGCGAACCATTGAAAGTAGAAGTGTTGCCAGCCATTTCCTCCCCGTCCGCGGAGTAGCAGGGACATCTTATTGGCTGACGTGTTCCAAGCAGGACCTTCCCAAGCTTAATGTTCATTGGCTGTAAACCATTGAAAGTAGAAGTGTTGCCAGCCATTCCCTCCCCCTCCGCGGAGCATCAGGGACATCTGATTGGGTAACGTGTTCCAAGCAGGACCTTCCCAAGGTTAATGTTCACTGGCTGTAAACCATTGAAAGTAGAAGTGTTGGGAGCGATTCCCTCCCCCTCTGCGGAACACCATGGACATTTTATGGGCTAAAGTGTTCCGAGTACAAGTTTGCTCATTATTGGCTGGGAACGGTTCACTGTTGTGAACCATTTTGTGACGCACTTCAATGGAGTACGGGAAAAGAAAGTAGTAGCGGGGAGGGTAGGAACACTATTAACTCTGTACAGTGGTCACAAGGTGGTGGACAGGGATTGTGAAGGTAAAAATAGTTTTTTATATATTTTAAGGGCCATTTTTATAATTGCCGTGGGGTGTACAAATCACGGCAGGAAAATAACAAAGTGTGTTGCGGTCTTCTTTTTATTAAGTTTGCGGGTGGGATACTTCCCAGGAGCACTGTTTAGTTATAATGTGGTGTTTACTTTTCTGACGGGGAGCTGTGGTTGAGCAGCAAAAATTTCAGTCTAGGTTTCAAATAGTTTTTATTAAGCAATTACAAATATACTTTCTTCGGAAACTGAAGCTGTATATATGAAAGGGGTGACAAATAAAAACGCAATTCATAAAATATCCCTTAAGCATGGGCACACCCTCCCTTTTTTTTTCTGCTATAGTTTGTAAAAGTGTTGCCCATTATTCTTGATAATATAAGAGGGCATGAGTTACTTTTAGATAAAGTAGAAAAGAAGTGCTACAAGAAACTACATCATCTCAGGTCACAAGAACAATAACAAGTAAAAAACAGTTAAAAACAAATCACTTTATATTACATAGAAATGTACGCTTTATCATTTTTTATCATTTCTATTCTGTAGAATTCGGGAAAGTTCGGTCGTAGTGCTTAGAGGTCGCTCACTGCTCCGCTAACAAATCACGTACTCCTTTGAGAATATATAGGATAGTAGTATAATAATATACACTACTGGTAGTATATATTCTATAGGGAGAAGGTGAATAGGAACCGCAACAGACAAAAATAGAAATATCACAAAAACTCCACTGAGGTCAGTATAAATGTAAATATTACAATATACATACTCACACTATATGATCTCAAGGGAGAAATAGACTAAAAACCAGAAGCTGCTGACGTAACATATAAATCTTTAGTCTTCGCGCCAACGGGTCACAAACTCCTCTGAGATCATAATGTGTGGTTATTATAATATACATACTCACACTATATGATCTCAAGGGGGAAATAGACTACAAACTAGAAGCTGCAGACGTTACATATAAATCTTTAGTCTTCGCGCCGACGGGTCACCAACACTTCTGAGGTCAAGTACAGTGTCAATATTATAATATACAAAGTCACACTATATGAGCTCAAAGGAGCCAGAACAGGAACAATGTTTGCTGTATTCTGTCCGTTTCTGAAAACAAGCTGCTGACGTTACATATAAATGGCAAAAACAACCAATAACACTTTTTTCTAAATACAAGTGTTTAAATATTGACAAATAGCTACGTATTATAAATATCTAGTATGCCATAATCAAACAACTTACAACTCAGGATTATGTTTTGTGGCCGCAAAAGAAGAATCCGACTGTAGAAAAGAGCACCTGCATCACTGAATGGAGACGCGTAAATAACTCGCAAAAATGAAAATAATCAATCAACGGGTGTGGTTTATATACTTTTTGGTTATTGAGTAGTCTATGGAAGGAAGATGCGGCTCCGCCCATTTAGATGTCATGTTTTACAGTTGACACGTACTCACGTTTTAACTGTTTAACTTGTGCACGTGTTGGGAAAAGTTACAAAATGTGAAGCGGAAAAAGTTTCGATTTCGAACCTAACATGTATAAGGTCCTTAATATGTACATACGTTGGAGAGCTTAAAAACTGTTACCCAGAAAACCATGTCATTTCCATTCTCATGAGTAAATACATTTATTAATTGCCGTAATTCTAAATAGAAGACATAAAAAAAAGATCTTTCAGAAAAGAAGAAAACAAAAACGTGATAATATTTCTCATCACTATGGTTTTAAATTAAAAAAATGCGAGCATTTGTAAAGCGTACAGCTACCCCTGGAAAGGTGTGCCAGCGCTCCGGGGCGTTGGAAAGATTAAGCAAGGTGTTGCCCACAGTGACATAGTGGTGGGCTAACGTGCCGCTGGAGCCGGGAATCGAACTGTGAACGCTGTTGTTCGAAGTCAGGTATCATAGCTGCTTCGTCACACTTTTTCCACACTTATATGTTAATTACTGCTAATTAAGTTTTAAACATTGTTAAATTATAACTTATAACAGACTACTGTTACAGTTAGTTTTTCACTAGAAAAAGTATGCACGTCTTTTTTAAATTTAGTTAAAAACAATATAGGTTTCAGGGACATTGTAGTTAGAAATTAGCATTTATAAAACCTTTGAAATTCACTGAAAAGCCATAGGTTTTACAGACGTTATAGTTAGAAATTAGCATTTATAAAACCTTTGAAATTCACTGAAAAAACCATAGGTTTTACAGACGTTATAGTTAGAAATTAGCATTTAAAAAACCTTTGAAATTCACTGAAAAAACCATAGGTTTCAGGGGCGTTACAGTTAGCTGGACATTTCACTCGTACAAAACCATAGAAATTCCACTGTTATAGTTAGTTCAGCTAACTATAACTCGCGCCCCCGCAATGCACTGCTCATGACGTCACATATTACATTACTCATGACATAGTCAGTGACATAGTCAGTGACATCACTGATGACATCACTGATGACATCTCAAATGACATCACTGATGACATCATCCAGTGACTGTGTGTTTCTGTAAACTTTAAATATGTTTTTTATATATATATATATATGCAAAGCTGTATTGAAGAATGAGTGGGTCTATAAGTGTCTGAATAGATGATTTAGTAGGTGCGTAACTCACTGTATAAGTGAGTGATTAATCGTGTCTTACTGAATGCATGGGTTAGTGACTAAACTGTGTGAATGTCTGTATCAGTCTGTCAGTTGGTGTGTAAGCGGCTGCATGGGTTGGTGAGTAGCTACATGAGTGTCTACATGGGTTATTGATTGGTTTTCCCAGTATCTGTATGGGTGCCTAAGTGTATGTGTGGTGGGTGGGGGGGTGTGAGTGTGAATAGATGTGTGAGTGGGTAATTCACTGGGTGTACGGGTTCAAGAGTGCATCTGTGAAGGGCTGTATGGGTGGGTGAGTGTGTGTATGGGTGTGTTGGTGAGTGAATGGATGTCTCAGTGGTACATGTATGAGTAACTACATATGTGAAAGGCAGTATATGTGAGTGTTGGACTATATAAATGACTATATGTGAGAGTGAGTGATTGTGACAGTGGCTTGATGGATGAGTGTGTGCTAGTGTCAGTGATTGTATAAGAGAGTAAGTATGTGTTAGTATCTGTATGAAGTGAGGTGGTGTGTGTATAACTGTATAGGTGAGTAAATGGGAGTATGATTGATTCTTTGCATGACTGACTAGGTGTGTGAGTAACTCTATGGTTAGTGGTGTTGTGTGAGTATCTGTATAGGTGTATGAGTGCATATTTCAGTGGCTATATTGATGAGTGACTGCGTGTATGAGTGACTGTATGGGTGAGTGGATGTGTGTGTAGACCTATGAATCAGTGAGTGGGTATGTACTAACTGGTATTGGTGTGTCTATGGTTTCGAGAATGGTAGTCTGTATTTTAGAGGGGGTGTGTCAAAGGTTATATTAGGGTGTGAGGAGGTGCATCAGATGAACACGTGGATGATGTCATCAGTGATCTCATTTGAGATGTCATCAGTGATGTCATCAGTAATGTCACTGACTATGTCATGAGTGATGTAATATGTGACGCCATGAGCAGTGCATTGCGGGGGTGCGAGTTATAGTTAGCTGAACTAACTATAACAGTGGAATTTCTATGGTTTTGTACGAGTGAAATGTCCAGCTAACTATAACGCCCCTGAAACCTATGGTTTTTCAGTGAATTTCAAAGGTTTTTTAAATGCTAATTTCTAACTATAACGTCTGTAAAACCTATGGTTTTTTCAGTGAATTTCAAAGGTTTTATAAATGCTAATTTCTAACTATAACGTCTGTAAACCTATGGCTTTTTCAGTGAATATATATATATATATATTCACTGAAAAAACCATAGGTTTTAGGGACAGTTATAGTTAGTTGGACATTGCACTCGTACAAAACCCGTGAAATTCCCCGTTATAGTTAGTCCAGCTAACTATAACTCGCGCCCCGCAATGCACTGCTGATGATGTCACATATTACATCACTCATGACATGGTCAGTGACATCACTGATGACATCACTGATGACATCTCAAATGACATCACTGATGACATCACTGATGACATCATCCAGTGACTGTGCGTTTCTGTAAAGTTTAAATATTTTTAATATATATAGGAAAAGACGTATTGAAGAATGAGTGGGTGTGTAAGTGTCTGTATGGATGATTTAGTAGGTGCGTGACTGACTCTATAAGTGAGTGATTTAACGTATCTTACTGAATGCATGGGTTAGTGACTAAACTGGGTGAATGTCTGTATCCGTCTGTCTGTTGCTGTGTAAGTGGCTGCATGTGTTTGTGAATAGCTACATGAGTGTCTATATGAGTTATTGAATGCTTGTCTGAGTATCTGTATGGGTGCCTGAGTGTTTGTGTGGGAGGGGTGTGTGCAACTCTGTGCATAGATGTGTGAGTGGGTGATTCACTGGGTGGATGGTTTCAAGAGTGCAACTGTGATAGACTGTATGGGTGGGTAAGTGTGTGTAAGAGTGTGTTAGTGAGTGAATGTATGTCCCAGTGGTACATGTGTGAGTAACTACATATGTGAAAGGCAGTATATATGTGTGTTGGAGTATATAAATAGCTATAAGCGAGAGTGAGTGATTGTGATAGTGGCTGTATGGATGAGTGTGTGCTTGTATCAGTGATTGTATAAGAGCGTAAGAATGTGCTACTATTTGTATGAGTAAGTGCGCTGGTGTGTGTATAACTGTATAGGTGAGTAAATGGTAGTGTGTTTAATTATTTGCATGACTGACTAGGTGTGTGAGTACCTCTATGGATGAGTGGCGGTGTTTGAGTGTCTATATAGGAGTATGAGTGCATATGATAGTCCTGTACTGAGTGACCGTAAGTATGAGTGACTGTACGGGTGAGTGAGTGGATGTGTGCGTAGACCTAAGAATCAGTGAGTGGGTATGTAGTTATTGGTGTTGGAGTGTCTATGGTTTTGCGAATGGCAGTCTGTAATTTAGAGTGGGTGTATCAAAGGTTATATTAGAGTGTGAGGAGGTGCATCAGATTATCACGTGGATGATGTCATCAGTGATGTCATTTGAGATGTCATCAGTGATGTCATCAGTGATGTCACTGACCATGTCATGAGTGATGTAATATGTGACGTCATCAGCAGTGCATTGCGGGCGCGAGTTATAGTTAGCTGGACTAACTATAACGGGGAATTTCACGGGTTTTGTACGAGTGCAATGTCCAACTAACTATAACTGTCCCTAAAACCTATGGTTTTTCAGTGAATTTCAAAGGTTTTTTAAATGCTAATTTGTAACTATAACGTCCCTGAAACCTATGGTTTTTTCAGTGAATTTCAAAGGTTTTTTAAATGCTAATTTGTAACTATAACATGTCTGAAACCTACAGTTTTTTCAGTGAATTTCAAAGGTTTTGTAAATGACAATTTTTAAATGTATTAATTGTTATATAAATTTTTTTCATACTGATTTCCACATTTTTTCGAAAAATTTTTTTTACATATTTTATTTTTTAATTACATTGTAATTACATTATACATTACATTACAAAAAATACTTTCTCAGAATGAATTACTTTAGTTTAATTACTTTGCACATAGGCAATAGACTTTTAAGTACAGTAGTTACAGTTGTTGCAATGGGCAACACATTTTCAAACACAATGCAACATTCAGCTCAATGTGAATTTCTAGTTAAATGCAATTAGTTACTTTATGGATTACTTTTCTAACCACATTACTGGATCCTAGATTCAGTCCTGGGACATCTCCTGTAAACAGTTGAGTAAAAGCGTTTTGGTTACAGTCGTGATTTTTAAGGAATATTATTGAACTTTAAAAGTTCACACTTAGAAACTTTTCTCATAGAATCACCAATGTTATCCTATGGAAGGAAATTCACTTAGAAGTTAAAAACTGTTATCGTTACTTTTTCTTACTCAGTGTTGGATCCTGGATCCAGCACTGGTGCATCTCCTGTAAACAGTTGAAAGAATGCGTTTAAGTCATACAGGCGATTTTTAGGAATATTTGTAGTTTGTGAAAATCGACACTTTGAAACTTTTCTGCTGAAAACCAGACAATGGATTCCTATGGAAGGAAATTCAAGTTACTGGTAAGTACGGTTAAAATTACTTTTGAGGATCAGTACTGGGCTGAAAGATGCAGCACTGAGGTCTCTCCTGATAACAGGTGAGTAAATTGGAATTCGTATTTCGGCTGATTTTAGAGGACTATTTTAAAGTTCCAAAACTCCACACTTAGAAGAATTTCCAAGTGAAACCAGTCAATGTTAGACTATGGAAGGAAATTCAAGTTACCGGTAAGTACGGTTAAAATTACTTTTCAGGACCAGTACTGGGCTGAAAGATGCAGCACTGAGGTCTCTCCTGATAACAGGTGAGTAAATCAGAATTCGGATTTCGGCTGATTTTAGAGGAATATTTGTATGTTTCAAAAATCAACACTTAGAAACTTTTTCAGCAAAAAGCAGGCAATGATATCCTATGGAAGGAAATTCAAGTTACTGGTAAGTACGGTTAAAATTACTTTTGAGGATCAGTACTGGGCTAAAAGATGCAGCACTGGGTTCTCTCCTGATAACAGGTGAGTAAATCGGAATTCGTATTTCGGCTGATTTTAGAGGAATATTTTAAAGTTCCAAAACTCCACACTTAGAAGAATTTCCAAGTGAAACCAGTCAATGTTAGCCTATGGAAGGAAATTCAAGTTACTGGTAAGTACGGTTAAAATTACTTTTCAGGACCAGTACTGGGATGAAAGATGCAGCACTGAGGTCTCTCCTGATAACAGGTGAGTAAATCAGAATTCGGATTTCGGCTGATTTTTGAGGAATATTTGTATGTTTCAAAAATCAACAGAAACTTTTTCAGCAAAAAGCAGGCAATGATATCCTATGGAAGGAAATTCAAGTTACTGGTAAGTACGGTTAAAATTACTTTTGAGGATCAGTACTGGGCTAAAAGATGCAGCACTGGGTTCTCTCCTGATAACAGGTGAGTAAATCGGAATTCGTATTTCGGCTGATTTTAGAGGAATATTTTAAAGTTCCAAAACTCCACACTTAGAAGAATTTCCAAGTGAAACCAGTCAATGTTAGCCTATGAAGGAAATTCAAGTTACCGGTAAGTACGGTTAAAATTACTTTTGAGGATCAGTACTGGGCTGAAAGATGCAGCACTGAGGTCTCTCCTGATAACAGGTGAGTAAATCGGAATTCGTATTTCGGCTGATTTTAGAGGAATATTTTAAAGTTCCAAAACTCCACACTTAGAAGAATTTCCAAGTGAAACCAGTCAATGTTAGCCTATGAAGGAAATTCAAGTTACCGGTAAGTACGGTTAAAATTACTTTTCAGGACCAGTACTGGGCTGAAAGATGCAGCACTGAGGTCTCTCCTGATAACAGGTGAGTAAATCAGAATTCGGATTTCGGCTGATTTTAGAGGAATATTTGTATGTTTCAAAAATCAACACTTCGAAACTTTTTCAGCAAAAAGCAGGCAATGATATCCTATGGAAGGAAATTCAAGTTACTGGTAAGTACGGTTAAAATTACTTTTGAGGATCAGTACTGGGCTGAAAGATGCAGCACTGAGGTCTCTCCTGATAACAGGTGAGTAAATCGGAATTCGTATTTCGGCTGATTTTAGAGGAATATTTTAAAGTTCCAAAACTCCACACTTAGAAGAATTTCCAAGTGAAACCAGTCAATGTTAGCCTATGAAGGAAATTCAAGTTACCGGTAAGTACGGTTAAAATTACTTTTGAGGATCAGTACTGGGCTGAAAGATGCAGCACTGAGGTCTCTCCTGATAACAGGTGAGTAAATCGGAATTCGTATTTCGGCTGATTTTAGAGGAATATTTTAAAGTTCCAAAACTCCACACTTAGAAGAATTTCCAAGTGAAACCAGTCAATGTTAGCCTATGAAGGAAATTCAAGTTACCGGTAAGTACGGTTAAAATTACTTTTCAGGACCAGTACTGGGCTGAAAGATGCAGCACTGAGGTCTCTCCTGATAACAGGTGAGTAAATCAGAATTCGGATTTCGGCTGATTTTAGAGGAATATTTGTATGTTTCAAAAATCAACACTTCGAAACTTTTTCAGCAAAAAGCAGGCAATGATATCCTATGGAAGGAAATTCAAGTTACTGGTAAGTACGGTTAAAATTACTTTTGAGGATCAGTACTGGGCTGAAAGATGCAGCACTGAGGTCTCTCCTGATAACAGGTGAGTAAATCGGAATTCGTATTTCGGCTGATTTTAGAGGAATATTTTAAAGTTCCAAAACTCCACACGTAGAAGAATTTCCAAGTGAAACCAGTCAATGTTAGCCTATGAAGGAAATTCAAGTTATCGGTAAGTACGGTTAAAATTACTTTTCAGGACCAGTACTGGGCTGAAAGATGCAGCACTGAGGTCTCTCCTGATAACAGGTGAGTAAATCAGAATTCGGATTTCGGCTGATTTTAGAGGAATATTTCTATGTTTCAAAAATCAACACTTAGAAACTTTTTCAGCAAAAAGCAGGCAATGATATCCTATGGAAGGAAATTCAAGTTACTGGTAAGTACGGTTAAAATTACTTTTGAGGCTCAGTACTGGGCTTAAAGATGCAGCACTGAGGTCTCTCCTGATAACAGGTGAGTAAATCAGAATTCGTATTTCGGCTGATTTTAGAGGAATATTTTAAAGTTCCAAAACTCCACACTTAGAAGAATTTCCAAGTGAAACCAGTCAATGTTAGCCTATGAAGGAAATTCAAGTTACCGGTAGGTACGGTTAAAATTACTTTTGAGGATCAGTACTGGGCTGAAAGATGCAGCACTGAGGTCTCTCCTGATAACAGGTGAATAAATCGGAATTCGTATTTCGGCTGATTTTAGAGGAATATTTTAAAGTTCCAAAACTCCACACTTAGAAGAATTTCCAAGTGAAACCAGTCAATGTTAGCCTATGAAGGAAATTCAAGTTACCGGTAAGTACGGTTAAAATTACTTTTCAGGACCAGTACTGGGCTGAAAGATGCAGCACTGAGGTCTCTCCTGATAACAGGTGAGTAAATCAGAATTCGGATTTCGGCTGATTTTAGAGGAATATTTGTATGTTTCAAAAATCAACACTTGAAACTTTTTCAGCAAAAAGCAGGCAATGATATCCTATGGAAGGAAATTCAAGTTACTGGTAAGTACGGTTAAAATTACTTTTGAGGATCAGTACTGGGCTGAAAGATGCAGCACTGAGGTCTCTCCTGATAACAGGTGAGTAAATCGGAATTCGTATTTCGGCTGATTTTAGAGGAATATTTTAAAGTTCCAAAACTCCACACTTAGAAGAATTTCCAAGTGAAACCAGTCAATGTTAGCCTATGAAGGAAATTCAAGTTACCGGTAAGTACGGTTAAAATTACTTTTCAGGACCAGTACTGGGCTGAAAGATGCAGCACTGAGGTCTCTCCTGATAACAGGTGAGTAAATCAGAATTCGGATTTCGGCTGATTTTATAGGAATATTTGTATGTTTCAAAAATCAACACTTAGAAACTTTTTCAGCAAAAAGCAGGCAATGATATCTATGGAAGGAAATTCAAGTTACTGGTAAGTACGGTTAAAATTACTTTTGAGGATCAGTACTGGGCTTAAAGATGCAGCACTGAGGTCTCTCCTGATAACAGGTGAGTAAATCGGAATTCGTATTTCGGCTGATTTTAGAGGAATATTTTAAAGTTCCAAAACTCCACACTTAGAAGAATTTCCAAGTGAAACCAGTCAATGTTAGCCTATGGAAGGAAATTCAAGTTACTGGTAAGTACGGTTAAAATTACTTTTCAGGACCAGTACTGGGCTGAAAGATGCAGCACTGAGGTCTCTCCTGATAAGAGGTGAGTAAATCAGAATTCGGATTTCGGCTGATTTTAGAGGAATATTTGTATGTTTCAAAAATCAACACTTAGAAACTTTTTCAGCAAAAAGCAGGCAATGATATCCTATGGAAGGAAATTCAAGTTACTGGTAAGTACGGTTAAAATTACTTTTGAGGATCAGTACTGGGCTTAAAGATGCAGCACTGAGGTCTCTCCTGATAACAGGTGAGTAAATCAGAATTCGTATTTCGGCTGATTTTAGAGGAATATTTTAAAGTTCCAAAACTCCACACTTAGAAGAATTTCCAAGTGAAACCAGTCAATGTTAGCCTATGAAGGAAATTCAAGTTACCGGTAAGTACGGTTAAAATTACTTTTGAGGATCAGTACTGGGCTGAAAGATGCAGCACTGAGGTCTCTCCTGATAACAGGTGAGTAAATCGGAATTCGTATTTCGGCTGATTTTAGAGGAATATTTTAAAGTTCCAAAACTCCACACTTAGAAGAATTTCCAAGTGAAACCAGTCAATGTTAGCCTATGAAGGAAATTCAAGTTACCGGTAAGTACGGTTAAAATTACTTTTGAGGATCAGTACTGGGCTGAAAGATGCAGCACTGAGGTCTCTCCTGATAACAGGTGAATAAATCGGAATTCGTATTTCGGCTGATTTTAGAGGAATATTTTAAAGTTCCAAAACTCCACACTTAGAAGAATTTCCAAGTGAAACCAGTCAATGTTAGCCTATGAAGGAAATTCAAGTTACCGGTAAGTACGGTTAAAATTACTTTTCAGGACCAGTACTGGGCTGAAAGATGCAGCACTGAGGTCTCTCCTGATAACAGGTGAGTAAATCAGAATTCGGATTTCGGCTGATTTTAGAGGAATATTTGTATGTTTCAAAAATCAACAGAAACTTTTTCAGCAAAAAGCAGGCAATGATATCCTATGGAAGGAAATTCAAGTTACTGGTAAGTACGGTTAAAATTACTTTTGAGGATCAGTACTGGGCTAAAAGATGCAGCACTGGGTTCTCTCCTGATAACAGGTGAGTAAATCGGAATTCGTATTTCGGCTGATTTTAGAGGAATATTTTAAAGTTCCAAAACTCCACACTTAGAAGAATTTCCAAGTGAAACCAGTCAATGTTAGCCTATGAAGGAAATTCAAGTTACCGGTAAGTACGGTTAAAATTACTTTTGAGGATCAGTACTGGGCTGAAAGATGCAGCACTGAGGTCTCTCCTGATAACAGGTGAGTAAATCGGAATTCGTATTTCGGCTGATTTTAGAGGAATATTTTAAAGTTCCAAAACTCCACACTTAGAAGAATTTCCAAGTGAAACCAGTCAATGTTAGCCTATGAAGGAAATTCAAGTTACCGGTAAGTACGGTTAAAATTACTTTTCAGGACCAGTACTGGGCTGAAAGATGCAGCACTGAGGTCTCTCCTGATAACAGGTGAGTAAATCAGAATTCGGATTTCGGCTGATTTTAGAGGAATATTTGTATGTTTCAAAAATCAACACTTCGAAACTTTTTCAGCAAAAAGCAGGCAATGATATCCTATGGAAGGAAATTCAAGTTACTGGTAAGTACGGTTAAAATTACTTTTGAGGATCAGTACTGGGCTGAAAGATGCAGCACTGAGGTCTCTCCTGATAACAGGTGAGTAAATCGGAATTCGTATTTCGGCTGATTTTAGAGGAATATTTTAAAGTTCCAAAACTCCACACTTAGAAGAATTTCCAAGTGAAACCAGTCAATGTTAGCCTATGAAGGAAATTCAAGTTACCGGTAAGTACGGTTAAAATTACTTTTGAGGATCAGTACTGGGCTGAAAGATGCAGCACTGAGGTCTCTCCTGATAACAGGTGAGTAAATCGGAATTCGTATTTCCGCTGATTTTAGAGGAATATTTTAAAGTTCCAAAACTCCACACTTAGAAGAATTTCCAAGTGAAACCAGTCAATGTTAGCCTATGAA
The DNA here is from genome assembly GCA_963921515.1 of Calotriton arnoldi. Lineage (NCBI taxonomy): Eukaryota > Metazoa > Chordata > Amphibia > Caudata > Salamandridae > Calotriton > Calotriton arnoldi. The sequence continues at coordinate 1,731,683 of CAWUFW010003681.1, forward strand.
GGAAATTCAAGTTACCGGTAAGTACGGTTAAAATTACTTTTCAGGACCAGTACTGGGCTGAAAGATGCAGCACTGAGGTCTCTCCTGATAACAGGTGAGTAAATCAGAATTCGGATTTCGGCTGATTTTAGAGGAATATTTGTATGTTTCAAAAATCAACACTTGAAACTTTTTCAGCAAAAAGCAGGCAATGATATCCTATGGAAGGAAATTCAAGTTACTGGTAAGTACGGTTAAAATTACTTTTGAGGATCAGTACTGGGCTGAAAGATGCAGCACTGAGGTCTCTCCTGATAACAGGTGAGTAAATCGGAATTCGTATTTCGGCTGATTTTAGAGGAATATTTTAAAGTTCCAAAACTCCACACTTAGAAGAATTTCCAAGTGAAACCAGTCAATGTTAGCCTATGGAAGGAAATTCAAGTTACCGGTAAGTACGGTTAAAATTACTTTTCAGGACCAGTACTGGGCTGAAAGATGCAGCACTGAGGTCTCTCCTGATAACAGGTGAGTAAATCAGAATTCGGATTTCGGATGATTTTATAGGAATATTTGTATGTTTCAAAAATCAACACTTAGAAACTTTTTCAGCAAAAAGCAGGCAATGATATCTATGGAAGGAAATTCAAGTTACTGGTAAGTACGGTTAAAATTACTTTTGAGGATCAGTACTGGGCTTAAAGATGCAGCACTGAGGTCTCTCCTGATAACAGGTGAGTAAATCGGAATTCGTATTTCGGCTGATTTTAGAGGAATATTTTAAAGTTCCAAAACTCCACACTTAGAAGAATTTCCAAGTGAAACCAGTCAATGTTAGCCTATGGAAGGAAATTCAAGTTACTGGTAAGTACGGTTAAAATTACTTTTCAGGACCAGTACTGGGCTGAAAGATGCAGCACTGAGGTCTCTCCTGATAAGAGGTGAGTAAATCAGAATTCGGATTTCGGCTGATTTTAGAGGAATATTTGTATGTTTCAAAAATCAACACTTAGAAACTTTTTCAGCAAAAAGCAGGCAATGATATCCTATGGAAGGAAATTCAAGTTACTGGTAAGTACGGTTAAAATTACTTTTGAGGATCAGTACTGGGCTTAAAGATGCAGCACTGAGGTCTCTCCTGATAACAGGTGAGTAAATCAGAATTCGTATTTCGGCTGATTTTAGAGGAATATTTTAAAGTTCCAAAACTCCACACTTAGAAGAATTTCCAAGTGAAACCAGTCAATGTTAGCCTATGAAGGAAATTCAAGTTACCGGTAAGTACGGTTAAAATTACTTTTGAGGATCAGTACTGGGCTGAAAGATGCAGCACTGAGGTCTCTCCTGATAACAGGTGAGTAAATCGGAATTCGTATTTCGGCTGATTTTAGAGGAATATTTTAAAGTTCCAAAACTCCACACTTAGAAGAATTTCCAAGTGAAACCAGTCAATGTTAGCCTATGAAGGAAATTCAAGTTACCGGTAAGTACGGTTAAAATTACTTTTGAGGATCAGTACTGGGCTGAAAGATGCAGCACTGAGGTCTCTCCTGATAACAGGTGAATAAATCGGAATTCGTATTTCGGCTGATTTTAGAGGAATATTTTAAAGTTCCAAAACTCCACACTTAGAAGAATTTCCAAGTGAAACCAGTCAATGTTAGCCTATGAAGGAAATTCAAGTTACCGGTAAGTACGGTTAAAATTACTTTTCAGGACCAGTACTGGGCTGAAAGATGCAGCACTGAGGTCTCTCTGATAACAGGTGAGTAAATCAGAATCGGATTTCGGCTGATTTTAGAGGAATATTTGTATGTTTCAAAAATCAACACTTGAAACTTTTTCAGCAAAAAGCAGGCAATGATATCCTATGGAAGGAAATTCAAGTTACTGGTAAGTACGGTTAAAATTACTTTTGAGGATCAGTACTGGGCTGAAAGATGCAGCACTGAGGTCTCTCCTGATAACAGGTGAGTAAATCGGAATTCGTATTTCGGCTGATTTTAGAGGAATATTTTAAAGTTCCAAAACTCCACACTTAGAAGAATTTCCAAGTGAAACCAGTCAATGTTAGCCTATGAAGGAAATTCAAGTTACCGGTAAGTACGGTTAAAATTACTTTTCAGGACCAGTACTGGGCTGAAAGATGCAGCACTGAGGTCTCTCCTGATAACAGGTGAGTAAATCAGAATTCGGATTTCGGCTGATTTTAGAGGAATATTTGTATGTTTCAAAAATCAACACTTCGAAACTTTTTCAGCAAAAAGCAGGCAATGATATCCTATGGAAGGAAATTCAAGTTACTGGTAAGTACGGTTAAAATTACTTTTGAGGATCAGTACTGGGCTGAAAGATGCAGCACTGAGGTCTCTCCTGATAACAGGTGAGTAAATCGGAATTCGTATTTCGGCTGATTTTAGAGGAATATTTTAAAGTTCCAAAACTCCACACTTAGAAGAATTTCCAAGTGAAACCAGTCAATGTTAGCCTATGAAGGAAATTCAAGTTACCGGTAAGTACGGTTAAAATTACTTTTCAGGACCAGTACTGGGCTGAAAGATGCAGCACTGAGGTCTCTCCTGATAACAGGTGAGTAAATCAGAATTCGGATTTCGGCTGATTTTATAGGAATATTTGTATGTTTCAAAAATCAACACTTAGAAACTTTTTCAGCAAAAAGCAGGCAATGATATCCTATGGAAGGAAATTCAAGTTACTGGTAAGTACGGTTAAAATTACTTTTGAGGATCAGTACTGGGCTTAAAGATGCAGCACTGAGGTCTCTCCTGATAACAGGTGAGTAAATCGGAATTCGTATTTCGGCTGATTTTAGAGGAATATTTTAAAGTTCCAAAACTCCACACTTAGAAGAATTTCCAAGTGAAACCAGTCAATGTTAGCCTATGGAAGGAAATTCAAGTTACTGGTAAGTACGGTTAAAATTACTTTTCAGGACCAGTACTGGGCTGAAAGATGCAGCACTGAGGTCTCTCCTGATAAGAGGTGAGTAAATCGGAATTCGTATTTCGGCTGATTTTAGAGGAATATTTTAAAGTTCCAAAACTCCACACTTAGAAGAATTTCCAAGTGAAACCAGTCAATGTTAGCCTATGAAGGAAATTCAAGTTACCGGTAAGTACGGTTAAAATTACTTTTGAGGATCAGTACTGGGCTGAAAGATGCAGCACTGAGGTCTCTCCTGATAACAGGTGAATAAATCGGAATTCGTATTTCGGCTGATTTTAGAGGAATATTTTAAAGTTCCAAAACTCCACACTTAGAAGAATTTCCAAGTGAAACCAGTCAATGTTAGCCTATGAAGGAAATTCAAGTTACCGGTAAGTACGGTTAAAATTACTTTTCAGGACCAGTACTGGGCTGAAAGATGCAGCACTGAGGTCTCTCCTGATAACAGGTGAGTAAATCAGAATTCGGATTTCGGCTGATTTTAGAGGAATATTTGTATGTTTCAAAAATCAACACTTCGAAACTTTTTCAGCAAAAAGCAGGCAATGATATCCTATGGAAGGAAATTCAAGTTACTGGTAAGTACGGTTAAAATTACTTTTGAGGATCAGTACTGGGCTGAAAGATGCAGCACTGAGGTCTCTCCTGATAACAGGTGAGTAAATCGGAATTCGTATTTCGGCTGATTTTAGAGGAATATTTTAAAGTTCCAAAACTCCACACTTAGAAGAATTTCCAAGTGAAACCAGTCAATGTTAGCCTATGAAGGAAATTCAAGTTACCGGTAAGTACGGTTAAAATTACTTTTCAGGACCAGTACTGGGCTGAAAGATGCAGCACTGAGGTCTCTCCTGATAACAGGTGAGTAAATCAGAATTCGGATTTCGGCTTATTTTATAGGAATATTTGTATGTTTCAAAAATCAACACTTAGAAACTTTTTCAGCAAAAAGCAGGCAATGATATCCTATGGAAGGAAATTCAAGTTACTGGTAAGTACGGTTAAAATTACTTTTGAGGATCAGTACTGGGCTTAAAGATGCAGCACTGAGGTCTCTCCTGATAACAGGTGAGTAAATCGGAATTCGTATTTCGGCTGATTTTAGAGGAATATTTTAAAGTTCCAAAACTCCACACTTAGAAGAATTTCCAAGTGAAACCAGTCAATGTTAGCCTATGGAAGGAAATTCAAGTTACTGGTAAGTACGGTTAAAATTACTTTTCAGGACCAGTACTGGGCTGAAAGATGCAGCACTGAGGTCTCTCCTGATAACAGGTGAGTAAATCAGAATTCGGATTTCGGCTGATTTTAGAGGAATATTTGTATGTTTCAAAAATCAACACTTAGAAACTTTTTCAGCAAAAAGCAGGCAATGATATCCTATGGAAGGAAATTCAAGTTACTGGTAAGTACGGTTAAAATTACTTTTGAGGATCAGTACTGGGCTAAAAGATGCAGCACTGGGTTCTCTCCTGATAACAGGTGAGTAAATCGGAATTCGTATTTCGGCTGATTTTAGAGGAATATTTTAAAGTTCCAAAACTCCAAACTTAGAAGAATTTCCAAGTGAAACCAGTCAATGTTAGCCTATGAAGGAAATTCAAGTTACCGGTAAGTACGGTTAAAATTACTTTTGAGGATCAGTACTGGGCTGAAAGATGCAGCACTGAGGTCTCTCCTGATAACAGGTGAGTAAATCGGAATTCGTATTTCGGCTGATTTTAGAGGAATATTTTAAAGTTCCAAAACTCCACACTTAGAAGAATTTCCAAGTGAAACCAGTCAATGTTAGCCTATGAAGGAAATTCAAGTTACCGGTAAGTATGGTTAAAATTACTTTTCAGGACCAGTACTGGGCTGAAAGATGCAGCACTGAGGTCTCTCCTGATAACAGGTGAGTAAATCAGAATTCGGATTTCGGCTGATTTTAGAGGAATATTTGTATGTTTCAAAAATCAACACTTAGAAACTTTTTCAGCAAAAAGCAGGCAATGATATCCTATGGAAGGAAATTCAAGTTACTGGTAAGTACGGTTAAAATTACTTTTGAGGATCAGTACTGGGCTGAAAGATGCAGCACTGAGGTCTCTCCTGATAACAGGTGAGTAAATCGGAATTCGTATTTCGGCTGATTTTAGAGGAATATTTTAAAGTTCCAAAACTCCACACTTAGAAGAATTTCCAAGTGAAACCAGTCAATGTTAGCCTATGAAGGAAATTCAAGTTACCGGTAAGTACGGTTAAAATTACTTTTCAGGACCAGTACTGGGCTGAAAGATGCAGCACTGAGGTCTCTCCTGATAACAGGTGAGTAAATCAGAATTCGGATTTCGGCTGATTTTAGAGGAATATTTGTATGTTTCAAAAATCAACACTTAGAAACTTTTTCAGCAAAAAGCAGGCAATGATATCCTATGGAAGGAAATTCAAGTTACTGGTAAGTACGGTTAAAATTACTTTTGAGGATCAGTACTGGGCTGAAAGATGCAGCACTGAGGTCTCTCCTGATAACAGGTGAGTAAATCGGAATTCGTAGTTCGGCTGATTTTAGAGGAATATTTTAAAGTTCCAAAACTCCACACTTAGAAGAATTTCTAAGTGAAACCAGTCAATGTTAGCCTATGATGGAAATTCAAGTTACTGGTAAGTACGGTTAAAATTACTTTTGAGGATCAGTACTGGGCTGAAAGATGCAGCACTGAGGTCTCTCCGGATAACAGGTGAGTAAATCGGAATTCGTATTTCGGCTGATTTTAGAGGAATATTTTAAAGTTCCAAAACTCCACACTTAGAAGAATTTCCAAGTGAAACCAGTCAATGTTAGCCTATGGAAGGAAATTCAAGTTACTGGTAAGTACGGTTAAAATTACTTTTCAGGACCAGTACTGGGCTGAAAGATGCAGCACTGAGGTCTCTCCTGATAACAGGTGAGTAAATCGGAATTCGTATTTCGGCTGATTTTAGAGGAATATTTGCACAATGGTGAAGGGAGGGGCGGGGCCTGAGGTGACATCTGTGCAAACGCGCCCCGTGGCGCGTTTTAAGTTGGGGATTAAGTCCCCTTGAATCATGAGGGTCCCTACGGACCAACTAGCCCACCAGGAACCTCCAGTATGCGCCAGGGGCTGCGTTGCAGAGACATGTACAGAGGCCACACCCTTTTACACCTCTCTGCAACGCAGCTCTGTCGCGCTTTCTGGACGTACCTGTTGGGCTAGTTGGCCCCTAGGGACCCTCAGGATTGAAGAGGATTTAATTCCCCATCTTAAAACGCGCCACGGGGCCTGTTTGCACACATGTCACCTGAAGCCCCGCCCCCTCCTCACCACTGTGCAAACGCGCCCGTGGCGCGTTTTAAGTCAGGGGATTAACTCCCTTGAATCCTGAGGGTCCCTGGAGTCCAACTAGCCCACCATGTTCCTCCAAAAAGCGCCACAGAGCTGCGTTGCAGAGAGGTGTAAAAGGGGCGTGGCCTCTGTACACCTCTCTGCAAGGCAGCCCTGGCGCATACTGGAGGTTCCTGGTGGGCTAGTTAACCCCAGGGACCCCCAGTATTCAAGGGGAATTCGTTCCCCTCTGCAAACGCGCCAGGGCGCGTTTGCAGAGTGGTGAAGGAAGGGGCGGGGCCTGCGGGCCCGATCGGTTTTTTCCCCTGAAGGGAGGCCGTGTAGCCCCCTTCCTTTTCCTATTTTTAGGCCCTGGGAACCCCATCCCCCAGGGCCTTACCCCTTTTTAAAATTAAAATTAAAAAAAAAACGGGAAGGGTGCCGCGTGGCCCCCTTCCCTGGGCCTGTATTGGCCCCGGGGACCCCATCCCCGGGGCATGGCCTCTTTTGTTTTTATTTGGAGGGGGCTGCGTGGCCCCCTCCTCAGGCCATTTAAGGCCCCGGGGACCCCATCCCGGGGCCGGCCTTGCACTTTTTTTTAATTTTTTTAATTTTTTACTTTGGGGAGGGGGCTGCGTGGCCCCCTCCCGAGCCACTACTTGCCCCGGGGACCCCATCCCCGGGGCCTGGCCTCTGGTTGGGGACTGTGGGGGTCCCAATCCCCCACAGTCCCGCCGGCTCCCCGTGTCCTACGGGAGCCGGCATTGCTTACACATGGGGAGCTGCTAAGATGCAGCTCCCCATGTGGAAAGCTGTCGGCTTTGGATATTGGAAGAGAGAGCAGGTTTCCTGCTCTCTCTTCCAATATCCAAAGCAAGTTTGCAATGACAGGACGGGAGCCGCGAGGCTCCGTCCTGTCATTACAAACAGCAGTGTCCCGGGGGTAGGCACCCCGGGACACTGCAGGAGCTGGCCCTGGGGGTGGCGGTCCCCAGGGCCACCACAGGCTCCAGGAGGGGCCGCGCAGCCCCTCCCTACATCGAGAAAGCCCCGGGAGGTGGTGGTCCCCGGGGCTTGGAGGTCCAAAACGGACCCCCATTTTCATTTTTCTTAGTGCCCCGGGGAGGTGGTGGTCCCTGGGGCGTGTGGGGGCTGGAGCCCCCACACAGGTTTTTCAAATATAAAAAGAAGCCCCGGGAGGTGGTGGTCCCCGGGGCTGCGGAGGGCTCAGATCCCTCCCGCACCATTATCCATAAAGCCCCGGGGGTGGTGGTCCCCGGGGCTTGGGGGCCCTTAGAGGCCCCCACACATAAAATGAACCCCCCCAGCATGCCCCCGGGACTTGGCCCACCCGGGGACCAGTACTATCGAGCGCGGAGACCGCGCTTCGATTTTTCGGCAGGGTTCGCGCTCCCTGAGCGCATCCTGCCGATTTTTAAAAAAAAAAATAATTTTTGCCCAGGGGTCCTTGTGGGACCCCTGAGCAGACCTAGGGGGTCAGGGTGTTTCTACCCTGCCCCCTTTGTGCGCTTTGCGCACTTGTTTCTGTCCCTCGGTTCTACCGAGGGACAAAATGACTGCCAACACTTCCTGATTTGGAGTGTTGACAGCCAATTAACATAAAGCTCGTGCTCGGGAGGATCCGCGGCCCTAGATATACCTATCTTTTTTCTTTTGATTTTCTCAGCAACTACTGAACGGATTTACACCATTTAACAAAAAGGGTTCTTTCTGAACCAAGAACTACCTCTTTGCCAAATTTGGTGTAATTCCGTTCAGCAGTTCGGGCTGTAGCCGTGTCTAAAGTTTCCTATGGAAAATTGCATGGGGAAAACGTGTTTTGGGACCCCCCTTTTTCTCGGCCCCCGCTTGACGAATCCCCCGAGACTTTCAGGGTAGGAGCGGACCGGAGCGGGCCACAAAGTTTGAAAATTTTGCGAAGATAAGTCAACCGGCAAGAGAGTTATTTCAAATAGAATGTCGCGGATTTCCTATGGATAATAGGTTGTAACTATAACTATCTACTGGCGACCGCCAGTAGATAATATATATATATATATATATATATATATATTCACTGAAAAAACCATAGGTTTCAGGGCTGTTATAGTTAGAAATTAGCATTTAAAAAACCATAGAAATTCACTGAAAAAACCACAGGTTTCAGGGACGTTATAGTTAGTTGGACATTTCACTTGTAGAAAACCAGAGAAATTCGGCTGTTATAGTTAGTTGAGCTAACTATAACTCGTGCCCCTGCAATGCACTGCTGATGACATCACATATTACATCACTCATGACATGGTCAGTGACATCACTGATGACATCACTGATGACATCTAAAATGACATCTAAAATGACATCACTGATGACATCATCCAGTGACGGAGTGTTTCTAAATAGTTTAAGAATGTTATGTATATCTACGCCAAGGTGTATTGAAGAATGAGTGGGTGTATGAGTGTCTGAATGGATGGTTTAGTAGGTGTGTGACTGACTGTATAAGTGAGTGATTAAACATGTCTTAGTGAATGCATGGGTGAATGACTAATCTCTGTGAATGTCTGTATCAGTCTGTCAGTTGGTGTGTAAGTGGCGGCATGGGTGCTTAGTAGCTGCATAAGTGTGTATATGGGTTAATGATTGGTTGTCTGAGTACCTGTATGGGTGTCTGAGTGTGTGTATGGGTGGGTGGGTTGATGGGGTGTATGACTCCCTGCAAGGATATGTGAGTAGGTGCTTCAGTGAGTGTATGGGTTCATTAGTACATGTGTGAGGGGCTGTATGGGTTCATGAGTGCATCTGCGAGAGGCTGTATAGGTGAGTGAGTGTGCGTATGGCTATGTCGGTGAGTGAGTGGATGTCTTAGTGGTATATGTATGAGTAACTACATACATGAAAGGCAGTATATGTGAGTGTTGGAGTATATAAGGGACTATATGTGAAAGTGACTGATTGTGAGAGTGGCTGTATGGACAAGTGTGTGCTTGTGTGAATGATTGTTTATGTTAGTATCTGTATGAATAAGTAAGGTGGTGTGTGTATAACTGTATAGGTGAATAAATAGCAATGTGATTGATTCTTTACGTGACTAAGTAGATGTGTGATACAAAGGGGATGATGGACGGAACGTTTGAGCCAATCAAACACTCACCCCCAGTCAACTGATCTGGGTTTAATCCATCATCATTCTTTAGCTCACTCCACCACCCCAGTTCAGACATGGCCATATGCAAATCAGTCTGACCCTGTGCCTCATGGGAACAGTCCAGCCCGAACTGCCAAGCCATGTCTTCCCTGGACCGGAAACAAGCATCCTAGGACCGGTTTCTGGCATTCCAGCCGTCATCAGCCAGGCTTGCTTGAATCCAGTGGCAAAGTGAGCAAGGGACCCACGTCTGGGCATACCCCCGCCAACTTAGGGCGAACAAGCGATACAAAAGGGGATGATGGACGGAACGTTTGAGCCAATCACACACTCACCCCCAGTCAACTGATCTGGGTTTAATCCATCATCATTCTTTAGCTCACTCCACCACCCCAGTTCAGACATGGCCATATGCAAATCAGTCTGACCCTGTGCCTCATGGGAACAGTCCAGCCCGAACTGCCAAGCCATGTCTTCCCTGGACCGGAAACAAGCATCCTAGGACCGGTTTCTGGCATTCCAGCCGTCATCAGCCAGGCTTGCTTGAATCCAGTGGCAAAGTGAGCAAGGGACCCACGTCTGGGCATACCCCCGCCAACTTAGGGCGAACAAAGATGTGTGAGTAACTCTATGGGTGAGTGGCGGTGTGTGAGTGTCTGTATGGGTATATGATAGCATATATCAGTGGCTGCATAGATGAGTGATTGCGTGAATGAGTAACTGTATGGGTTAGTGAGTGGATGTGTGTGTAGACCTATGAATCAGTAAGTGGGTATATACTAACTAGTAATGGTGTGTCTATGGTATTGAGATTGGTAGTCTGTATTTTAGAGTGGCTGTATGAAAGGTTATAAGAGGGTGTGACGAGGTACATCAGAGATTAAGTGGATGATGTCATCAGTGATGTCATCAGTGATGTCATTTGAGATGTCATCAGTGATGTCATCAGTGATGTCACTGACCATGTCATGAGTGATGTAATATGTGATGTCATCAGCAGTGCATTGCGGGGGCACGAGTTATAGTTAGCTCAACTAACTATAATGGCCGAATTTCTCTGGTTTTTGTACGAGTGAAATGTCCAACTAACTATAACGTCCCTGAAACCTGTGGTTTTTTCAGTGAATTTCTATGGTTTTTTAAATGCTAATTTCCACCTATAACGGCCCTGAAACCTATGTTTTTTTCAGTGAATATCAAAGGGTTTTTAAATGCTAATTTCTAACTATAACGTCCCTGAAACCTATGGTTTTTTCAGTGAATTTCAAAGGTTTTTTAAATGCTCATTTCTAACTATAACGTCCCTGAAACTTATGTTTTTTTCAGTGAATTTCAAAGGTTTTTCAAATGCTAATTTCAAACTATAACGTCCCTGAAACCTATGGTTTGTTCAGTGAATTTCTAAGGTTTTTTAAATGCAAATTTCTAACTATGCCTACATAGGTAGGACATGTGGAGAAAGAGAAAGAACGGCGCAGAAAGAAGCAAGAGAAATGCAGAAAGAGGCAACAGAAGTCCAGAAAGAGGAAGAAAGGTACAGAAAGAAGCAAGAGATGTGCAGAAAGAACCAACAGAGGTGCAGAAAGAGGCCTTGTTTCAAAGTAATCCTGTGCCCTGGGTACCCCCCAACTTTTTGCTGACTGGTACTGGTGGTAACTGACTCTGACTGATCCTGGGCTCTGCCTAACCAGGCCCGGAGCCCGTGCCATGCTGAAAGGCACTTAGAATACAGTGAAAACACCTACATACACTAGGGTACACTATGAGTTGGGGTACCCCTGTGATTGGCATGACCTCCCCTGTAAGGCCCATACATAATAGGGCAGGGGGATTAAAACTACCTCAAAGTCCCTCGCATATAATAGGGCATGGCAGTTTAGAGGCCAGCAGCCCTTTTATGCACTTACATGTGTGCACTGCTGAGCCTGAGGTCAGTTTAAAAGTAGCCCTGTGTGTGCAGAAAGAGGCAAGAGAGGTGCAGAAAGAAGCAAGAGAGGTGTAGAAAGAAGCAAGAGAAGTGCAGAAAGAAGCATGAGGTGCAGAAAGAAGCAAGAGCAGTGCAGATAATGAATAGGGATAGCAGGTCAGGTGCTAGTCTTTTATAGGGTTCCACTGTCCAAGCTTGTATGATTTAGTAACTTAATCCCTTTTGCACTGACCTGCCCTACTTACTTAAACACTTAACCCTTTACATACAGTAGACATGCCAGGTTTTAAGGATAGAAGACAGGAGTTAGCTCAGGATCTTTTCTCACCAAGACAGAATGTGGGAGAAATAACAACTGGTGGCCCGAATGTAGAGGGCCTAAAAACTAAATTTCAGAGACTTGAGAAAATGAAAAAACAAGAAATGTTCAGGTGGTGGGACGGCACCACTCTGGCAAAATATATGGAGAATGAGAAAATACAGAGAGGCCTCAGAATTTTAATCTTTCCAACCTTTGAGGACCTTGAACATGAGTCACTTAAGGAATGGGAGGATTACCTCCATGACGCATCGTTCACTATGATGCGCATATTAATTAAAAATGCAGAAAATAAAGGCTGTAAGTTACAGTCGGAGATTGAGGAACTAGAAAAAGAGATTGCATCCTCAGAATTAAAGGATATAGTTAAGAAAAACTATGATATCCTAGATAAAATACTGGAGGATTATCAAATTTATCTGCGAGACAAAAAAGTCAAAAAAAATCAAAAGGGATGACAAAGATTATAGAGACGGGAGAATTTATACATTTACAATTTAAAAGTATCAGAGGAAGGAAAGAGACAACGAGAGGATACATCTGAATTGGCATCTGCAAGTAGCATTAGCTCTCTATCGTCAGTAGCTACCTCAGTCCCCACTGAAGAGATACAAGGTACATCTGATACAGAAAATCGGTCTACTTTTTTAGTAGAAATGGAGAGATTAAGACTGGGGGTCAAACTATGAGAAAAGATCAAAAACAAGACGGGGGAGGAGATGGCAAGAACAAAAACACAAACAGAAACAAAAGAGTATGGAACCAGACTGTCACTATGATCACCAGGTCCAAAAAGAACTAGGACAGGTTACATTAGAGGAACATACTGAGGGTCCGACACAGGAGCTTATGATTGTGAATCTCTCTGATAGAATGTTATCTGAAACTGATTTATCTGTCCTGAGTAAAGTCTTAGGGTTTTGCCCAACACAATTTGAGAAAGATGTTGACATTTTTGTTGATTTGTATAAATGTATACGTCTATTAAAGTTAAAAGATCACTTCATTCGTAATCCCTCTCTGTCTACTAAGAAATCTGGGGAACGCATACCACCGACTCATACGGTTTCTGACATACATGTATTACAACTGATGATGTCACTGCAGGATGATACACCAGTTGATGTTAATACGTTAAGAGCAGAACTGAACATCTCAGAAAATGTGGAAATTGACAGTGGGCTGAAAACACGTTCCAAATTTACCTCAGTGGGGATGCACCTGAATATTGACTTATTCGGAGAGAAGGTTACCCAGGGTTTTTACAAGCTCTTAGAACATCCCACCCCCCTCAAAAAATTGATTTCAACCTCACTGTGGCAGAAAATAATGCACTGAAGGGTTTGAGATCTGACCCTTCTATTGTGATCAGGGAGGCTGATAAGGGGGGGAATGTTGTGGTGATGGGTAGGGTGAGGTACATGCAGGAAATTGACCGCCAGTTAGCAGATACATCTTGCTATACAAACGTTTCAGGGAATCTAACTAAAGCACTCAGCAATCACATCAATATGAGATTAGTCGAATGGCAGGAGAGTGGTTTGATAAGTGATGAAGAGTGTAACTACCTGATGGTTAGATAACCCTCTTTCCCCTGCATATACATACTCCCCAAAATACATAAGGGGGGCCCGTTTCCACCTGGACGACCAATCATCTCGGGGGTCAATTCCACTAGAGAAAAACTGCCCGAATATGTGGACCAATTTCTACAACCCTTGGTCCACAATCTGCCAGCTTATATCAAAGACAGTAAGGACATCCTCAATAAATTTGAGGGCTTTGCATGGTCTGAGAATCTTCTTTTTGTCACCATGGATGTGGCCAGTTTATACACTTGTATCAAGAAGGAGTTTGGGGTTAAGGCCTTGGAGTTCTTTCTGGGACAGAGAACTGCTGACCATTAAATGCATAATGAGGTGCTAATGGAAATGACAGATATTATACTGTCTAAAAACTTATTTTTGCATGATACTCAATGGTACCATCAAGTGCAGGGCACCGCAATGGGTTCCAGGTTTGCTCCCGCTTATGCCGGGCTCTTTATGGGCTGGTACGAGCGGGAGCATGCCTGGGGCCGTCGGGCTACTAACTGGACGGAACACATTATTTTCTGGGGCAGGTACATCGATGATGTCATGATGTCATTATGCTCTGGGATGGACCTGCCTCCAAGTTGTTTGAATACCACACGTTTTTGAATGAGAATCCCTTTAATGTATGCTTTACCATCAACTACAGCAGGGAACAGATCGACTTCTAGGACATTAATTTCTTTGTACAGAACAACTGCATACAAAGTACCATTCATCGTAAGAGTACTGCTTGTAATAGCACCCTACACTTCCAGAGTGCACACCCTAAACATGTAATTAACAACATCCCTTATGGAGAAATGGTGCGTATTAGGAGGAATTGTAGTACTGATGAGAACTTTACCAGGAATATTAATGAGACCAAACATCGTTTCTTGGCGAGGGGATACCTCCCAGGGAATCTGGAAAAAGCAGAGAGGAGGATCTCTAAGATGCCCAGAGAAACTACCTTAACAGCTAAGGCCCCTTCGAAAACAAAGATGGCCCCGGTTTCCTTTAATACTCAATATAATAATCGGAGCAATATGGTGTACAAAGTGCTTAGGAAACACTGGCACCTTCTCACTGACATACCGAGTCTAAAAGACACCCTAGCATCTAGACCCAGAGTGACATACAGAAGGGGGAAGAACTTGAGAAACTTGTTATGTCATAGTTATATAACCACACCTAGAACGGAAACCTGGTTGTCTCATACAACCAAGGGTTTTTATACCTGTAAAGACTGTAATGTATGCAGATTGGGGAAGGATAAAACTAAGACATTCAGTTTTAACACAGGTCGTGTGTACGATATCAACCATTTGATCAACTACAAGACTAAATATGTCACTTACATCGTGGGCTGACCATGTAATAAGATCTACGTGGGCAGCACCATAAGGCCACTGAAAATGAGAATCCAAGAACACACACATGCGATACGTAATGGTGATCTCAAATATCCCCATAACCTTTCACATGCAAGAAAATCATGCCAGCTGCAATGAGGTTTGGTTCTTGGGTATTGACCACATACCGGCTAACCACAGAGGAGGGGGGATAGGGAATTATCCCTAAGAAAAAACGAGGCGGGCTGGATCTGCAAACTTCGCAGTGTGGAACTTGGTCATAACAGTGATGAAGAGTTACATTATTTCTTGTCAAAACATGGTTATCTCTTCAAACTCTGCTTACTCACTGTTGTTTTCTATGCTGGATGACTCAAATTGGAGTCATATGTACTGCTATGTATATTTAATTCAATGTACACTACTATTACTCTGGGTAAGCAGATATTTGGCTGTTATGCTCTCCGAATATATGTAATTGTATATATTGCAGTTGCCATTAGCCTCTCAATGTCATCTAGGTCTTTACTTGGATTTTCACAAGTATGCTGAAGTCCGCATGAATACTGAACAGGCTGCGATTTGATCATATATAACAACTTGTTTATCGCAGCCCCTCTCTATTTTTCTTGAGATTACCGTTTTATACAAGAAGAATTTAAAATGTTGAGTAATGTATATTCTGATCTTTGGGATATTGTGTGCGCCTCGATCATGATTTGTTTGCCCCTATTCTCGTATTGTCATCCCTGTGGATTTAAAGGAATCTGAATTTATAGACGTGTAGTTAGTATTCGTCCTATTTATAAAACAATACTTAGTTTTGATCCTTTGATATCACATATCACTGAATAGTACATAATGGGCTTTGAAATGTGGTGTGCATACCAGAATCTTAACGTACGCACCCCCATCTGTTCCTCCTATATTTCTACTTTCCTTTGGTGATTCTCTATCACTCATGGTCTCCCCTTTTCTTCCTTTTTCTATTTTCTTGCTCTCTTTTATTTGGTACTTTGATAACATTGTCTTATGTACTTGCTGTAAGAAGGTGTATCTTGGTTGCTTCCAACCACCTTGTATTTGCCTATTTTAGGATTATTGTCTTCACCCACTGTGATTGATTCATGCTGTTTATTTGTTTAAACAAGGGAATACCGGCCTTAGATAGGCTCTATTTACAATGTTAAGATGGCGGCCATAAACACACCGCCACGATAGTGTGGCATAGCTGTAGCCTCAGGATACACCGCCTACAGCTGCCCGATTCTCTTATTTACTTATTTCAGGATTTTTGCACTCAATTATCCTGATTTCTAACTTTGATTTATAATTACGCTGCCTTTGTATCCTTTTACAAAAGAATACCGGTCATAGATAGGCTCCGTACACCCTTCCAAGATGGTGGCCATAACATACCGCCACGGTACTGCGGTATGTTCTGTAGCTTCTGGACACACCCCCTACAGCTGTCCCGAATCTCTAACAACTTTGCGGGCTTTATATTCGGTTAGACGACGGGGTGTCAGTCTTTCCTGACAACTCTTTGGAAGGAGGCAGCATTTGGTCGCGGTTCCGGGCGTATCATGGTAAGTCCGCATTCGTGGTTTCCCGTGTTTGTTATTAACTACACAGGGTGGGAATGGGCTCCACGGTACCATGTTTGATTTCTGGCAGGGTCGGTACTTCCTCTCCCCTCGCATTGTAATGATGGTTGCATGAAGGGATTTTGGGGAGATGCATTTAACATTCTCCCGTTAATAATGGCTCCCCGGTACCATGTTTGCTGGTCTGGCAGGGTCGGGACTTCCTCTCCCCTCGCACTGCAATGGTGGTTGCATGAAGGGATTTTGGGGAGATGTGTTTAACTTTCTCCCGTTAATAATAGTTCTTGCTCGTGATCCTAGATTTCTCTATATAGAGTATGGCTACATGTGGTTACTTGACCGTCTTTAGTTTGTGATTGAGCATTTTTCACTCATCTCTATGGCTGTCGACACTATTGACCAATATCGTTAGACCTATAGGTGCACCGCTATATGCCAGAAGCAAGTTGCTTACAAAGACTCTTTTCATTATAGGTTTGGAACTTGTGATTGCTACTATTGGTTGGTCTATCTCACATTTGAGTGACTGAATGAATTTTGTTACCTGGACTTAATTTGGCTCCTGGGTTTTTATTTACGTGAAGCACGCTTTGCTCTTACATAAAGTGAGTATCTATTTTGTTCCTTTTAAATACCACCGTCTCTCAGATTCATAATCAACATGTACTCTGGGATTACTGAATTATACCATTCCTTTTCCTTTTTCTCGCCCAGATAGAGTGGACTGGACTTGCCTATTTCCTTGTGCTGTTTTTATCCATCACGGACACCCTGTTAGGAGTGCCTTATAGATGGTGGGTATTATTGACTGCTCACTCACGTTTTCTGAACCTGTCTCTTTGTTGTTCCTTTCTATTTACACTCAGTAGTTTGCGACTGTTCCAACCGTTTATGGCTATTCTTCGGTGGGTTACTTTGGTCATTTTTTTCTCCTTTCTCAAGTCTAACGCTTGTTTCTTTTTTTATATACCTGGAGTGCTGCTTTTGCACAGGGGTATTTTCACACCTGTCTGCACTCTTTTTAATGGTCCTTCCCCCCTTGGGGAGAATGATGTTGCTTTTCACTATATCGTAATGTTATATAGGCAGATTTATGTATACTCGTAAATATATTGATGTATTGCGTCATGTCTTGGTGAGTTATTGTATATGTGGTTTTTTTGTTCTGTAAAAACGTATGTATACAGTGGTCCTGTCACAATGTACTTGTTCTCTTGGTCATATTGTAAAGTCTTGTGTCCTATTTTAACGTTTTTATTGTCTTTTATTGTATTGATGTGTGTATATATATCTGTTATTCTACAGCCCTGAAGAAGTCCATTTGTTTGGATGAAACGCGCCGGCTGTTCATTTCAACTTGATCTGTTTAATATTTTGAATAAATGAAGATTTGAAGAAACAAATTTGGACACGGATCTAATAACTTGCTGTGTGACTGTTCATAAAGTGGTG